>OX578150.1:76952084-77087084 GCA_951213105.1 Amaurobius ferox
ATAAAAAAATTGATCATGTTGATCTTACAAAACTGAAAGCAGTGCGCTGAATAAACTTCAAAAATAAATTGGGCGACAATACAATTTTTATTTTATTTATAGAAGCTGGGTTGGAACAACCTGACTTAAACCAATTTTGTTTATTACAATTTGAAGTATGACGTATTATGATGACTTAATATGTACTGTTTATAATGTAGCACCCACTTTAATTAGTATGTTCATTCTAGTCCCCTATATCGATTCTTGTTCTAGATGGCATACTGAACAGAAGAACATTAAACAATCTGCTAAGCTTGCTAAATCGTATAACAGTATCGCATCTTTACCTTGTAAATCACAATTGTTTACATTTGACTTGCATAAATTTGTGTGAATATCACCGTATTAAAGAGGTGGGATGGACTTGTTTTCGAATTTTGTTTACCAAATTGTGCTTGTGTCGTTATGAAGATTTCTACTATTTACCTGTGATTTATATAAATTATCTTATTGATCATCGGTATTATATAGGTTCCTAGAACTTAGTAATTTGACACAAAGTTAGATCATATAATAAAATTAAAATAAACAAGTGGTGCTCGCAATATTTATTACTTTCTGTATATACATAGTATAACGTATATGGGAACTATTGTGACGGGGTTGAATATTCAAATTCGAGCACGTTTCAAACATCCCTGAACACAAATCAGAAGTTTTTGAGGTAATGTCCGTGAGTCTGTGCAGGCGATATCTGACGAACGAATGGAGCTATTCGAATGAAATTTCGTACAAAATTTACTATTCATAAATATTGGAAGCCTATTATTTTTAAACGCAATCGAATGTTTAGAACTCCACTAAATTTTTAAGTGACATTTTGAAAAAAATCATCAAAAAAATCAAAACCTTTAATAAAGCTACGCGAATAGTTATTTATGTAAGTTTTCAAAAGAAAACTGACAAACTTTAGAACGCTAGCATGAACCGTTTTCAATATATTGCACATTTTTCAAATAAATGTATTAAAAATCGCGTAAATGACAAAAAATAATATATATTGTGAAATATAATCCTATTTCATGTGTAATAACATCAATAAATGCGGTGAATGTCATTTGAAGAATGTCGCCAATTTGGCGACATTTTTCATATTGCCAAACTAATGAAATTGTCGCCAAATTTATAGAAATGACGCTTAACTAATGAAAATGACAACTAATTGACGATAATTCAATGTCTTGGCAAAAAAATAAGAATCTACTATAAGAATAACTTATTTTTCTGTTCGTAAAGTTTGGTGACAAATTTTTCAGAATGTCTTCAACAGCCATATCTCCAACTTGGTGACTTTTTAAATATTTCCAAATTGACAAAAATGTCACCCAGTTGATAAAAATTCGACAAATTGATGAAACTGACACTGAACCAATGAAATGATGACTAATTGATGAAAGTTAAAATATCTTTGAAAGAACATAATAGACTATAAGAAAGACGCGTTTTTCAGTCCTTCTGTAATGATTGGCGAGGAATTTAGAGGGACGTTGCAAAGCTTGACATATTTTTAAAATGTTTCTAGACTCACCAAAATGTAGCCAAATTGATGAAATTGACGCCAAATAAGAAGTAATGTGTCGCAAATTCTGAGTTTAGTATATAAGAAATGCTATTCTCTCCTGTTGTCTGTAACACTTGATGCATTTGAAAAACTTGGCGAATAATCTAGCAAAGTATCCCCAACTTGGCAAAATATCACCCCCTGATTGACGAAAATTTCGTCAAAATTGCAAAAAATGACTCCAAATTTTTAAAATGACTATAATATTTTAATATATGGACGATATCGCTTTTTGAGGATGCTATCAATATTGATAGTGGTTAATTTAAAGTTATGTGATATATAAGTTATTTGGCTTACTTTGAAATAGTATTACACGTTGTCATCCTGAAAGTCGCCAAATGTATAATGCAACGTTAAAAACACTGCACCGTGGCTCTTATACATTATTTTTATACTGTAAAAGGAGTCATTACATTACATAAGGAAAGTCATGTGTTACCCATATTCGATTTTTCATAGGAAGTATCATGCATAAAAATGCTCTAATTGTTGAATTAGCAAATACCTACACTTCTAACTAAATTCGGGTCTTAAAATGAACAGAAAGATCACTGATGAAAAAAAAACACTGATTTAAACAAAAAATTGAAAATTTTCAATCTTAAATATTTAGGGTAGTGCTGCTGGCTAATATGTTTGAATTCTAAAGTAAATTATTATAGAAGATTTAAATTGTCTTTAGTAGATCGTTGTACAGTAACATCGAAAACTAATTCACTTTTGAAAAATGAACTTTTTTTTAAATATGATGCAGAAAAATGAAACTTTTATCAATTATGTGGCAATGTAAATGTATATAAGGTAACAATATAAATGTAAATAACAAATTTTCGAATATTCATAATTAAAGTATGATGCAGAACAAAATGCTCAAAGTAATGCATTAGTTAAATATCAGTTTCAAGCTAGGCAAGATAAGCATTCATGATAAAAGAATGTATTTATATTTTGAATATAATAATACGGTTGATAAATTGAAACACTATATTTAATAAAGAGCAACGTCGGGTATATATTCTGGATTGATATAAAACAAAAATATCAAAGCATTTATATAGTTGTACATTTATTAGTGTCTTACATATTTTTATTATTTTAATATATTTCAAATAAAAAAATATTTTAATAACATATGGTGAGTAAAAATTATGGTGAGTAAAAATATATATATATGTTAATCATAATTCAATCCGATGTAACAAGTAACAAATTAAAGTTTGATTAATACATATTTTTATATACAAAATTGTGAACAAAGATAAATTTAAACCGATATACTTGCTTAAATTTAATATTTTACTTTCATTACAATGGTTACATAAGAACAAGTGATCGAACGGTTTTATGATAAAATTAAATACTATGATTTAAAACGGTGAAGCTAAAATTTCAAATATTCAAACTTCCAATAATATTTTTTTACATAATGCAACACAGAACTACGTGATTCGACAGTGTGAGTAATTTCATAAAAGTAAATTATATTTAGTAACTTGTTACCGAATACACAACTGTTTATTTTTCAAGGCGGTTAGCAATTATCACAAGGCTTAGATAGTTCCTTTTCACTTAAAGGTGTAATACATTTTTAAATGCGAATTTCTGTTTTACATTCAAAGATTTAAATTGTCTTTCCTTTTTTATATATATTCATTGATATTTCAAACTGACTTTTACCATCATAGTGTTAATTGCATTTGAGCTGCCAGATTAAGATGAATATATTATATTTGATGACCTTTATTTTAACATTTTGAAACCTATTCACTGATAAAACGCGATTAGTAAAATGCATTTGATTCAGGTGCATATTAAGAAATTTGTTAACCACTTTAAATATCCATGTTTTCTGAGTTAGTTTTGCAGAACTTCTTGGACACGCTAGTTTGTTAGTTTTCCTGCAGAGGATGCTTTTGTGCCTTTTTAAAATTTCCTTCATTTTCTGCCATATCAGCGTCCATTACACCATTCAATTCCTTTGATTTTTTATTTTCACCTGGCCCATCACCCGCACTTTAGACGGAATTGCGATTGGTAGGATCTTCGGCCATTTCTTGATACGAAGATAATATATTAGATGAATCCAGAATCGTTTCATTCGCTCTTTCATGGACACATATACCGCAGCAATCGTATTCAAACCATCCCATCCACCAGTAATCACATCATAGTGGCATCATATCGTAATGACAGTCATATCGTCTCCCATATGGAGATAAAAGTTATGGCAGATGCATCAACCACTCCCTGACGAAGTAAATATTTGCAATCACCATCTATGCACAAAACGGTAGGAACTCATAGAAGCAATGGAAGCTTTTGCGCCAAAGGGAAATATTCCTGGGAGAGTTGCTATTTATTGCCCATGTAACTCCCGCGATTTAAATAGTCGACAGTTTGCATGCATTTAGAAATGTCTTCTCGAAAATTAATCTTTTGTTGCATGCAGATTCACGGACAGAATTTATTCCATCTTGCTGGAGAGACGAGTTGCGTGATATAAAATCGATTAAACCTTCGATGTATAAAAGTTTTTCCAAATCACTGTTCATATTATCACTGCCATATCACTTTCGTTCAACTAACAATTTTACTGCACTGTTACACAACTATGGAAAAGTTAAATACATTTCTCATAACACCACTAGACACGGAATACTGCCCGTACTAAACTAAGAGTCTTCAGACAATGTTGCCAATTTTAGAATGAATGTTGAAAAATCTTCAAAATCTCTTTACGTTTACCTAATGAGAATTCGCTAAAGGAAACATACTCAACAGGATTAAATTTGCCCGATTCAAACATAGTTCATAAAACAGATATAACACGGTTATACATAGAATATGTTCAGACCTGTCAACCTGTGATGTTTGACTGAGTCAAAATCACCCAATGAAGCTTATTATTTGATAGAAATTTATGGGTGTAGATAATCATTAAATTTCTCATTACAGTTATAAAAAATCTAATGTGGGCAACACATGACTTTCCTTATATAATGTAATGAATTTACTACTTTTACAGTAGATACTAATATTCCTTCCAAGATATTGAATTTTCGACAATTAGTCGTCATTTTCATTGATTTAGCGTCATTTTTATCCATTTGGCGAGATTTTCGTTAATTTGGCAACATTTCAAAAAGTCGCCAAGTTGGCGACA
The DNA here is from genome assembly GCA_951213105.1 of Amaurobius ferox. NCBI lineage: Eukaryota > Metazoa > Arthropoda > Arachnida > Araneae > Amaurobiidae > Amaurobius > Amaurobius ferox. The sequence continues at coordinate 76,956,854 of OX578150.1, forward strand.
TTCCGCCAAATTGTCGCCAAGCGTTATGCACTAAGAAATAAGTTATTCTTACAGCAGATAAATGACTATTGGCGTTCAAATACAGAAGTATTATTTAAAGTATTTTTTTTCCTGAATGGATCGAACTAGATCCACGAGAATGATGTCACTCAATTTATCGCATGGTATTACATACGAAAAGTGAACATGTTTCTCACTAGGAAATATTTTTTTTTATTTTATATGACTTTTTGATAATTTTTTTGAAAAATGTACAATATCTCAAGAACGGTTCATATTAGCGTTCTAAAATTTATGTCAATCGTTTTCTAATGAAATATTACATAAGAAATGCCCATTTGCGTAACTTTATTAGTGCTTTTGATTTTTTGAAGATTTTTTCAAAATTTCATTCAAAAATATAGGGGATTCTGAACATTCGATTGCGTATAAAAACAATAGGCTTCCAGTGTTAACGGATTGTGATTTTTGTACCAAATTTAGTTCGAATCGGTCCATTCGTTCGTCAGTTGTCTCCACAGACTCACTGACACACACACACACACACACACACAGAGACATCACTTCAAAAACGTTTGATTCGTGATCAGGGATGCTTGAAACGTGCTCTCCCGTCGAAAACTCGAATTCGAATTTTCGACCCCGTCACAATGCTTTCCTTATACATTATAGGAAAGTAACAATTTTTAAACACTTTGTTTTAACAAGTTTTAAACACTTTGATTACACATATTAGGGATCTAAGCAGTTGACAGTGATATAGATGCTTTTGCTGCCGCCTAATATCCCTTTTACAATTTTTGAAAATGAATTTTACATATTACTGTTGGAATTTTGTGTCTGATCTGATTCTAGACACAAGATCAGACAGGGATGATCTGGATATCGTGTTTGGAACCAGATGCACCTTATTTGTAAAAAATGCATTCCTACCGCCTGATAATCCAGAACTTAGTGCGACCACCAAAAGTGATCTGTAGCTTTGTGAAAAGACCATTATAATTCCATTAGCGGCAGTTAAAAGAAGAAAGGCAGGCAACTCGATAAATAATAAAAAATAATTTATAATACCAAACTTCATAAAAAACATCATTGTTATAAATGTATTATGTGCATCGTGGTTTGGTTTGATTTTTATTTTACACATAATGCATAAGTATAAATTCATAAAATTATACACAAACCCAACATGTATTACACGACTAGATAACAACGAAAACGCTATGTTATGTGTTTTAGTTGACTATTTTTGCAAAAATAATTTTACTTTCTGTTATAGTTATTACTTCCTCACAAAGCCAAATTCCGTCTGTATATTACATGTTTCGAAAGTGTTAAATATTACTTTCCTTATATACATAATGGAAAGTATTGTGACGGGGTCGAAAATTCGAATTCGAGTTTTCGACGGGAGAGCACGTTTCAAGCAGCCCTGATCACGAATCAAACATTTTTGAAGTGATGTCTGTGTGTGTGTGTGTGTGTGTGTCAGTGGGTCTGTGGAGACAATAACTGACGAACAAATGGACCGATTTGAACCAAATTTGGTACAAAAATCATCACAATCCATAAACACTGGAAGCCTATTGTTTTTATACGCAATCGAATGTTAAGAACCCCCCTAAATTTTCGAATGAAATTTTGAAAAATCGTCAAAAAATCAAAACCACTAATAAAGTTACGCAAATAGACATTTCTTATGTAATTTTTCATTAGAAAACGATTGACATAAATTTTAGAACGCTAACACGAACCGTTCTCGAGATATTGTACATTTTTCAAAAAAAAATATCAAAAAGTCATAAAATAAAAAAAATATATTTCCTATTGATAAACATGTTCACTTTTGAATACCATGCGATAAATTGGATGACATCATTCTCGTGGATCTAGCTCGTTCCATTCATGAAAAAAGATACTCTGAGTAATACTTTTGTATTTGAACGCCAATAGTCATTTATCTGCTGTAAGAATAACTTATTTCTTAGTGCATAACGCTTGGCGAGATTTTGGCGACGAATTTGGCGGAATGTCGCCAACCTGGCGACTTTTTGAAATGTTGCGAAATTAACGAAAATCTCGCCAAATGGAAGAAAATGACGACTAATTGTCGAAAATTCAATGTCTTGGAAAGAATATTAGTATCTACTGTAAGAAAAACCTATTTTTTTACTGTAAAAGTAGTAAATTCGTTACATTATATAAGGAAAGTCATGTGTTGCCCACATCAGATTTTTTGAGGAAGTTTTTGAAATACAGTGCAAAACATCTTCTGGATTACACTAGTTATTTGGTATACTTCAATTCAACAAAATTAACTCATGTAATTCAGAGATAGAATAGGGAGGTGTTGCATTGGAGTTAGCCAGAAAATGCATAGATGAATATATGACTAAAAATTTCAAAATTTTCTGATCTGCAAAAAATAATGAAACCTTTATTATTTTGCATTTATCCTGTATCTAGTTCACATCGTTTCAGCTAGTAATAGATTTAACTGAAAACAAATGTTTTTAGTAAAAGCCTAATTCTATAGCATTTAATACATATACACAAAGTTGTGCTATCAGACATGCAAGACAATCTTAATTCATACCATATTAAATGGTTCTGGATGAAGTAACATGTACCGTTAATTTTATTTGATGCAATCACTTTAAACAATAAGTTCATTCTATTCCCCGATGTCATTTCTGGTCATAGATGACATACTAGCGGAAAAGAATGTAAATGAATTCCCCTAAACTTGCTAAAAAGTATGACCGTTTCATAACTCTTCATCTTTGTTATATTAATTAGGATGAATATCATCTTATCAATGAGCTGAAATGGACCTACTTTTATAATTTGTCTTTAAAATTATACTTGTGTCGTTTTGACAATTTCTACAATATGATTATGTGTAATCAGTAACACTTAAGAAAAATGGACGAAAACCCGAAAAATTCTTAACAAGGAATACATGCCATTGTGTCTGCAAAAAAACCTCAAAAACTTTACAAAAGACGTTGATTGGTTATATACGGGTTGAAAAGATTAAAGTTGATCAAACACTCTGTATATAAAAGAATATAACTTTATAAAATTTTCTATATCTGACATATTTAAAACAATGGTGCGATGTTGTCTTTACCATTGAACGGGCAGTATTACGAGAGTATATGTTTGTATTTATAACATACCGTAACCTTAGCAACGTCCAACTTTAATTGGTAATTGTGCTTAATTTTGTAAGTCACTGTTAACATTTTTATTGACCCATATTTCCATTTTCTATGTTAAATTTAAAGAACAAGTTAGAAAAGATTGTGCTACAGTATTTCATCAAGATCAATTGCACTTTTTAAAGTAATGTGGGATTTAATAGATATGATTGAATTTGAGATTTTCATAGAAAATCTCGATTTACGACATATGAATCCCATTTTGAACACTTTAGAAAAGCAGGCTGCCAGACTTATTCTGTCTGTCTGTGTGTGTGTTTGTGTGTGTGCGTGACGTTATGCTTTGATTAAAGAAGAAATACCCATGATGCTATAGCATTTTATGTTTAGGTGCATTATGCAAAAATTAAAATAGAATTTTTTTATTGTGTTCTTAATTTAAACATTTTATGAAGCTAGGGACATAAAATTTTGCACAATAAAAATAAAATTATATACTATGATTACATACCGCATAAAATTCCATACTATGATTTAAAAAACTTAAATTTCAAATACTCTACCTTCCTATCAGATTTTTACAGTGTAATATAGAGCAATTACATGTTCGGATATTTTGAGTGATTATTCAATTCTTCATTGTTGAAACGCATGAGTAGCGAAATGCATTTGCTTCGGGTGCTTTTTTTTTAAGATATTTGTGAACCACTTTAAATATCCATGTCATCTGGATTGCTTTCACGGAACTTTTTCGACGCGTCAGATTCTGCCTTTTCCTGCAGAGTACGCTTTTGTGCCTTTTTTAAATTACCCACATTTTCTTTCATATCATCGTTCATTACACCAGTCAAAACGTTAGATGTGCTACTTTCACCGGTCATATTAACAGCACTTTCTGGAACATTTTGACACGATCTTCCGTAAACGATCTTCCGCCATTTGCAACGATCTTCCGCCATTTCTTGATCTGAAGAAAGCGATTTCAGATTCATTGCATTTTGTTCCATGGACTGCGACACATGATACTCTAAGTCCTCTGGACGAGTCGGACGGTCTGGGACTTTCACATATCCTTCGGCAATTGCATTCAAAGCATCCCATCCACCCGTTGTCATATCGTAATCATACCAGAGTTCCCTTATGGATATAGCAGCTATAGTACGGGCTTCATGCGCTCCCTGATTACAGAAGTAAATGCTTGAAATCACCAGATGAGCACAGTAAGGTAGGAATTCATGGAAGCTATTGGGATTAAAGCCATTGGGAAAATATTTCTTAGAGAGCTGGTTTCTATAGTGAATGTAACTGTCTACATTTACAGCGTCAAGAGTTTGCATGAATTCATAAATGTGTTGTTTAAAATGCATCGTGTTTTCGATAATAATAAGTGCATGTTGTATGGTTTGATTAAATCTTTTGTTGGTTATAGATCTATGGACGAAATCATCTTCCTCTTGAGGGGACGGACTGTTGCGTGACAGCATAAAATCCAATAAATTTTCAACGAATAAAAGTTTTTCTAAATTTCTGCGCCCACCTTCATCCATATTGTCTTCGTTTAGCTAACAAGTTTATTGCACTGTTACACAACTACGTGAAAATTGAATACATTCCTCTTAACACCACTGAGAACGGAATACAGTACACTGTAAACGTAGCATCCTAAGACAATGTTGCCAACTTTAGAATGTTCGTTTAAGAAAACTTAAAAGCTGTTAGCAATTACCCAATGAGAATTCGATGCAGTTAACCAACACAAACACAACAAGAATAAATTTGCATGATTCACACATAGTTCATGAAACAGATATAACTTGGTTAAACATAAAATATTTTCAGAACTAAGCAGTTGACAGTAATAAAGATATTTTTGCTGCCTAATTTCCCTTTTACAAGAGTTGAAACTATGTGTGTTTTTTCTTTTACTCTTGCATTTATGTATTCCGATTTTAGCGCAAGGTCGGGTAGTGAGGATCTGGTTATAATAATATAAGTCTAATATAATTCCATTGGAGACCGTTAAAAGGGAAAAAAATAAGTCTGACTTGAATAAGAAAAAAAAGATAGTCATTTTAAAGTCAAACTTCATAAAGGATCGTAGTTGATATAAATATTTAATTCACTATTCTTACATTTATGTTTTCTGATTTTAGGCGCAAGATCCGGTAGTGGTGATATGGATATAGTGTTTGGGGCCAGACATACCTTACACGCTTTATGATAAGAAGCTAATATCATTCCTTTGGGGGCCATTAAAAGAAGGAAATCAAGACGGACTTTAATAAGAATAAATAATAACCATTTCAAATTCAAACTTCATAAAGAAACATCCTTGATATGTTTTCTCTGCTTATAATAAAACTGAGCGTGTGTTTAACGGGGAACGCTTCCGGGACAATCCAATCCTCAAGGTGATAGAGAAACCATGAATATTTGAAACATGAATTTAAATGGAAAATCTATCACCATGGTTTATTTTTCACAAGTTCTTAATCAGCAATGAAAAGTATTAAGAAATCAAAATGGTTATTTAACTTAAATGCATTTGTTAACGTTTATTATTATTTTTCGATTTGAATAATAAATAAATGAATATAAAATACATCATATTAATGAATGGTTTGATTTTTCTTTTAACTAAATTTATTGCAGACTGCGTACATCACTTTCATTTATTTTGGCAAAGAGTTTTTAAGCTTATATATAGCGTTTAGCTAATAAAATCATATATTGTGTTCAGCCAATTTAGTCGATTATTGAAACAGAAAAAGAGTAGAACGGGTGTATATTCTAATACAATTTTTGTGTTTTAATTTAGTATATACAGACGGGATCAGGATGTATTTTTCTGATCTGCAAATTCAGAGCTACGAAAATTGCGAGATATCGCTAACTTTGCAACGTTTCTTAAACGTTGCCAAATTCATGGAGACATCGTCAATTTTTTTTTAAATCGATGTAAATCAATGAAATTTATTTTGTTTTGTTAGAAAAGAGTACTGAAATGATAATGTTTGTCTGCCGTTAGTATTTATCTGTCAGTTCAACCGTCCTACTAGTAACACATTCAGCGAATTTATAAAATGTCACCAAATTGACATAAATGTTTGTAAATCCATAAAAATATTTTGAAATTAATAAAATTGGGCTAAATATATTAAATGAATTGTGTTTTGTTAGGGGATGGTACTGTAATGATGATTTATCAATTTCTCGCCAAGTGGGACTGTCAGTTCTACAGTCCCACTTGGCGATAAATTTGGCGATTTTTTAAAATGTCACTTAATAGACAAAAATGGAAGCCGAACCTTCCATAGAGATAGCATTATTTAGACGATATATTTTCCACCAATTTATTTAAAGCAAATGATATCAAGTCGCTTAGTAATGGATATAAGTCCAATGTGTTTATCTGGCAGACGATTTTAATTAAATCTTTTCTGATTTGAATAAAGAAGATATGTATATAAAATGTATTTCATTGCCATTGCATTTTTGACTGGATAATATCAATTACGGTCTTCAGGTTTAAACATTATTATTATTGATATCTTTGGGGATTATTGATTCAGAGATTATTGATATTTTAAATTTATTATGCCATTGTTTTATTGCGGCAAAAACTAACTGTTGAAACTCATATATTGTACATTAGTTGTACGAGTAATCTTCTACAAATGCATGGGTATATCTTCTAACCTACGAGAATATAAGTAGTACAGGTATATTGACATATATTTTTACAAAAATTGGCATATATTGGAATCAAGTACGGCCTTCTGGTATGAAGATCACGGGAATTATTGATATTTTCAATTTATTACATTGTCTGTGTTATTTTGGCAAATATTTTTGAGACTCACATTATAATACGGGTAATCTTCTGCTAACACTCGAAAATTATCTTCTAATTTACGACATTATAAGTAGTACGGGTTAAGTACTTCCCATATAAGTACTTCCCATTATAAGTACTTCCCATATAATTTTAGCACTTTCATTTCGGCATATATTGGAAGCAATTACTGCCTTCAGGTTAAAAGGTTACGGGATTATTGATATTTTTAATTTATACTTGTAATCTATTAATGCAGGTTATATATTCTAATATGGGCGTATATAAGTAGTACGGGTCCCAAACAATTTTAACGCTATTATTTTGCATATATTGATTCAATTTCATATTTTTGGTAAATTTGCTTACAAAAGGGGCCAGGCTGTTTTATTCTTCAGATCTGCCAGTGAATATAATTTTGTATAGAGATAACATAGATTCTTAATTTTCTTTTTAGGAGCATTAAATTAAATATTTTAACAGATATTTTGATTAAAAATGTCATTTAGTATACTATAGAAATTTGCATATGATTGTGAATTTTAAGTTTTTTTATATAAGCTATATACTCCTTACGAAAGACGGGTGTACTACTGATATTGTTCAATATGACACATGCGCATCGTAGATCGATTTGATTTTTTTTACACAGAATACATAAGCATAAATTCATAAAATTATACACAAATCTAACATGTATTACGTATATAAATGACAAAGTAAAAATTATATTATGTGTTTTTGTGTAGCGTCTTTGTGCAGTATTTTGAATTGTGTTGTTGTTATTTATTAATTATATACAAAGCCAAATTCTGTATGTATATTACATGTTTTGACTGGGATAAAAAGTTTAGAGGAAAGCGCTTAAAATACAGTTGCAACCAATGCGGGAAATACTATTGAATTGCGCAAGCTATTCTTTCCGCTTAAATGTTGTATTCAAGTAGTAAAAGTCGTGCGATTCAGGTATAGAATAGGGAGATATTATATAAAGACAATAATTAGCTGAATATAAAATTTTCTAAAACTTTCAAATTTTTTTCAACAGCTGAAAAATGCAGAATATTTATTATTTCATAATTATTTTAATATAAATTTAAACTGTAAACAATTAGTTTTCTAGCAAAATGTTTATTATATAACACTTTTAAGATATATACATAAGGTTGCACTATTAGATACATAAGACAAGCATAAGATATCGTTCTTTACTAATTTCTCCGTGGTGAAGGTGTGTCTACGCACTACGTCCACAAGACCCCTGGCCCCATGGTGAAGGGGAGAAAATTTGGAGTTTCACTTTTATAGAGACTCCCCAAAAGGCAGAAATCTGACTTGGCCTCGACAAGACAATATCCATGCCCGCGGTCGGGATTCGAACCCGCAACCCGGCAATCCAGCGATCAGATCGAAACGCATGCCCCTGATAGCTCGACCACCGGATCGGTAGTGTCATAACGGTTTCCCGCTCGACACGGCAGACCGGAGAATTCTAACTTTCTCCAATTTTTACAACCCAGGTCCGAAACTCCACCCGTCTGTAAGTAAAACTCACAGATGACCTGCCGCAAATACAAAGCGTAATAATAATAAACCCTTACCATGAGTGGGTGATTCTTCAGCTAAAGCATGAGGATATAGAAAACACAGAATATTGCAAATAATCACTAATATCCAAACTCAATGAACACACAGTTATTAACTTTAATCAAATCTTTATTAAATATGTAATTAATAAGTTATATTATGGAGTTACACCTATTCCTGAATTATATCCACGCACTGGACACATGCAATATATTATAACACAATTTGCCACCAAAAGATAAATATAATACCAAGAATTTAATACGTTACGTGGCACACACATTTCATATAGAACCATAATTACATAATTTAAGGTATGGTCTAAAGTATGGAAATAGGCAGACACGGGCAGAGCATTATATAGTCGGAGAGAATTATATTCACTATTAATAATACTATTTAGAATTGCTGATCCTAGGAATTAACACAAGGATCTGTAAATATGATAGTTCTCCGTTCTTGGAGATATCTGTTAGAACTTAAGGAATTTCGGAGAAAGTCTAATGGCTCCGCCAATGCATGTAAAGGAGCTTACCTTCGAGCACAGGATAGCGTGAATAAGAGAGAATTACGTCATTGATTGCTCACAGTACAGGTCATATCAGTTCTCGGTCCGGCAGGAACGAAAAGGCATTGCAGAAGATCTAAGTCGGCGTATCAGATGAATTCTCGGACAGATGTTCAGGCATGAGAGTTGACGGCAATGTCCGGCAATGCCACCTCAGACCCCTTCTTCTCCTTGGCGGTGGCGACATTCCCAACTCGCGAACCCCGGATTCCGCAGTGAGAGTCGGATCCCGGAGCTCTGGGCGAGCATCGGAAGTAAATTGAACTACCACATCTCCGTGTAGTATTCAGGATGGCAATGCGCGGCGAACTTTTGCGCTCCGAGCTTATATAACCTTCCGAGACTCATAGGACTCAGAACCAAACAAGAAAACATACATGCCGAGAAATAAGTTCTCACCATCTGCCGCAGGCTTGCCCCGACACCCAGTCTAGACTTTCAGTACGTTGGACCGCTTGCGTATACATAGAACAATCGAAACCTTTACATTACTTCCGATTTCAGCTGCCGAAGAACATGTACATATGAAATCTTACTGGGCTTTTCATCACCCGAATGCAGACCTTGAACTTATAACGGAAAATAATTCTCTCTCTCACAATGCGCGTTAATAGAATTAAAATGGCTGAATATTCCTTTGAAACTGATAGATAAATGTAGAATATAAATTGCATATATATAATACAAGAGGGATATAATAACAGGGTTGAATATATTAAAGGATGCATAAAAATATAGATATAAAAATATAATATTGATTTTCATGATTTTGACATATTTTTACACAAGTGTCGAGAGATTAAGAAATCTCGTCACACTAGCAGTATAAGATATACTAGCTTTAGATGGTTCTTCTGGTTGACGTAACATGTGTTGTTGATTTTAATTGACGCATCAACTTTTATGTAATAAGTTCATCCTAATCCCTGATATCGATTCTGGTTCCATAAGATAAACTGTGTATAGAAATATGCAAATGGTATCTGCTAAGCTTGATAACAGTATAACCCTGTCGCATATTTTTGACAAAAATCACAACTGTCTGTTTACTGTTGAGTTATATGAATTTGGGTGATCAATAAGCAGAATAGCTTGATTTCAAATTTGTCTACCAAATCGTACTTGTATTGTTATGAATATTTCTACAATGTGATTAAGTGCGATTAACAAATGTAACACTGTTAAGGAGAAAGATGCGAAAATTCGAAAGAATCTTTTCTTTAGTATACAAAACAGAGTTTCAACAAGAAACAAATACCGCGTGTGCGAAAATACGATTTATGCGCCAGAGAGGTCAAAAATCAAAAGAAAATTTTTGCAACAGTCAAATACACTTAATGATCAAAACCTTTTAATGAATGATATATCAATAAAACTTTCTATATCTGAAAGATTTGAAACAGTGGTGGGATGTTGTCTTTACTACTGAACAGACAGTATTATGAGAGTATCTGTTTAAATGTATAAAATTTCGTAACCATAAAACGGCCGATTTAAATTAATATTATTTCTCGTACTACTTATATACGCGAATATTAGAATATATAGCATGTATTAGTAGATTACATGTATAAATTAAAAATATCAATAAACCCGCAATCTTTAAACCTGAAGGCAGTAATTTATTCCAATAAATGGCAAAATGAAAGTGCTAAAATTATATGGGAAGTACTATCCGTACTACTTATAATGTCGTAGATTGGAATATATGTATGAGTGCTAGTAGAAGATTACCCGTATTATAATATGAGTCTCAAAAATATTTGCCAAAATAACACAGATGTCGTAATAAATTGAAAATATCAATAAATCATATAGTCTATTATGTTCTTTCACAGATATTTTAACTTTCATCAATTAGTCGTCATTTCATTGACTGAGTGTCAGTTTAATCAATTTGGCGAATTTTTATCAATTGGGTGACATTTTCGTTAATTTGAAAATATTTAAAAAAATCACCAAGTTGGAAATATGGCTGTTAGAGATATTCGGTAAAATGTGTCACCAACATTTTATCCCAACGTTATGGACAAAAAAAAGGTTATTCTAATAGTAGATTTTTTATATTTTTGCCAAGACATTGAATTTATCGTCAATTAGTTGTCATTTTCATTTGTTAAGCGTCAATTTTATCAATTTGGCGACAATTCCATTACTTTCACAATATTTAAAAAGTCGCCAAGTAGGTGACATTCTTCAAATGACATTCACCACTTTTATTGATGTTATTACTCACATTACATATTTCTCTATTTGTTATTTTTTGTCATTGATGTGATTTTTTAATGAATTTATTTGTAAAATGTGCAACATATCGAAAACGGCTCATACTAGCGTTCTAAAGGTTGTCATTCGTTTTCTTTTAAAAACTTAATAACTATTTGCGAAACTTTATTAAAGGTTTTGATTTTTTGATGATTTTTTTCTACATGTCACTTAAAAAATTTAGTGGGGTTCTAAACATTCCTTTGCGTTTAAAAACAATGGGCTTCTAATATTTATGGATAGTAAACTTTTGTACCAAATTTCGTTCGAATCACTCCATTCGTTCGTCATATATCGTCTCCACAGACTCGCACACACAGACATCACCCAAAAAACTTCTGATTCGTGCTCAGGGATGCTTGAAACGTGCTCTCCCGTCGAAACCTCGAATTCGAATTTTCAACCCCGTCACAATACTTTCCTTATACGTTATACTATGTATATACAGAAAGTAATAAATATTTCAAACACCACTTGTTTATGTTAATTTCATTATATGATCTAACTTCGTGTCAAATTGCTAATTTTTATTTCGAGGAACCAATATAATACCGATGGTTAATTTATATAACTCACAGGTAAATAGTAGAAATGTTTATAACGGCTCAAGTACAATTTGGTAAAAAAATTATGAAAACAGGTCCATCCCAGCTCTTTGATACGGTGATATTCACACAAATTTATGCAAGTCAAAGGTAAACAGTTGTGATTTACAAGGAAAGGATGCGATACTGCTATAGGTTTTAGCAAGCTTAGCAGATTGTTTAATGCTTTTCTGTTCAGTATTCCATCTATAACAAGAATCGATACAGATGTTTAGGATGAACTTTAATTAATAAGTGGATGCCGCATTTAAAATGAACAGTACATATTACGTCATCGTGATGCGTCATACTTTAAATTGCAATAAACCAAATTGATTTAAGTCAGCCTGTTCTAACCCAGCATCTATAAATAAAACAAAAAAATTGCATTGTCGCCCAATTTATTTCTGATAAAGTTCCTTCAGCGTACTGCTTTCAGTTTTCTATGATCAATATGGTCAATTTATTGTTTTATTTTCTTGCTTTCACCTTTTTTGATGTTTTGTTATGGGAGAAAAAAAAAAGGAAAAAACGCTTTCTAACTGTTTCATTTTGATATTTTTATCGCTCTAAATTTTTTCTCTTATTTCAATTTTATTTTCAAAATTTTTCTAAACGACGATCTTCCTTCACTTTCATTTTATCACATTTATTTATCTTTTTTCTTTCTAGATTTTATTTCGAAATTATTTTTCTAAATTATCCTCTAGTTATTCGCTTTGCATATTCAAATTTATAGTCCCCCCTACCCCAACAATTTTGTCATTTACAATGAAATTTTTCCCAACTGTACCGAGTTGGACGTACCTGTAAACATCATTGTACTTTACTATGTAAACAGTTACGATCGTGGATGAGGATCATGCTATTGTATTATAGTTGGATATATTCATTCTGAATATGTCCTTTCCCGACCATGCTTATAATTACTCAATACTTAATAAGTGAGCTACATGGTCTGGGTTCTAATAATAATAATAATAGTACGTCATACAGAACAATCCAAAGCTGGTATGACTAAAGACTGTCTTATGTATCTAATAGTGCAATCTTATGTATGTATCTTAAATGTGCTACAGAATAAAGCTTTTACGAGTACAGAAATATTTTTTCAGTTAAAAATATTTCAAGCTGAAACGCTGTAGATATGTGAGAAATAATGAAATTTCCGCATTTTTTGCATTTGAGTAAATTTGAAGTTTTTAGAAAGTTTTATATTCAGTCAAGTATTTTTCCTTGCTAACATCAATACAAGCCCTCCCTACTCTATCAATATCTTATCTTATTAAATACTTATCTTATTAAATACGTCATTTGGGTATACAAAATGACTGGTGTTATCATTAGAATTTTCCGCACTATATGCAATTACTTTAAATGCAAATTCGTCTAAACTAATTAACCCTTTCAAAGCATGATATATACAGACACAATTTGGCTTTGTGCGCAATTACTAAATAATTTCAACAGAACGCAAAATGTTGCGCAACCAAGAGACACAAACGCACACAATATAGATTTTCTATTGTCATCTAGTTCAGTGCTACATGTTTGGTTTGTGTATAATTTTATATATTTATACTTATGTATTCTGTACGAAATGTAAATGAAGCATATTTATGATGCAAATATTTCATATTGTATAATACATTTATATCAACGACGTTACTTCATGAAGTTTGATTTTAATATTACGTTCCTTATATACGTAGTAAAAATGTATAAGGGAAGTGTTGTGACAAGGTCGAAAATTCGAACTCAAGTTTTCATCGGGAGAGCACGTTTCAAGTATCCCTGAACACGAATCAAACCTTTTTTAGGCAATATCTGTGTGGGTGTGTGTCGGTGAGACTTTAGAGATGATATCTAACAAACGAATGAAGCGATTTGAACAAAATTTGGTACAAACATTACAATCAATAAACACTGGAAGCCTATTGTTACTTTCCTTATATACATAATGAATAAGGGAAGTATTGTGACGGGGTCGAAAATTCGAATTCGAGTTTTCGACGGGAGGGCACGTTTCAAGCATTCCTGATCACGAATCAAACATTTTTGAAGTGATGTCTGTGTGTGTGTATGTGTCAGTGAGTCTGTAGAGACAATAACTGACGAACGAATGGACCACTTCGAATGAAATTTGGTACAACAATCACAATCCGTAATCACTGGAAGCTTATTGTTTTTATATGCAATCAAATGCCCAGAACCCCCCTAAATTTTTGAGTGAAATTTTGAAAAAATCGTCAAAAAATCAAAACTGCTAATGAAATTACGCAAGTAGACATTTCTTATGTAATTTTTCATTAGAAAGCGATTGACATAAATTTTAAAAAGCTAACATGAACCTTTCTCGAGATATTGCACATTTTTGAAAAAAATATCAAAAAGTCGCAAAATAAAAGAAAAATATTTCCTATTGAGAAATATGTTCACTTTTGAAATGTAATACCATGCGATAAATTGGATGATGTTATTCTCGTGGATCCATACATGTAAAAATGATACTTTGAGTAATACTTTTGTATTTGATCGCCAATAGTCATTTATCTGCTGTAAGAATAACTTATTTATTCGTTCATAACGCTTGGCAAGAGTTGCGCGACGATTTTGGCGGAATGTCGCCAACTTGGCGACTTTTTGAAATGTTGCCAAATTAACGAAAATCTCGCCAATGGATAAAAATGCCGCTAAATCAATGAAAATGACAACCAATTGTCGAAAATTCAATAACTTGGAATGAATATAAGTATCTACTGTAGGAAAAAGCTATTTTTTTTTTTACTGTAAAAGTAGTAAATCCATTACATTATATAAGAAAAGTCATGTGTTACACACAGATTTTTATTATTTATACAGATACTAAATGAGTCACCATGCTGTTGCAATCTTTAAAAGAAATATTTTGCGAATTTATATGAATAACCTGGGTAGAAAAAATGAAAAATATATATATTTTTTATTCAGATTTTGATGCACTTATATATAATATCTGCTACGGGATATGAATATATGAGGAATTAGAGTGGAAAGTGTTGACCCAGCAGCCAATAATGTTAGCCCTGATTTAAAGATGACGTTTTGTAATAACTTTATGAGAGATGACGGTTTATAGTCACGTTATGAGAGGTGACATTCAGGTATACCACCATCATTATTTCAATTAATAATCAGGGCATTCGATTGGAAAATAAATACCAATGGTGGCCTTTGACGTGATCTGAACTTCGATAAAGTGTGGCACTGCGGTAGAGTGTATAAATTTATCACCCTAAAAGTCCCTGACGCGTTAGTCAAACTCTTAATATCCTACTTAAATAACGGACACTTTTAAATCGGAGTGAAAGACAAGATATCTGCACCCAAGCTCATGAAAAGTAGTGTACCACAGAGATCCATTCTTGGTGCGAAACTTTTCAACATATACTTGAACGACATGCCCAGGTCTGAACACATTGAGCTGGCACTCTATGCAGGCGATAGTGAGATACTTGAAAAAAACACTTATTTCTCAGTAATGCACAGACGGCTACAAAGACGGCAAGTGTTCAATTTTTAATTGTCATAGCATTATGAATTGTGAGTGACAAAAATTGTACCGAGCAATATTTCATAAAAGACCAATGTATCATAAGACTTAAAATAAAAATATTTATTAAAATACATATTTTAATATTCTAAAACTTATTTCATATACAAATGTTTGAAAAAAATTGAGAACAATTTTATCAGTAATGAAATGGCATTTGCTTCGCTGCATATTACTCATGAGTGACCTAATTGTTGAACCGATGAACTATAGAGAAAAATTTAATTAAACACTCATATTTTAAAATATAAATGTGTAAAAATTATTTCTTTTAAACAAAGATTTTTAAAATGCATGTATTCGTTACAATAAAACTAATTGCCACTATGCTTTATAATACAGAAGTCAAAATTTCTCAAATTTCTTAAAAAGTATATTACACTTAATTCGCTATTCTTTACGGTGTAACTTTAAATAATATCTACGTTTGCGAACTTCAAACGGTTTGTAATATTTTGCCTAATACACATCCGTCGATTTTAAAAATATGTTGCCATTGTTGGAAAAACAAATTTCGCCATTATGAAACTGATCTTTTGGAACCAATTCATTGTTCCAAACAGATTCATTAAGCATCTTTAATGCAGATAGGATTGATACCTACAGAGACATTGGCGATCCACTTGGTATGTCTTTGTTTACTAGATGATATTATCTGCGTCTGTTTGCTTCTCTAGGAAAATATATCTGCGTTTGTTAGACGTAGATGGTTCATTCTCATATATCGGACGCTTTCTTATTTCTTCTACATTTCCCTCATTTTTTGCTAAATCATTTTGTATTTTGTATAAGTCCAGGAAAATTAGTTTAGGATTTTCATACGCCGCATTTTTAGAGTCAGAATCTTGAAGAATTTGTTCATCCGTAACAGGACTTTCTGAAGATTCTATATTAGTGCAATGCGGTCTCTTGAGCTCATATCGTTCAGCAATGCTGTTCAAATTATCCCATCCACTCGTAAGCGTATCTTGTTCTTTCAAAACGTTGTATATGCTGAATGATGCTAAAATAGGGGCATCTTGTAGACCATCTCCATGATTGTAGAACAAAAAAGCCCCATATGCTAAATGTGCACAGTAATTAAGGAAGTTATTCATATCAAAGCCACGAGGGAGATATACCTTAACGAGTTTTTCTGAAATCGATGAGAAGTTCAAGTAATTGAAATTTTGGATACGTCCAAAAGAATAATGAATTTTCTCAAAAAACTCAGTGTCACGGAACAAGATTTTGACAGCATTTTGTACGGTTGTGTTGAAGGCGTTGTATATACGCTCACGAAATTGTCCGACTCTAAATCTCTGAAACTCAATTCTGCCGTTTCCCCGCATTACGAAATTGATCAAGTCATCGGCGAATAACATTTTGTCCGCGTCTTCGGGGATTTCAATATGTTCAGCCATCGAAACATTCACACACCTAACCGTTGACTCTTGCACTGTAATTCTACTAGCCACCAAACGCAATAATTTAATTTTGAAGTGACGTAGCATTGTGGACCTATTGGTTCTTCTTCTTCTTCTATTTTTCATATGTGAGAAGCAAGTGGAACTTCTTCTTCTTCTGGATTTCAATCCTTACGGTATATTCGCTCTCTAGAAGGCATATTGCAGACCCTTTACTAAATCATGCATATAAAGGTTGGGGCAGAACACCTCCGAACGCGATTCTCTCCAATATTTGAGGGAACAAAACTTGAAGAGATTGGTTTAAATGCGATCTCCTTCACAATCCCTGTTAGAATGATTTTAGCGTCTGTAGTTCAGTGCTAGAATGTAGTCTGGATTTTTTCTCTCCGATAAGAAAAAAACAGCGTTGCTGAAGCAGCGTCGCAAACGATTTTCCGACGACTTACCACCATCACTCCGTTGTTTTGCTCCTTTCGATTTCCAGAGCTTCTGGAAAACTATTATACTCACTGTCGGTAAACATATTGTTGGAGCAGAAACCATGCGACGGACACATTCTCGTGACCAAAGACCAACCCATATGAAGATTAGACATCGGCTAAATTCTCTAACTTCTTCCTATTGCTTTCCTTGCAGAACATGGTAATGTATAAGGAAAGTATCGGAATCATGCCGATCAACTCAAGTTTTCGAAATATCTACATGTTCCGGCACCTCTGGAATACGAAAAAACTATTTATAGCGTGGCGTATGTGTGTGTGTGTCTGTCTGTCTACCTGTGTAATGTATCTATCCACTCTAACTCAAAAACTAATAGACCGAATTTCATAAAATTTGGTAGGTAAATCACTTGGGTATGACCTTGGTGATGATTAGTTTTTGTAAAGAAAAGTAGATAAAAGAATCCGTCTTTTTGTGGGAAACGGCCCACAAAAATTGCCTGTATCCGCTCTAACTGAAAAACAAATGGACCGAATTTCACAAAATTTGGTAGATAAGTCGTTTGAGTAGCCCCTGGTGCTGATTAGATTTTGGTATGATTCGGAAAAATATAACCTGCCTTTTTTGCAAAACTACCCACACAAATTGCAAAATCTAAAATAAAACACTACCTATGCACAAATATATCGAATAAATGCTTGTTTTATACGTAATTTTTAACGAAGAAAGGAATAAGACCAACCCCATTACATTAGGACTAGACATTTTCGAGACATTTTAGTTTTTTCGTATTTTCTCTGCGCCACCTTTGAAAATAAGTCCAGTTACCAAATGCAAACGAAAATTGAATTAAAAGTGAATTAAATTTAATTAAAATAGAGCGCGGATATAAGTCTGCAGTTAAAATCATGTGCTGCCCACATCAGATTTTTTACTTTCCTTGCAATACATGGTAATGTATAGGTAAAGTATTGGAATCATACCGAAATTCGCAACTCGAGTTTTCTATGGATCTACACTTTTTGACACCTCTAGAATACGATTTTTAGCTTGACCTTTGTGTGTGCGTCTGTGCAGATTTTGTATCCGTTCGACACAGAAAAACTGACCGAATTTCATAAAATTTGGTAGGTAAGTCACTTGTGGGCGACTCTGTTGCTGATTAGTTTTGGGTACAATTCGGGATAAAAGAACCCGCCATTTTTGCGGAATGGCCAGCAAAAATTCCCTGCATCCACTCTAGCTGATAAGTGTCTTATGGGTTACTCGGTTGATAAGTGTCTTATGGGTTATTCTGGTGCTGATCAGATTTTAGTACGATTAGGAAAACAATAAACCAGTCTTTTTTGTGAAATGGCCTACAAAAGTCTTCAAAATATAAACTAAAAAACTAGATATGCTCAAATATATTCATTAAATGCTTGTTTTATACGTAATTTTTAACGATCAAAAGAATAAGACAAGCCCCGTTACACTAGGATTAGGCGTTGTCGAGATATTTTAGGTTTTTCATATTTCCTCTGCGCCACCTTAGAAAATAAGTCCAGTTACCAAATGAGAACGAATGTTGAATTAAAAGTAATTAAATTTAATTTAAATAAAGTTAACGTGGGTATATGTCTGCAGAGAAAGTCGTATACTGCACACAACAGATTTTTTACTTTCTGTGCAATACATGTTAATGTATAGAGAAAGTATTGGAATCATGTCGAAAATCGCAACTCGAGTTTTCGACGGATCGATATGTTTCGAGATCTCTAGAACACGAAAACTTTATTTTCAGCGTAACGCCTGTGTGTGTACTATCTACCCGTGTGTGTGCTATCTGCCTGTCTGTCTATCTGTGCAATGCATGTACCAATTCTAACTAAAATGCTAATGGATCGAATTTTGTAGAATTCGGTAGGCAAGTCACTTGGTTGTGACTGTGGTGCTGATTAGTTTTTATACGATTCAAGAAAAAACAACTGGCCTTTTTTACGAAATGACCTGCAAAAATTCCCTTTATCGACTCTAGTTGAAACACTAATGTACGGAATTTCACAAAACTCGGTTGATAAGTATCTTGTGGGTTATTCTGCAGATGACAAGATTTTGTTACATTTCGGAATAAAATGATCTGCCTTTTTTTTCGAAATGAACCCCAAAAATCACCAGAATCTAAAATAAAAAACTAAGTATACTCATATATATCAAATAAATGCTTGTTTTTACATGCTTCTTAACAATGAAAAGAATAAGACCAACCTCATTACAACGTTTTCCGAGATATTTTAGTTTTTTCGCGTTTTCGCTACGCCACCTTTAAAAGTAAGTCCACTTACTAAATGAGTCCGAAAATTTAATTAAAAGTGTAAGATCAAAGTGATTTTAAATAATTATAGAGTTTTTTTGGCTCAAATAAACTCAACAAAATAAATTATTGAAGAAATAAAGTTAACGCGAATATGAGTCTGCAGGGAAAGTCTTGTGTTGCCCACATCAGATTATTACTTTCTAGGGAAAGTATTGGAATCGTGACAGAAATCGCCACTCAAAATTTTGACAGATATACAAGTTTTGGTACCTCTAGATCGCGAAAAAACAATTTTAGTATGACGACTGTGTGTATGTCTATGTATTTATGTGTGACAGTTTGTCTGCGCAGATTTTATATCCCCTTTAACTGAAAAACTAATTGACCGAATTTCATAAAATTCGGTAGGTCAGTCCTTTGTATACGAGTATGGTACTGATTCGATTTTGGTAAGAATCGGAATAAAACAACCTGCATTTTTTTGCGAAATGGCCCGCAAAAATTGCAGAATCCATTCTAGTTGAAAGTCTAACAGATCAAATTTCACAAAATTTAGTTGATAAATCACTTGCAGGTTAAACTGGTGCTGATTACATTTTGGTATGATTCGGTAAAAGAACTGCATTTTTTGCAAAGTGGCCAGAAAAAATCGATACCTTTAAAATTAAGTCAAATTATCAAATGAAAACGAATATTGCATAAAAAGTTCAAATGGCAATGCAATTTCAAATAATTGTGGATGTTATTTTGTGCAATTAAAAGCAATTTAATGAATTATTGAATAAGTAAAGTGAACCTGAATATGAGACCTGCAGGAAAAGTCATGTGCTGCCCACATCAGATTTATTTCCTCCTTAGGATAGGATTATTACTTCCCCTGCAATATATGGTAATATATAGGAAAGTATTGGAATCGTACCGAAAATCGCAATTTAAGTTTTCGATGGATCTACACGATTTGGGACCTCTAGAACGCGAAAAAAGTGTTTTTAGCGTTACGTCTGTATGGGTGTATGTGTGTGTCTGTGCAATGTATGTATCCACACTAACTAAAAAACCAATCGATCGAATTTCTTGAAATTTAGTTAAGTCCCTTTGGGTGACCCTGATGCTAATTAGATTTTGGTACGGTTTAGCCGCAAAGAACCTTTTTTGCAAAGTAGCCAGTAAAAATGGCCTATATCTACTCTAGCTGAAAAACTAATTGACCAAATTTCAGATAATGTGGAAAACAATTCACTTTCAGGTTATTTTGTTGCTGATTAGATTTTGGTATGATTCGGAAAAGAAGAACCCGCATATTTTTACGAAATGGCCAGCAAAAATCCCAAAATCTAAAATAAAAGATTATGTGTGCTCAAATGTATTAAATAAATGCTTGTTCTTGCGTAATTTTTGACGAGGAAAATAATAAGATAAACCCCATTACTCTAAGACTAGCCGTTCTCGATATATTTTAGTTCTTTTCCTATTCTTTTGCATTTCGCTATGCCCCATTTGAAAATAAGTCCACTTACCAAATGAAACCAAAAATGGAATTTAAAGTGCAGATTGAGTGTCATTTAAAATAATTATGGGTGCTATTTTGCACAATTAAATACATTTTAATAAATTATGCACAATGAAATTTATTTTGTAATTTTCTATGTCATTATTCATTAAATTGAGTTTAATTGCAGAAAATAATATAGATCATTTTCTGATATTATGTCCAATTCGTTTTTTTATTGCAACTTCATTTCGTATGGCAACTTAATTCACTTTAAATTTTTAAGGCCCTTATAATTTCAAAAATCTACAATATCTCGATAACGGCTTATCCTACAGTCATGGGGTCAGACTTATTCGCTTAGTTGTCAAATTTTGCATGCAGAACAAGTACTTAATTAATATATTTCATCAATTTTAGTCATTTATTTCAGAGTTTCACTATCTTGCACATGTAGTATTTTAATTTAGATCGAATTTATTAGTTTTGAGGGTCATTTCTCAAAAAAAAAAGGCAGATTATTTTTTCCCGAATCGTATCTTTTTTCCGAATCGTATGTAGGATTAGGATTCCTCATTAGGATTCCTATCCCAGCATCATAGTATCCTATATGTAATTTGATCCTTTAGTTTGTAGCTATAGTGGATATATACAATTTTTGCGGGCCATTTCGTAATAAAGGCAGGCTCATTCATCCCGACTCGTACCAAAATCTAATCAGCACCAGGGTCGCCCACAATTGATTTATCTACAAAATTTTATGAAATTTAGTCAATTCGTTGAGTTAGAGTGGATATATACACTTTTTGCGAGCTATTTTGTAAAAACATGCAGTTCCTTTTTCCTCGAATCGTAGCAACATCTAATCAGTACCAAGGGAATCCACAAGTGACTTATTTACCAAATTTTGTAAAATTTGATCGATAAGTTTTTCAGTTACATTGGGTGCAGGCAATCTCTGTAGTTAAGACGAAAATTTTTGCAGGCCAGGCCTAAAAGGCGGGTTGTTTTATCCCAAATCATACTAAAAACTAATCAGCATCAGGATCAAACACAAGTGGCTTATCTACCAAATTTTGTGAAATTCGGTCCATTAGTTTTTGAGTTAAAGTGAACACATACATAAATTACACAGACAGACACGCAGATAGACAGACACACACACACAGAGATGTCACGATAAAATAGTTCTTTTGTATTCTAAAGGTATCAATAACGGGTAGATCCGTCGAAAACTCTAGTTGCGATTTTCTGCATGATTCCAATTCTTTCCCTATACATTACTATGTGTTGCAGGGAAAGTAGAAATGACGATTTTGAGTGAATGCTGTAGTTGAATCATCTAGGATCAAAATTTAAACCCATGCAGAATGGCATTTTCGAATCTGGAAACTGGGCATGAAATGTATGCGTCAATGGGTTACCCTCTTAAAGATCACTTTATTAATTTTCATTCTTTGCTCAAACTGAAAAAGTTAAGCGTTTTTACCACTTTACAACAAAGTTGAAAAGTGTCTGTCTGTCTGTCCGTTAGCACGATAACTGCCGTAAAAATGAGTTTATCAAAATGAAATTTTAGTATGTTGTTCAGACGGTCTGTAGGACCTATGGGAATATAAATAAACAATATCACCCAATTAGTTTTTTATTGAACCCGGGTTGAAAAAATGAAATACATTGAACCCTATGGGACCTAATTTTTCAAACATTTTTTAAGTAAATTTAAAATTCACGAATTGCTTCGAAATTTTTAGGAAATATTCACATTATCCCATAGAATATATAAAAAAAAATTCAGTAAAATATGTTAAGTAGTTTTTTAATTAAGAAAATTATTTAATATAGGGAAAAAAACAAATTAAATTAAATTCTGACTTTGGGATATCTTCCAGAAAGAAAAGAGAGAGATATTATATAATAGATATCTCTCCATTTGTTTAAACGTTTTGCATATGGGAGTGGCTTCATATTTTAAAATAATTTGGTAGATAACAATTTTTCATTTTTTTTAAATTTTATATAACTCTTCATGATAAATTTAATTGATGGCATTTTAAATGCACTTTCCTATGTCCTAGAGAGTTAAAATTTGGTACACAGCTTAAATTTGTTGAACATTTTATTCGACAAAAATTTGATGGATCTTTAAATATAGATCATACATTTTTTTCGAAATGGCCTGAAAATAATCCCCGTTCACTTCTATAAATCATTGTTGTAATATTGTTAAAAATTCTGATGTGGACAGCACATGTCTTTCTCTGCAGACTCATATTCGTTCTCTTTATTTATTCAATGATAATTTGAGTTTATCTGCACAACATAAGTATTTTAAATGACATTGAATTTACACGTTAAACTTAAATTTGGTTCTCATTTGATAGCTGGACTTATTGTCAAAGGTGGCGTAGCGAAAACGCGAAAAAACTAGAATATCTCAAGAACGGCTAGTCCTAGAGTAATGGGGTTAGTCTTATTCTTTTTGTTGTCAAAAATCACATATAAAATAGGAATTTAATTGATATAATTGAGCACACGTAGTCTTTTATTTTTATATATAACGATTTTTGCTGGCCATTTCGCAAAAATAGCCCGTTCCTTTTTCCCGAATCGTAGTAGAATAACCTACAAATGATTTATATACAAAATTTTGTTAAATTTGGTATATAAATCACTTGTAGGTTATTGAAATATTATACACCAAATTTTGTTAAATTTGGTTCATTAGTTTTTAGCTAGAGTGGATAAAGGCAATTTCTGCGGCCATTTCGCAAAGAAGGCAGATTCTTTTATTACGAATCGTACTATAATCTAATGAACATCAGGATTTCCCACAAAAAACATACCTACCAAATTGTATGAAATTTGGTCCATTAGTTTTTCAATTAGAGTGGATGTAATATCCACACAGACACACAGAAACATACACAGATACACCCTTACACACACAGACGTCTTCCTAAAACTAGTTTTTTCGTGTTCTAGAAGTCCCAAAACGTGTAGATCCTTTGAAAATTCGAGTTCCGATCTTCGGCACGATTCCAATACTTTGAGTACATACACATACACATATATATTATCTGTGTATCTAAATTCCGTGCCTATGCAATTACAATAGTTGTGATTTTAAATGATCCCTAAACTTTTATTATTTCTTCAAGGAAGCCTAATTTTAACATATGCAGAATGCAAATATCTCAAGCGATTGTAAGATGAATTACATAAGAATTTCTGAATTTTTTTCACACAAAATTATTTAGCTCTGGAGTCTGGAATACAAGTTATATGAATGAAATATTCATTGATTTTGCATAAAGAATCAGATGATTTATATTTCGATACAGTTTTAAATATTTAAGTATAATAAATTACTGTAGTACTGTGATAATGTAAAAGATATTACCACTGAATGAATCACATTTTAGAAATTTTTAAATGAAATTACATTTCAGTTGGAAAGTGTTTCATAATCAATGCTTATGCATGATTGATCTTTCTTGTTTTAGTTATGGCGTTATTAAAGCCGATATACAACTTATATGATTCAAAGAGCAGGTTTATTTTTATTTCACGAATAAAACGTTTCTGTATCTGAAGGTTCAATTCGTATTGCTTTCCATGTTTCAATTTTTACACTGTTCACTTTATTTGTTACCAAGTTCGTTCAGACGTCATATCAACGATTGCGTTAGTTTGGATGTTCTAAAGTCGTTTTATGAATCCTAGGATTAATTTAAGAAAGACTTGCCACAGATTCCGAAATTACTTGGGTGTAACCAAAAAAACATAAACAACGTAAAATTAACTAAACAATGTGTGACCATCAAATTTGAACAACGTAATTTAACAGAAATAAAAAAAAATACGAAGTTCTGCTGCATTCCTGTTTTCAATACTACATAAAACAACAAATCCGGATTCAATGAAACGAAATATATACAATTAAAAAAATCTGATGTAGGCAGTACATAACTTCCCCGATATTACGCAATGTATTTATGTCTTTCACAGTGAAAAAATGATGTATAAGATCTACAACATAATGCTTTTAATGTCAGATTGTGCATTTGACACTTTTCCGGATGACAACATGCAAAACAGTTTCAAAGTACCCAATTAAATTACTATTCGATCAACTTTAAATTAGCATATGAATCGGACGCATGGGACGTTTTATACGGTTTACAGAAAGCACGTCTTTCGATGCAGAATGTTTATTCACGCACTTCATCCAAAATGATACAAAAATAATTTTACTCCTATAAAACGCGACAAATTATCTTCACAATCTTCATTTGAATAACTAGAAAACTCAACTTTTATTTAGTCAGTTATTTATATAGCTACAATTAGTTTCACACATGAATCTCAGTGTATATTTAGCGTATAGAAACAATGTGCTGGTGTAATCAAATATATTTCGAAATTATCAAATATCCTCAAATCTCGGGTATCAATCCTCATCATACTACCATTGTAGTGTTATGTCCTCACTCAAATGATAAGACCTCTTGGAAACTTCTTGTGTAAGAATAACTAAGGATAAGTTGATTAGCAAAAAGAAAATTATATGCAATTAATATTTATTTTAAAATCTAAATATCAATTTTATTCTTCGGGGTCTCAAAAAATTGAAACCGAAATACAGAATAATTCAATGCTCCTTTTTCTTGCGCATATAGATCTTGCACATATAGACAGAAAATTGCATTTGAAGCGTATTCCTGCAATATATGGTTTAATCGGTTGGAATTATTGTAAATAAATATAAAATCTATATGCCTGTCATACAGAAAATAACATTTGAAGCATATTCCTACAATATGTAGTTTCATCCTTTTAAGAAATATTTTACATATATAAAACCTATATATCTGTTGTACACAAAATTACATTTGAAGCGTATTCCTGTAATATACCGGTTGGTCCATTTAAATTGAGACATCGAAATATCTCGCGAAACATGCATCATACAAAAAAAAAATGTTTTATGAAAGTCATCATATTTTCGAGAGAGAAATTGAACCCAGCAAAACTTAGCCCACCACCTCCGGGGGTTGGGGAGGCGGCAGCTTTAACATTTCAAATGGGAACCCCCATTTTTATTGCATATTCGGATTCTATGGGAAAAAATACGTAACTTTTGTTTGAAACATTTTTTTCGAATCTTTGTAGATTGCGCTGGAATCACAACAGATTAGTTAAGTTTCGTTTTTTCAAGAGGAATCCACATGTTTTACTTGCATTGGTGCATCGTTGAAAAAAGAGCGTTTTATCTGGTGCGCTAAAAGTAGTTATTTCATCAAGTAGTATTTATTATTATTATTTTTTACTTTTATTTTTGCTCCTTTTGCGTCAGTTAGACGTGTTTTACCATCACCAAGTAGTATTTTTATGGAGTTAAAATGAGGTATTTTTTAAATTAATTTAAATTATTTATTTTTTGTGATTGGAGCGCAATCTACAAAGATTTGAAAAAAATGTTTCAAACAAGAGTTACTTTTTTTCCCCGTAGAATCCGAATCTGCAATAAAAAATGGGGGTTCCCATTTGAAATTTCAAAGTTGCCTCTTTTTTACCCACGGAGGTGGTGGGCTAAATTTTGCGAAGTTCAATTTCCCTCTCGAAAATATGATGATTTTGTTAAAACATTTTTTTTTTGTATGATGGGTATTTCGCGAGATATTTCAATGTCTCAATTTAAATGAACCACCCGGTATAGTTCAATCGGTTGAAAATATTGTCAATATATAAAACTAAGGCTGATCCGGAGATTAGGTCACCTTGGTTAAATCGGAGAAGACGCCACGCACTTTGTGAGGTTAAATCGGAGAAGACGCCACGCACTTTATGTTGCAATCTGGTAACCTCTTGTATCGGTTGTTTTCGGCGGAAATTGTGTAGCATCAAATAAGAATACGTTTTTGTGTTTGCTACAGTTTTTTGATGTAAAAGAACATTTCTATCAATATTTTTGGCCATTGTTGTGCGTGTTTGCTTGTTCTTTCGTTATTTGATTTATTTTGTAATAATTATTCGTTTTAGTTTTGCGGATTTGCTTTTGTCGTCGATTATATTTCCCTTATGTCTTCTGGTATGCGCGAGCAAATGGAAGGTGAGTGTAGTTTTGTAAAGCGTGGTAGAATGGATGTTGGTATGAATGAATCTAGAATAAAATTTTACTATGATTTGGAAAATAAAGGTTTGAAAGAAGTGATTAATTGGTGTGTTATGAAAGGGATTATGAGTGATAAATACGGATCCTCGGTTGCATGGAGAAAGTGATTTTGCTACGTGCGATATGCACAGATAAAATTGTAGCATATTCTGTGTCTGGGCGCCGCAGGCGACCGTTCCTAATAAACCGGAGATCACTGGGGGCCCCGTTCCGGTGTAGAACGACCTTTAGGTCGAACCCCTGCCCCTGTACGGACCACTGGTACATACGGACCACTAATACATCCGTTCCACAATTTTCGATCTTTAGATCAAATCCCTGCTCTTACACGGACCTGTAGGTCGAACCCATTCCTTTATATGGATCCTCAGTTAGATGGAGAAAGCGATCTTGATACGTACGATATGCACAGATAAAATTGTAGCATAAAAATTTTAAATTTTACAAAAATCTGATTTTGGAACGTTTACATGAGTATTATTAATTTTTTTTATTCTGCAGTTTTATAAAGTTATTTAATTTTCTTAAAATACACAAAAATCGTATTTTGTAACGTTTTTTTGAGTATTATTCACTGTTATTTAAGTTAAATTAAATTATCATTTATATTAGAAAATCTTGTTTAGAACAAACACAATAGTCTGTCTTTAGAAACAGGGTTCTTCTACCAAAACATCATTTTGGTAGGAGGAGCCTATTTCTAATGACGGTAAATGACATCACTGAGGATGGGTGGAGCCAATTTCAAAACACGGAAGAAAGCGCCAACCACAGGCCAACTTGGCCCGATTTTGTACTTAGAAAAAAATTTGCGGTGACCTAATCTCCGGATTTACCAAAACTAATATTCCTATCGTACGGAAAATTACATTTGAAGCACATTAGTACAATATATGGTTTCATCTTATAGAAATATTTTACATATATAAAAACATATATCTGTTGTACAAAAAATTAAATTTGAAACTTATTCCTACAACGTATGGTTTAATCGGTAGGATATATTGTAAATATATAAAACCTCCCCTAAAATAGTAGGTTTCTGTTTTAGCACCTTTATATTGTAATTTAAGAGAAATTACTGACAGTAATGTGCAGTATTTTATATGACACAAAGGCATCATAAAATATTTCTCTATATTGATCATTTATTAAAATCGTACACAATGTAATATTTTTGTCTTATTTCATACAATAACATTCCTTGAAAGTATTTGCTAAAATTGAAATATATTATCCGGTTAAAAAACAATATCGATCAGAAATAACAAGACACTACTCGAATATTACTTCATTTTTTCAAAATTTACAAAATCGTCGACAAATGCAAGTGTAAACCAATCAATTTGCTAAAAGTTTAATATTTTACTGTTGTCATAATTGAGATTTAAATACAAACTTAAATGCCTTCATGATAAAACACATTATTAATACTTATGATAAAACACATTATTAATACTTATGATAAAACACATTATTAATACTTATGATAAAACGCATTAAAATACTGAAGCTAAAATCTCACGTATTCCAACTTCCAAAAAAAAAACCCTTATTGCACAGTATAATTTAGAATAATTATATTTTGGGCATATGGCTACCGTGCTACATGACAGTCGAAAATATTTAATAATTTGTTACCTACTACACAACTGCCACGTTTACAAGTTGGTTATGAATATTGCCAGCGATGAGATTTCGCATTTGTTTAAAATCTCAATTTCATTATCACTTGAAAGTGATCTACATACATACATGCAAAAATTTTTTTGCATTCGGCAATTGAGATATTTATTCATTATTTAGACATTTTATCATCTTTTAACTTATTTGCATAACTTCTTGGACATATCTGATTGTTCGTTTTCCGGAGAAAGATGCTTTTTGCTTTAAAATTATTCGCAGAATCTTCGTTAGTGACTCCAGTAAATTAGTTTACTTTGCTACTTCTATTGGCCACGTTGCCTGCATTTTCTAACTCAACTTGAGGGATAGAATCTTCAGGTACATTTGTTGATCTGAATAAAATATTTTCGTTGATTCCAGATCCATGGCAAGTTTTTTCCTGTCCATTGAAATATATGTTTTGGCAGTTTTATTCAAAGCATACCATTTTCTTCTACTCATTGGGTGTACTTTCCAAACATCGAATATGGCGTTAACTGCTGCAGTAGGGGCAGCAATACATCCCTGGCTTTTAAACTGTGAAGCCGCAGTTCCCAAATGCACACAGAACGGAATAAAATTGTGGAAGTTATTTAGATTCAGTCCATTGTTTAGATACTTCTGAATGATAGTTTGTGTCAAGCTATTGTAGGCATCCTCATTAGCGGTGTTGATATTTTGCATGTATTCAGAAATGTCTTGTTGAAATATCTTCGTTTCAACTACGATTTTAGTAGCATTTTTTAAGTTATTGCTAATGGCTTTAAGCATAGTTATAGTGCTTTGTTTGTTTGAAAATTGCTGAAACGGAATGCCATTGCATCTAATTATAAAAGAGACTAAATCTTCGACGATGCGCCTTTTCTGATCAAGATACGTTTCTTTATATTTACCTGTCACACCGGTTTCAGTATTTTCAGCCATTTAAAAATCAATTCACTTAATAGATAATTTCTGTAACGTTACACAACTAGGTAAAAACAATAAATTGTATGTTGCGTCGGTTTCGCTTCAATTCTGATTGCAGTCTCCAGAAACGGTGTTGCCAACTTTATGATGTCAGTTGTAGAAAACTTTTAAGACGTTAACAC
This sequence comes from Amaurobius ferox, assembly GCA_951213105.1. Classification (NCBI taxonomy): domain Eukaryota; kingdom Metazoa; phylum Arthropoda; class Arachnida; order Araneae; family Amaurobiidae; genus Amaurobius; species Amaurobius ferox. The sequence goes on from OX578150.1 coordinate 76,987,018, forward strand.
TCGGGGAGGGGGGAGGTCATCCTGGGACATAACTGACGGAATTATTTTGCCGTGCTCTGCGCATATGACGAAATGGGAATTAAGAATGCACGCATTTTGTTTCTCTTTCTCTCAAGAGGGCAAATTTGTTCAACGACATTAAATGCCCTGGGGTGTCAGTGAAACCTGTGTGCACATCGCAATTTAAAATCTTTGCGCAAGTTGTTTGTGCCTGAATATTGCCACTACAAAGTTAATAAGCTATCTTTAACTGTAATAATGCGTGTGTCTGTGTAATATATGTATCCACTCTAACTCACAGTAATGGCCCGAATTTCATGAAAATATGTAAGTCATTTGTGGGTGGCCCTGGTGCTGATTAGATTTTGGTACGTTTCGTTATGAGAGAACCTGCCTTTTATTTACGAAATATCTCTCAACAATCGATATATCTGCTCTAGCTAAAAAACGAACTGCCCAACTTTCATAAAATACCCTGCTTCAGACTAGGTGTTGGCAAGAATGGAAAAATAGAACTTGCCTTTATTTACTAAATTGCCCGCAAATATCGCCAAAATCTTAAATACAAGGCTACGTGTGCTCAAATGTATCAATTAGATACGTGTTTTATACGTAATTTTACGATGGAAAGAATAAGACCAAACCTATAACACAAAGACAAGCGGATGTCGAGATATTTTAGTTTATTCGCGTTTTCTCTACGCCACCTTTGAAAATAAGTCCAGTTACAAAATGGGAACAAAAATTGAATTAAAAGTGCAAATTCTGTGTAATTTTAAATAATTATGGGTGCTATTTTGTGCAATTAAGCTCAATATAATGAATTATTTCAGAAATATAGAGAACGCGAATATGAGTCTGCATGGAGAGTCTTGTGTGCTCAAATCGGATTATGACTTTAACTGCTATGCATGGTAATATACAGCAGGGAAAGTATTGAAATCATAACAAACATCGCAACTTGAGATTACAACAAATGTACACGTTTTGGTACCTCTAGATCGCGAAAAACCATTTTAGTGTGTCGGCTGTGTGTATGTCTGTGTGTCTTTATGTGTGACTGTTTGACTGTGGCGATTTGGTAATCCCTTAAACTGAAAAACTCAGTGACCGAATTTCATAAAATTCGGCAGGCCAGTCCTTTATATGTGAGCCTGGTACTGACTGTTTCGATTTTGGTTAGAATCGGGATAAAACAACCTGCATTTTCTTGCGAAATGGCCCGTCAAAGTTATGGTATCCATTCTAGCTGAAAAAACTAACAGACCAAATTTCACAAAATTTAGTAAAAAGGTCACTTGTAGCTCGATCTGGTGCTGATTAGATTTTGGTATGATTAGGAAAAAAACTGCATTTTTTTTGCAAAATGATCAGCAAAAATTGCCACCTTTCAAATTAAGTCAAGTTATCAACTGAAAACGAATATTGCTTAAAAGTGCAAATGTCAAGGTAATTTAAGATAATCTGATGTGGGCACAACATGGCTTTCCTTATATAATGCAATTTTTTTACTACTTTTACAGTAAAAAGAAAATAGGTTATTCTTATAGTGGATAATTATATTTTTCCAAGATATTGAATTTTCATCAATTAGCCGTTATTTTCAGTGATTTAGCATCATTTTTATCCATTTGGCGAGATTTTCTTCAATTTGGTAACAGTTAATAATATCGCCAGGTTGGCGACATTCCGCCATATTCGTCGCCAAAATCTCGCCCAACGTTATGGAGAGAAATAATTTATTCTTATAGCAGATAAATGACTATTGGCGTTCAAATGCAACTTAGTCAAAGTATCTTTTTTCATGAGTGGAACTAGCTAGATCCGCGAGAATGATGTCACCAAATTTATCGCATGATATTACATATGAAAAGTGAACACTTTTCTCAATAGGAAATATTAATTTTTTATCTATGACTTTTGTGAAAATGCGCAAAATCTCGAGAACAGTTAATGCTAGCGTTCTAAAATGTATGTTAATCGTTTTCTAATGAAAAATTACATAAGAAATGTCTATTTGCGTAATCTTATTATATGTTTTGATTTTTTGATGATTTTTTCAAAATTTCACTCGAAAAATTTGGGGGTTCTGAACATTCGATTGCGTATAAAAGCAATAGGCTTCAGGTATTCGCGGATTGTAATTTTTGTACCAAATATTGTTTGAATCGGTCAATTCGTTCATCAGTTATCGTCTCCACAGACTCACTGACACATACACACAGACATCACCTAAAAATGTACGATTCGTGATCAGGGGTACTTGAAACGCGCTCTGCCGTCGAGTTATGTCGTATTCTACAGGTTCCAAAACGTGTTTAACCGTCAAAAACTCGAGTTACGCTTTTAGACATGAAACCAATACTTTCCCTATACATTTCCATGCATTGCAGGGAAAGTAAAAATCTTATGTGAACAGCACATGCCTTTCTCTGCAGAATCAAATTCATTTTGTATTTTTTTATTTCATTATGCATTAAATTGAGTTTAATTGCAGAAAATAATATGGATGATTTTCTGATATTATATCCTATTCATGTTTTTATTGCATCTTTGTTACGTATGGCAACTTAATTCACTTTAAATTCTTCAGATAAATATCTCGAGAACGGTTTTTTTCTACAGTCATGGGGTCAGATTTATTAGCTTAAATGTCAAAATTTGCATGTAGAACAATTACTTAATTATTAGATTTCATCAATTTTAGTCATTTATTTCAGAGTTTCACTCTCCTTGCATATGTAGTATTTTATTTTAGATCGAATATATTAGATTTAATGGTCAATTCGCAAAAAAAGGCAGATATTTTTCCGAATCGTATCAAAATCTAACCAGCGTCACAGTATTCTACGAGCAATTTATCTCCCAAATTTTGTAACATTTAGTCGATTAGTTGATTTAGAGTGGATACATACAATTTTTGCGAGCCATTTCGTTAAATATGCTGTTTCTTCTTTTTCGAGCTAAAATCAAATCAGTACCAGGGTGAACCATAAGTGACTCATCTACCAAATTTTGTAAAATGTGATCAATTAGATTTTTAGTTAGAGTGAATACAGGAAATTTTTGCAGGCCATTTCGCAAAAAAAGCGGGTTGTTTTAACCCCAATTGTACCAAAAACTAATCAGCATCATACACAAGTGACTTAACTACCAAAATTTATGAAATTTGGCCCATTTGTTTTTTAGTTAAGAGTGGATACGTACATTGCACAAACAGACACACACACACACACACACAGATGTCACGCTAAAACAGTCCTTTTCGTATTCTAGAGGTATCAAAACGTGTAGATCCGTCGAAAACATGGTGATTTTGAGTGACTTTTACATTTGAATTTGCTAGGATCAAAATTTAAACCCATGCAGAATAGCATTTTCGAATCTGCAAACTGGCCATGAAATGTATGAATCAATGGCATACCCTTTTAAAAATCGCTGTATTAAATTTCGCTTTTTACTTAAACTGAAAAAGTAGAGTTTTTTGTGTTATGACGTTGTTAAAGCCGATATACAACTTATGGATATGATTCAAAGCGCAAGTTTTTCCTTTTTATTTCCGGAATAAAATGTTTCTATATCTGTAAGTTCAATATGTATTCTTTTCCAAGTTTCAATTTTTACACTGCTCACTTATATTTATTACCAAGTTTATTCAGACGTCCTACGATGGATTGTGTTGGTTTGATTTTCTAAGGTCGTTTCTTGAACCCGAGGATTAATTGAAGCAAGACTTGCCGCCGATTCCGAAATACTTGTTTGTGACCCTAAAACTTAAACAATGTAAATTTAAATTTTATGGTCACACGTTGTTTAGTTAAACAACAAAATTTAATAAAATTAAACAAAAAATACGATGTCTTGTTGCATTCCTTTCTTCAGTACTAAATAAAACAACATACCCGGATGCAATAAGACGAACTGAATACAATTTTAAAAAATCTGATGTGGGCAACACATGACTTTCCTTATATAAAGTAATGAATTTACTACTTTTACAGTAACAAAAATTAGGTTTTTCTTATAGTAGATACTAATCTTTCCAAGATATTGAATTTTCGACAATTGGTCGTCATTTTCATGGATTTAGCGTCATTTTTTTCCATTTGGCGAGATTTTGGTTAATTTGGCAACATCTCAAAAAGTCCCCAAGTTGGCGACATTCCGCCAAATTCGTCGCCAAAATCTCGCCAAGCGTTATGGACGAAGAAATAAGTTATTCTTACAGCAGATAAATGACTATTGGCGTCCAAATACAAAAGTATTACTCAAAGTATCTTTTTTCATGAATGGAACGAGCTACATCCACGAAAATGATGTAACCCAATTTATCGCATGGTATTATATACGTAAAGTGAACATGTTTCTCAATAGGAAATATTTTTATTTTTATTATTTATGACTTTTTGATAATTTTTTGAAAAATGTGCAATATCTCGAAAACGGTTCATTTTAGCGTTCTAAAATTTGTCACTCGTTCTCTAGTGAAAAATTACATAAGAAATGTCTATTTGCCAAACTTTATTAGTGGTTTTGATTTTTTGACGATTTTTTCAAAATTTCACTCGAAAATTTAGGGGAGTTCTGAACATTCGATTGTGTATAAAAACAATAGGCGTCCAGTGTTTACGGATTGTGATTTTTGTACCAAATTTGGTTCGAATCGGTCCATTTGTTAGCCGGATCTCGTCTCCAAAGACTCACTGACACCCACCCACCCATACAGAGAGACATCACTTCAAAAATGTTTTATTCGCGATCAGGGATGCTTGAAACGTGCTCTCCCGTCGAAAACTCGAATTCGAATTTTCGACCCCTTCACAATACTTTCCTTATACAGTATGTATATAAGGAAAGTAATATCTGACGTAGGCAGCGCATAACTTTCCCGATATTATGCAATGGATTTACGTCTTTCACAATGAAAAAATAATGTTTAAGATCTACAACATTATGCTTTTTATGTCAGATTCTGCATATGACACTTTTCCGGATGATGACATGCAAAATAGTTTCAAAGTACCCAATTAACTTAGTCTTCGATCAACTTTAAATTGATTTAGGAATGGGACGTATGGGGCGTTACATACGGTTTACAGAAATCACTTCTTTCGCTGCAGAAAGTTTATTCACACACTTCATCCAAAATGATAAAAATTACTTTTACTCCTATAGAAAGGGAAAAATTATCACAATCTTCATTTGAATAACAAGAACACTCAGCTTTAATTTCGTGAGCTAATTTTATGTCTACCATTAGTCTCACACATGAATCTCAGTATATATTTACTGTATAGAAACAATTTGCTTGGGTAATAATAAATATATTTCAAATTATCAAATATCCTCAAATCTCGTGCAGCAATCCTCACCGTACTACCATAGTAGTGTTATGTCCTAACTCAAATGATAAGGCCTCTTGGAAACTTCTTATGTAACAATAACTAAGGATACATTACTTAGCAAAAACAAAATTGCATGCAATTAATATTTATTTTAAAATCTAAATATCAAATTTATTCTTAGGGTCTCAAAAAATTGAACCCGAAATACAGAATAATTTAATGCTCCTTTGTCTTGCACATATCGATCAAATGTCAGTCGTACAGAGAATTGCATTTGCAGCGTATTCCTGCAATATATGGTTTAATTGGTTGGAAATATTGCAATATATAAAATATCTCCTAAAATAGTAGGTTTCTGTTTAGGCACCTTTATATTGTAACTTAAGTACTGGCAGTAATGTGCAGTATTTTATATGAAACAAAAGTATCACAAAACATTTCTATATTTGATCATTTATTAAAATCGTACACAATTTAATATTTTGTCTTATTTCATACAATAATATTCCATGAAAATATTTGCTAAAATACAAATTATCCGGTTAAAAAATTAATATCGATCAGAAGTAACAAGACACTACTCAAATGTTACGTCATTTTTCAATATTTACAAAATTGTCGGCAAATGCAAGTGTAAACCAATCAATTTGCTAAAAGTTTAATATGTTACAGTTGTCATAATTGAGGTGTAAGTACATACTAGAATGTCTTCATGATAAAACACATTAATAATACTATAATAAAACACATGATTAAAACTTATGATAATACACATTATTCATACTTATGATAAAACACATTAATATACTGAAGCTAAAATCTCACATATTCCAACAGCACAGTATAATTTAAAATAATTATATTTTGAGCATATGGCTACCATGTTACATGACTGTCAAAAATATTTCGCAATTTGTTATCTAATACACAACTGCCACATTTATAAGATGGTTATAAGTCGTTAATTCGTTTAAAATCTCAATTTCATTAACTCTTGGAAGTGGTCTACACATATACATACATAGATTTTTGTTTTGCATTCGGCTATTTAGATATGTATTTATTATTTATACATGTTATCTTTTAACTTATTTGAATAACTTCTTGGGCATATCTGATTGTTCGTTTTCCGGAGAAAGACGCCTTTTTGCGGTTTCAAAATTTTTCGCAGAATCTTCGTTCGTTACTCCAGTTGAATAGTTTACTTTGCTACTTTGATTGATCATGTGGGCTCCATATTCTAACTCTACTTGAGAGGCAAAAACTTCAGATATTCCTTGATCTGGAAATATTTTCGTTGATTTCAGATCCCTGGCAAGTACTTCCTTGTTGGTTAAAATATATGTTTGGGCATTTTCATCCAAAGCAGCCCATTTTTTTTTACTCACAGTGTAACTTTTCCAAACATCGCATATGGCGTTAACTGCTATTTTAGTGGCAGCAGTACATCCATGGTTTTTAAACTGTGATGCTGCAGTCCCCAAATGCACACAGAACGGAATAAAATTTTGGAAGTCATTCATATTTAGTCCATTGCTTAAATACTTCTGGGTGATAGTTTGTGCCAAGCTATTGTAAGCATCCCCATTAACAGTGTCGATATTTTTCATGTATTCAGAAATATCTTGTTGAAATATCTTCGTGCCAATTATGACTTTCATAGCATTTTTTATTCTACTGCGGATGGCCAAAAGCTTAGCTGAAGGGAATTCTACGACTTTAAATTGCTCAAACGGAATGCCATTACATCTAATTATAAAAATGACTAAGTGTTTGATGAAGCGCTTTCTCATCTTAAGAATCTTTTCTTTGGACTTACCTTTCACAACGGTTTTAATATTTTCAGCCATCTCAAAATTAATTCACTTAATAGATAATTTCTGCAACGTTACACAACTGGGCGAAAACAATAAATTTTATGTAACGTCGATTTCGCTTCTTCTTCTTCTTGGTTTCGATTGAAACCGACTTTTTACGACAGCACTGCTCACAGTAGGCATATAGCTTCTTCTTCTTCTTCTTCAGGATTCCAATTGGAATCGGGTTTTTACGGCCGCTCCGCTCAAAAAGGCATATGGCAGCCCCTAACTAAAAATGTATTTTAAGGATGAGGAAAGTTCATCCAAAAACCTTCCCTCTAACTATTGAGGGACAAAAACTTCAACAAAGTTTTTAATCAGGTGGTCGCATTCCTCCCGCAGGGGAACGTCAGGACCAATATTAAAGTTTCATAGAATTACTTAAGTCCACTTTTTATTGTATTTTAATTCGTTTAAACACAGTATCAGAAGCTAGATGAACAGGAAATTATTTAGGTTGTGTATCTTTCTTCTTTCTGTGCTCAGCACGAGGATTGGTTTTGACACTCTCAGCAGCACCTCCCCACTGGAAGGCTTGAACCCTCTCAGCTGCACCTTCCCACTGGAAGGTGGACGGTTTTTCTTTTTTACAGTTCTTTATGTCAGGCATATAGCTGAGCCTATCTAGCGATTTCGCTTCTTCTTCTTCTTCTTCAAGGTTTCGATTGAAACCGACTTTTTACGGCAGCACTGCTCACAGTAGGCAAATGGCCGCCTCTATCTACTTCTTGAGTTCCTAGTCAAGTGGCAGGTGTCCTGTCATCATTTAGTTAGCCATTATCTGTTAGTTGTTATGTTGGGAAGTTGCCTAGTAGTAATCAGTGCCAAATCTCTGACTCATCCATTTTAAATTTTTTAACCGAGAAACATTTTTGATCACCTCTGCTATTTCGATGCAGAATGCAAATTAGTTTGGCTATTAAATGCTCACGTTTTCTGACAGCGATCAGTTCGCAGCCAATATCTTAGGCACAACTCATCTTTTTTACAAAAGAAACAATACTCACTACAGCATGAGTGGGTTCCGCATACTTTTCCATGTCTAAGAGTTCAATTACGTTTGTAACACTTTGTTTTTGAATTTCCTTCCAGCATTTGTTTCTTTCTGTCTTGTATTTTGAGCAATGTATAATAACATGCTCTAATGTCTCCGGTGTATTGCAGCTGGGGCAGTTTGGGTTTATGCTTTTGTCCCATTTCGCTTTTTGGTAGTTAGTAAGGTGTGTTTGAGTCCGTAATGTCATTAGGATTGTGGTTTCTCTTCGGGATTTTGCAAGTTTAAAATATTGCGCATGGTAAGAGCTCATGTAGGCGAATTTAGGAAAATGTTGGGATTGTTTCCATCGTGTGTTCCAGGTCTCTTTCATTCTAGCTTTTACCAGTTTCTTTATGTCTCCATAAGTGCAAACACTCCAAGTAGGGCAAGTTTTGTTATTGGCAGCGTATTTTGCTTTTCTGTCCGCCTTCTCGTTCTGCGCGATTCCTTTATGTCCTGGTACCCATACTATCTTTATCTGGGTTTCTTCTGCATGCGCTATTAGTTTTTCGTATGTGTATTTTATGAGTTCATCTGATTTCCGACTTGCATGTTTGATGGCTTCTATAACACTTAAGCTGTCTGTAAGTATTGTATACTTCCGGTGACTCTCTATGAGGAAGTCAACCGTGTACGTTAGTGCTGCCAGCTCAGCAGTGAATATTGAGACGAAGTTCGGTAATCTTATACTACGTTCTGTGGTATTATTTTCGTATATTCCAAATCCCACTCCGTTTTTATTCTTTGATCCATCTATTCCTATCCATATCTCCTCCGGGTTAGTTTCCATGTACTTTCCAAATAGAAGAGGGATCTCCTCGGGTAAGGCGTTTTGAAAATCAAGGCCTTTTTCTTTGATCTCGAGTTTGGAGGTTTTCCATGGTGGGGCTTCATTGTAATTCAATTTATGCTGGGCCTCGAGTTTCTCATTCTTAATAACCTTGACGATGTTGGTCACCTTGTTTAGTGCCCAATCAATTTCTTTTCATATTTTGTTCAGTTTTTCTAGATTTTTTTGGGCGAACCCTTGACCGCCTCTGGCTATTTCTGGTTTTAAAAGGTTTTTTTCAAGTTTTTCTATCTTACGCAGCTCGTATTCAGGGATATTGCTCTCTATTCTTATGACTTCCACAGCGGAATACTTCGGGACCCCTAATGTGAGTCGGATTGCTGCATTTTCGATTATCTTGTATTTATTCATATTTGTGGCAGTCTCTTCTAATCCGGCTGAATTCGCGTAATCGATTTGGGACGTCACAACTTGTCTAACAATTTGTACAAGGATATTTGTTTGAAGACCTCTAGTATGGCTGGCTAACATTTTTAACGTTCCGATGGCTTTATCTACCTTCTTGGTGTCTATTCCATTTCCATTTCTCAGTGATCATGAGGCCCAGAATCTTCATTTCGCAGACCCAGTTGATTGTTTTTCCCGACATAGTTATATTTGGTTTTCGAACTCTCCTCTTTGCGGATATGTTTATCATTTTTGTTTTCTCAGTCGAAAAGGACATTTCCCATTCTGCTCCCCATTTTTCTATTTTCAGGATTGCGCTTTGTAGTTTTGTTAAGCACATGGATTCTTCTATATCCTTTACAATTAAGGTGGTGTCATCCGCATATTGATATAGGCTGCCGTATTCTTTTATTTCTTCTCCAATGTCAGACATGTAGATATTAAATAAAAATGGGGAAAGTACCGATCACTGGGGAAGTCCAGTATTTATGTTCTTCGGATCCGATTCTTCACCTCTCCATCTTACCTTTACCGTTCGTTTTAGCAGGAATTCTTTTAACCACTGAACTATGTATTCTTCACATCCTTTTTTGAGTAATTTTCTCAATAGCTTTTCTATGTTGACGTTGTCGTACGCACTTTCTATGTCTATTGAGAGCAGTATAGTGTATTTGTTATTTGCTCTGGAGCTTCGAATTTCCTGGCATATATCAAAAAGGGTCTTCTCGGTGTCTGTTCCTAGTCGAAATCCATAAATATATTTGGGAAAAATTTTCTCTTTAGTAGCCCACCATTGAAGCCTTTCTTACAGAATTTTTTCTACCGTTTTCGTTACACAAGAGGTCAGAGCTATTTGTCGATAGCTTCCTATGTTATGTTTTTCTGTATTGCTTTTTTAGATAGGTATGATAGTTGCAGTTTTCCAGCTTTTAGGAATGCAGTGTTTCATTATTGATTTGTTGATTATTTTTGTGATCCAGGCTTGTGTCTTTCTGCTACACTTTTTTAACATTTCCCACTGAACGCCGCGTGCTGTTGGCCATCTCGGGTGCGGTATCCCCGTGGTTTGCGCGCTAGATTTGCACGCTGCCACAAATGCCGCCGTGTTCATGCGGAGTACGATCACGTTAAACATGTGGGTCCGTAAGTCCTTCCGAGAGGTTGGTGGTAGGGGAAGGAGGGTACGGTCCCTGTGGATGCCTCCCCCACTGGGTTCCGGTCAAAATTGGGTGGCACTTCCCGGCCGTCCATACAGTTACCTTACACCTTTCTGGTAGGTCGGACGGTCTGGGTCTCAACAACAACAACAACAACAACATTTCCCACTGATTTCGTCCGGACCTGGGGTTTTTTCTTTGAGTTTCTGAATAGCCTTTGTAACTTCGTCTATAGTCACCTGTGGGAACTGTGTTACATCTGACTCCATTCTGCTGATTTCGTATGTTTTACTTTTTCCTTCGGTGAAGTAGCTAGCAAATGCATTCGCTTGATTGGCAGGATCTGTTATTTCTTTTCCTTTATATTCTATGATCCAATTGCTATCTTCTGGTATGTTGTCCATCCATTTCTTAAAGTTATTAAAGATGTCGTAATATTCTTTGGGGGTTTGAATCGTTTGGAATTTTTGATTCCAGAATTGTTCTTTTGCAGTTCGTATAGTTTTTCTGTATTTTGCCAGGTTCTTCTTGTATTCTATCCATGTCTCATCGCGCAAGTCTCTTATTGCCTTTGCATAAGATCTTCTTACCAGGGCCCTCTGTTTCGCACATTTCTGCGTCCACCATTCTGCCTGTTCTTTTCGCTCAAAATATCCTATCTCCCTCTCACTTTTCTTTAGTGCTAATTTCATTTCTTGATTTAAGTTCTTATATTCCGTTTCCAGGTCTTCGTCATAAGTTGAGTTTATAGCTATGTCCAACTCGCGAGTATACTTTTCCCAGTTGAGGTAATTTTTCCGATCTGTTTTCCGATTGGTTTTCTTTATAGGGCTCTGATTGAAGGATCTTATCACTATCGGGAAATGATCGCTCCCGTAAGTGATTTCCAGTGTATTCCAGTCAAATTGGTAAGCTACGTAAGGAGTCATGATGGTTAAGTCGATTCCTGAAGTTGTTCTAAGATTTCTTTGATACGTTGTTTTGTCTTTGTTTATAAGAACACAGTTGTTTTCTCATCCATTTTTGTAGTCTTTCCCCGGTGATATTAGATTTGTTGTTGCCTTTGCCTATAATTATAGCATTCATATCACCACATAAAATGGTGTTCAGTTCCATAATGGTTTCCAGCCTTTCCAGCTCTTCTGCCTTTATGTTTTTCGGTTTCTTGTAAATGTTAATTATTTTGTATTCTTTTCCCTCCATAATCACTTTGATTTTTTGGCATTCCAGAGTACCTTCGTTGTCTTGTCCAATCTCTACCGTTCTGTAACTTAGTTCATTTTTTATTGCTATAAGTAACCCGCCTCCAATAGAGGGAAATTCCCTATTTTTTTGGCAGATCTTGTATCCTTTTAATTGAACTGTTCTTTTGAGCCACGTTTCTTGTAGTGCCACTATATGGGGCTAGTGCTCCTCAACCAATTTTTGTAGGCTTGCAAGGTTAGCCATAAAGCCCCCAACGTTCCATTGGACGATAATCATATTAGCTAATTGAAGAGAATCAGGTTGCGAGGAATAAAGAAGGGCTTCCAAAGGCAGACTTATGCCCACGGAAGGAGCGGAACTCGCTTCCCCCAAAAATACGAAAGCCGAAATGAAAAATAAGTTCTCGAAAACTTTTCGAGGCACCGAAGCAAAAAAGAATCCGGGAAATAAAACTAATTGACACCAGAAAAGTTCCCGTCCACAGAAAAGCCGGGATCTAAAGAGACTTGATCCGAAAACGAAGAGCAGCTCGAAGCACTTGAATCAAAAGGACCGGGCTTGTGCCCCCTTTCTGACCTTTTCTTGTGTTCATTATTATTTGAATCCTTGGTATCTTTTATTGTTTTTAGGGTTTTGTGTAGTTTTTTTGCTGCGGCAATGTGCACATTTTGTTCGCTGTTAGTGCTTTTTAAAATCCTCACAAATTCCTCGTGCTCTTTATTCTTGGTCTCTATATGGGCGCTTATTCTTTTTATTTCATTGTCTTCCTGAGCGACAGTAATTTGCAATTGTTCAACTATCTCTATCAGCTGTCCTACCTTCTCCAGTATTCCTTGTGGTTTCTCTTTGACTTCTATTTTCTCCACTTCTTTTCTTGGTTCTGAGGTAGTAATGTTTCAGTGAATGTTTTCCTTCGGGTGATTTCTCTAACTTCTCTGAGGGGAATTTTGTCTCTCTTGGCTATTTCATGTATATTAATCTCCTTTTTATATTCTTCGCATCCTTTGCTGTTGGCAAGGTGCTCCTTCCCACATCTGAAACACTTCGCAGTAACTGTCACACAGTCTTTCAGTTCATGATTTTCTCCGCACTTGGGACATTTTATCATTCCTCTACATGTCCGCATTAAATGGCCATATTTGAGGCATTACTTGCAGATTCGAGGATAGTCTATGAAAGGAGAAACTCTAATTCTCATCAAACATATATTCACAGTGTCTCTTTCCTTCTTTCCTATTTCACTGATTAACACTGTCGTTATTGGCTCTTGGGAGCCTGGTTTCGTGAATCTGGTCACTCTTAAGCAGTGGATATCTTCTTTTAATTCGTCGTATATTTCTTGGTTAGATATTCCAATTCGAACCCCTCTAAGTAATTGTTTAGTACAGATGAAATCTTCAATAAGTTAAGTCTCCGTTTCTATTCCGCACAATTGAGAAATCTTTAAAACACTTACTGTACACTCTTTATTACTTTCCTTATATACATAATGTATAAGGAAAGTATTGTGACAGGGTCGAAAATTCGAATTCGAGTTTTCGACGGGAGAGCACGTTTCAAGCATCCCTGATCACGAATCAAACATTTCTGAAGTGATGTCTGTGTGTGTGTGTGTGTCAGTGAGCCTGTGGAGACGATAACTGACGAACGAATGGACCGATTCGAACGAAATTTAGTACAAAAATCACAATCCATAAACACTGGAAGCCTATTGTTTTAATACGCAATCGAATGTTCAGAACCCCCTAAATTTTCGAATGAAATTTTGAAAAAATCGTCAAAAAATCAAAACCACTAATAAAGTTACGCAAATAGACATTTCTTATGTAATTTTTCATTAGAAAATGATTGGCATAAATTTTAGAACGCTAACATGAGCCGTTCTCGAGATATTGCCAATTTTTAAAAAAATTATCAAAAAGTCATATAAAATAAAAAAAAAATATTTCCTATTGAGGAACATGTTTACTTTTCATATGTAATACCATACGATAAATTGGGTGACATCATTCTCGTGGATCTAGCTTGTTCCTTTCATGAAAAAAGATCCTTGGAGTAATACGTTTGTATTTGAACGACAATAGTCATTTGTCTGCTGTAAGAACAACTTATTTCTTCGTCCATAACGCTTGGCGAGATTTTGGCGACGAATTTGGCCGAATGTCGCCAACTTGGCGACTTTTTTAAATGTTGCCAAATGAACGAAAATCTCGCCAAATGGCTAAAAATGACGGTAAATCAATGAAAATGACGACAAATTGTCGAAAATTCAATATCTTGGGAAAAAATATTAGTATCTACTATAAGAAAAACCTATTTTTTTACTGTAAAAGTAGTAAATTCATTACATTATATAAGGAAAGTCATGTGTGGCCCACATCAGATTTTTTCTGTTGTTATAATAATGTTTTGGTTTCTTGTTATGCTTAGCGCTTTTACTCTTCTTCCTTCCGAGTGGGTTTACAGTTCTATTTTAAGTTTTCGGGGTTGATTAAACACTATCTTCCCACTTTTCCCACGTATTATTATTCCAAACAGTTGAACTCCATTTTTTGCCGCAAGATTTACCTTTTCTTCATCAGATAATTCAGCGGTAAAGTTGTTGTCTCTTCTACGGTAATCCGCCGTTTCCACATCTACAACATTGGCCACGTTGTCTATATCCATGCCAGTGCTACATGCTGGTCGTCCCCTCAGCGACGTCATGAGCACAGCTTTCCTCAAGAGGAAAAATTAAAGTAAATACACGACCCTGGTCGTACAAAATATAAACAAATTAACTTCGTAAAACTAAACAGTTGCAAATTCACAAAAACTAAACACCAGCTTTTATCAAGATAACGTTGACTCGCTAAAGAAAAGAATTCCCCGTCGTCTCAATTTCCCGCCTTTTAAAAACCAAACCCCGATTTCGCTTCAATTCCGATTGTAGTCTCCAGAAACGGTGTTGCCAACTTTATAATGTCTGCTGTAGAAAAATTTTAAGACGTTAACACTCGGGTGCGTGAGTGTGTGTGTGTGTGTGTGGGGGGGGGGGCATCCTGGGAAATGACTGAGTGAATTATTTTACCGCACTCTGCGCATATGATGACATGGGAATTAAGAACGTGCGCATTTTGTTTCTCGGGCTCTCAAGAGAGACACATTTATTCAACGACATTAAATTTCCTCTGACGTTAATGAAGCCTGTGTGCACATCGTAATTTAAAATCTTTGCGCAAGATGTTTGTGCATGCATATTGCCACTTCAAAGTTAATTTTTAGCGTGACGTATGTGCATGAGTCTGTCTGTCTGTATGCCTGTGCAATGTATGTATCCACTCTAACTCAAAGTAATGGCTCGAATTTCATAATTTTTTATGAAATGACTCTGAAAAATCGATATATCAACTCTAACTAAAATTCTAACTGGCCAAATTTCATAAAATTTCGCAGATAAGTTACTTAAGGGATACCCTGGGTCAGACTAGGTGTTGGTACGATTTGGAAAAGTAGAACTTGTCTTTATTTACGAAATTGCCCGCAAAAATCTTGTATAAAGGACAACGTGTGCTCAAATGTATCAATTTAATACGTTTTCCATACGTATTTTTTAAAGATGGAAAGAATAAGATCAACCCTATTACACTAAGACAAGCGGTTCGACAGATATTTTAGTTTTTTTTCGCCTTTTCGTTACGGCACCTTCGAAAATAAGTCCAGTTACCAAATGGGAACTAAAATTGAACTAAAATTGCAAATTCAGTGCAATTTTAAATAATTATGGGTTTTATTTTGTGCAATTAATCTCAATATAATGAATTATGGAAGAAATAACGAGAACGCGAATATGAGTCTGCAGATAAGTTTTGTGCTGCACACATCATGCATTGGGAAAGTATTGGCAAAAATCACAACTCGAGATTTCAACAGATTCACAAGTTTGGTACCTCTAGATCGCGAAAATACTATTTTAGTGTGCAGGCTGTGTGTATGTCTGTGTGTCTTTATGTGTGACTGTTTGTCTATGCCGATTGTGTATCCCCTCTAACTGGAAAACTAAGTGACCGGATGATTTCATAAAATTCGATAGGCCAGTCATTTGTGAGCCTGGTACTGACTGATTCGATTTTTTTAACAATCGGCATAAAACAACCTGCACTTTCTTGCGACATGGACAGCAAAAATTGCGGTATCCATTCTAGCTGAAAAAACTAACAGACCAAATTTCACAAAATTTAGTAAATAAGTCACTTGTAGATTGATCTGGTGCTCATTATATTCTGGTATGATTCGGAAAAAACTGCATTTTTTTGCAAAATGGCCAGCAAAATTGCCACCTTTGAAATTAAGTCAAGTTATCAAATGAGAACGAATATTGCATTAAAAGTGCAAATATCAATGTAATTTAAAAAATTCTGATATGGGCAGCACATGACTTATCTTATATAATGCAATGTATTTACTACATTTACAGTAAAAACAAAATAGTTTATTCTTATAGTGGATACTTATATGTTTTCCAAGATATTGAATTTCATCAAATAGCCGTTATTTTCATTGATTTAGAGTCATTTTTATCCATTTGGCGAGATTTTCTTTTAATTTGTAACAGTTAAAAATATCGCCAAGTTGGCTACATTCCGCCAAATTCGTCGCCAAAATCTCGCCAAGCGTTATGGACGGAGAAATAATTTATATTTATAGCAGATAAATGACTATTGGCGTTCAAATACAAAAGTATTACTCAAAGTATATATTTTTATGAATGGAACGAGCTAGATCCACGAGAATGATGTCACTAAATTTATGGCATGGTATTACATATAAAAAGTGAACATATTTCCCAATAAGAAATATTATTTTTTAATTAATTTATTTTTTTGATGATGTTATTGAAAAATGTGCAATATCTCAAGAATGGTTTATGCCAGGGCTCTAAAATTTATGTTAATCGTTTTCTAATAAAAATTACAAAAGAAATGTCTATTTGGGTAACCTTATTAGATGTTTTGCAAAATTTTTTTTTTTAAATTTCACTCGAAAATTTAGGGGGGTTCTGAACATTCAATTGCGTATAAAAGCAATAGGCTTCCAGTATTCATGGATTGTAATTTTTGTACCAAATGTAGTTCGAATCGATCCACTAGTTCGTCAGTTATAGTCTCCAAAGGCTCACTGACACACACACACACACATACGTACATTCACTCACAGACATCACCTAAAAATGTTCGATTTGTGATCAGGGTGCTTGATACGTGCTCTCCCGTCGATTTTTGTCGTATTCTAGGGGATCCAAAACGTGTTGATTCGTTAGAAACTCGACATGAATCCAATACTTCCCCTATACATTACCATGCATTGCAGGGAAAGTAAAAGTCTGATGTAAATAGCACATGACTTTCTCTGCAGAATCAAATCCATTTCGTATTTTATTATTTCATTATGCATTAAATTGAGTTTAATTGCCGAAAATAATATGAATGGTTACTGATATTATGTCCAATTCGTTTTTATTATTGCATCTTTGTTACGTATGTATAACTTCTTTAAATTCTTCAGATTCTCAAAATTCCTAAAACTGGATAAATCATTAAAACTTAAAATTATACCTAGGGTTTAGGTTTAGGTTTGCTAGGAATTTCAATTTTACAGGTTTACAAATAATGTACTGACTGTTTTCATGAATTTAAGGATTCCAAACTTTGATTTTGACTGCGATTTATTCATGTGTCAATTTAAAATTTAAAATCATGGTTTTATTACCGTAAACAAGAGCTTTTTACGTTGTTTACGTTTATGATGTAAACAAGTGGATTCTTAAAAGCGAATAAACATTCATATCAAGCGATTTGTTGCATGGAAGGCGAGTTAGTAGGAAATAGTGTGTCATATAAAATATGTTGTCATATGAAATATGTGTGTGAACGAAAATATGCTGAATTTGACAGTGTGGCAGGAAAATACCGCAGAATTTCCCGGAATACGGAGAGGTGAAAATTAAATATATGGAAAGACATAGAAAGAGCTCAAATAGCTTTTCAAAATTGATTTGGCTCTATAAAAATTATAAGTAAAAGCGAAATGAAACAATTTCAATAGTGAAAACAGTGGCGCTATAAAAGGAATTGGACGAATACCTTGGAATGAGGAAAATGGTTGGTGTCGAGGCTATGAGGAATGGAAACTTAGGAATAATTGTCAAATCCTGTGATAGTGCAGTAAGCCTACTAAAGAAAACTCAAATATGTGCAAGATTTGTCGCAGCGCGTATAGTACATTATTCAATAAGCAACAAAGTAGTCATCCGGTATATTGAAACCAATAAATCGTTGAAGAAAATAGAGGAAGAATTAGATATCCAAGGCATAGCATGGGGTGAAATCGTATGATTCAGTAAGCCTAAAAGCGATGAACAAATTCCAGTGATTCTGTTGCTGTATATATGTAAATCCGAAAGAGAACATCTAAAGATTCATTACAATAGATATAGAGAGGTTCCCTACACAGACAGACCTATAATCTGCCAAAACTGCCTAAAATTTAATCACACCAAATGGAGCTGTACTGACAATCTCAAGTGTAGTGCATGCAGTGGAAAACATGAACTTACAGTCCGTGATGCGGAAATAAAAACCTGCTTTAGGTGTGGAAAAAGCCATTTGGCAACAAGTATACACTGTCCCTTTGTGAAGAAGGATAAAGAGGTTCACCAATCAACAAAAATAGAACCTAACAGAGTAGCTACAGTATGCATCGACTTGCAAAAAATCAATCCCCCAGGGGAGTTTATACTCCCCTGGGGGATTGATTGTGGATGATAAAGATACCAGAAATGAACACTTGGGTAAAATCCTGGTAGAACTCCAGCAAACTGTAGAAAAGCTACAGAGCTATTATATGGAAAAAGTAGAGAAACTAATACAGACCAACTCAAAACTGGTAAAGAGGATCCAAATTATAGAACTTAATATGACTGGGAACGTAAACTGGGAAACAGAATAATACAGAGGAAAATGGAAAGAGCAAAACAGAGGGAAAGGGAAAAAGCAAAGCAAAAGGAAAGAGAAGTTGAGATAGAACCAAAGGGAAATAATATAGAATCAGAATCAGAGGAGTGAAATACCAACACAGAACCAGAGCAAAACCATATACAAACGGAACCGGGGGAGAAAGTGATATGGATGAAGGAATAAATTCAAAACGTGAAGTTCAGCGGGGTTGGTTAGACGCAAAGACAAGCGCAACAATTGATGCGGTATTACAAGAAATGAAAAGGGATCTGGAAAAACTTCTTTCTAGATAATACGGAACCGGAGGAAAGTGATAAGGACGTTGCAATAATTTCTCTTTTTGAAGGACATCGGGGTTTGGTTAGACGCAAAGGCAAGGGCAGAAATTTAACCGGTATTTCAAAAAATGAAAAGGGACTGTGAAATTCTTTTTTGAGCGTTTATCTGTGTGTTTTTCTACGAATTGGGAGTGTTTACTTGTCTTTATAAGAGATTTTGTGCGTTTTTCAGTGATTGCGTGTGGAGAAATTGGGATAATGCCGTGTTTTCCATAGTGTACATCCCAAAACCTTTTCTCAGTCAGTCCAAAAACTGTAATATCACGAGCACATTTTATTCTACAGTTATGGAGTCAGATATATTCGCTTAGTTGCCAAATTTTGCATGTAGAACAATTAATTAATATATTTCTTCAATTTTAGTCATTAATTTCAGAGTTTCACTAACTTGCACATGTGGTATTTTATGATAGATCGAATATATTAGATTTGAAGGTCATTCCGCAAAAGAAAGGCAGATTCTTTTTTTCCGAATCGTATCAAAATCTAACCAGCATCACAGTATCCTACGAGCGACTTATCCACCACCAATTTTATGAAATTTAGTCGATTAGTTGAGTAAGTGTGGTTACACACAATTTTTGCGGGCCATTTTATAAAATATGGAGTTTCTTCCTCTTCGAATAATACCAAAATTTAATCAGAATCAGGCTGAGTTATGAGTGACTTATTTACAAAATTTTGTAAAATTTGATTCATTAGTTTTTTAGTTAAAGTTAATACAGGAAATTCTTGCAGGCCATTTTGCAAAAAAGACAGGTTGTTTTATCCCGAATTGTACCAAGGACTATTCCGCAGCAGGGTCATACACAAGTCACTTAATTACCAAATTCTATGAAATTCAGTCCATTAGTTTTTGCGTTAAGAGTGGATACATACATTGTTAATTTCCGCTTTTACTCAAAGTGAAAAAGTAGAGTTTTTTGAATTATGACGTTATTAAAGCCGATATACAACTTATGGATATGATTCAAAGCGCAAGGTTTTCCTTTTTATTTCCGGAATAAAATGTTTCTATACCTGTAAGTTCAATATGTATTCCTTTACAAGTTTCTATTTTTACACTGCTCACTTATATTTATTACCAAGTTTATTCAGACGTTTTACGATGGATTGTGTTGGTTTGATTTTCTAAAGTCGTTTCTTGAACCCGAGGATTAATTGAAGCAAGACTTGCCGCCGATTCCGAAATACTTGGGTGTGACCAAAAACTTAAACAACGTAATTTAAGAGGAATTAAAAAAATAAGATGTCTTGTTGCACTCCATTCTTCAGTACTAAATGAAACAACATACCCAGATTCAATAAGATGAAATAAATACAATTTAAAAAATCTGATGTGGGCAGCACATGACTTTCCCTGCATGCTCATATCCACGTTCTCTTTTATTTTAATTAAATTCACTTTTAATTCAATTTTCGTTCTCATTTGGTAACTGGATTTATTTTCGAAGGCGTCGTAGAGAAAATACGAAAAAACAAAAATATCTCAAGAACGGCTAGTCCTAATGTAATGAGTTTGGTCTTATTATTGTTTTTCGTTAAAAATTACGTATAAAAAGCATTTATTGTATATATTTGAGCATATGTAGTTTATTTTAAATTTTGAGGATTTTTTCGGGCCATTTTGCAAAAGCAATAAAACAGGTTATTTCTTTTCGAATCATACCAAAATCTAATCATCACCAGGGTGACCCACAAGAGACTCATCTACCGAATTTTGAGAAATCCATTCAATTAGTTTTTCAGCAAGAGTGGATAAAGTGTTTTGTGGACCATTTCGCAAAAAAAGGCCGGTTCTTTTATCCCGAATCGTGGCCAAAACTAATCAGGACCAGATTCGCATACAAGCGACTTACCTACCAATTTTTATGAAATTCGGTAAAAAAATTTTTCAGTTAGAGTGGATACAAAATCTGCACAGATAGGCAGGCAGACAGACACACACGCACGCACACACACACACACACACACACACACACAGACGTCACGCTAAAATAGTATTTTCGTATTCTAGAGAACTCGAAACGTGTAGATCCGTCGAAAACTCAAATTGCGATTTTCGACTTGATTCCAATACTTTCCTTATACATTACCATGTATTGCAGCGAAAGTAAAAATCTGATGTAGGCAGCACATAACTTTCCCGATATTATGCAATGGATTTACTTCCTTCACAATGAAAATGTGATGCATAAGATCTACAACATAATGATTTAATGTCAGATTCTGCATATATCGCTTTTCTGGATGACAACATGCAAAAGAGTTTCAAAATACCAATTAACTTAGTCTTTGATAAACTTTTAAATTGACTTGGGAATTGAACGTATAGGACGATACATAGGGTTTACAGGAAACACTCAATGCAGAAAGTTTATTCACATACTTCGTCAAAAATGATAAAAACAACTTCTACTCCCATAGAACGCGAGAAATTATCACATTCTTCATTTGAATAAAAAGAACACTCAGCCTTTATTCTGTGAGCTAATTATACGGCTACCATTAGTCTCACACATGAATCTCAGTGTATATTTAGCGTACAGAAACAATGTGCTTGGGTAATCAAATATATTTCAAAATTATCAAATATCCTCAAATCACGTGTATCAATCCGCACCATACTACCATATATATGTTATGTCCTAACTCAAATGACAAGACCTCTTGGAATCTTCTTTTGTAACAATAACTAAGGATAACTTAATTAGCGAAAATAAAATTACATGCAATGAATATTTATTTTAAAATCTAAATATCAAATTTATTCGTGCAGGTAGGTCTCAATTTGAAACCGAAATACAGAATAATTTAGTACTCCTTTGTTTTGCACATATAGATCAAATGTCTGTTGCACACAAAATTATATTTGAAGCGCATTCCTACACTATATGGTTTAATCGGTAGGATATATTGTAAATATATAAAATCTTCTAAAAAATAGAAGGTTTCCGTTTAGGCACATTTATTTTGTAATTTAAGAGAAAGTACTAACAGTAATGTGCTGTATTTTATATGAAACCAAGTCATCACAAAACATTTCTGTATTTGATCATTTATTAAATTCGTGCACAATTCAATATTTTTGTTTTATTTCATACAATAATATTCCTTAAAAATATATACTAAAATAGAAATTGTCCGGTTAAAAATATAATATCGATCAGAAATAGCAAGACGATAATCAAATATTTCACTTTTTAAAATTTACAAAATTGTCGGCAAATGCAAGTAAAAACCAATCAATTTTCTAAAGAATCATCACAATTGAGACTTAAAAACAAACTTAAAGGTTTTCATGATAAAACACATTATTAATACCATTATAAAACACATACTTATGTTGAAACACATTATTAATACTTTTGATAAAAAAACATTAATATTTACGATAAAACACATGATAAAACACATTAAAATACTAAAGTTAAATCTCACATATTCCAACTTCCAAAAATGCTCTTTTTTCGCAGTATAATTTAGAATAATTATATTTTTGCCATATGTCTACCATGCTATAAAACAGTTGAAAGCATTTAACAAGGTTGTATCTAATACACATTTGCCACGTTTACAAGTTGGTTATGAATAATGCCAGGATGCGATTTCGCATTCGTTTAAAATCTCAATTCCATTATAGTTTGAAAGTGGTCTACATACATGCACAGATTTTTGTTTTGCATTCGGCTATTGAGATGTTTATTCATTATATAAATATATTATCATATTTTAACTTATTTGCATGACTTCTTGGACGTATTTGATTGCTCGTATTCTGGAGAATGACGCCTTTTTGAGTTTTCAAAAATTTTCGCAGAATCTTCGTTCGTTTCTCCAGTTGAATCTTTTACTGTGGTACTATCACTGGTGACGTTGTCTGCATTTCCTAACTCTATTTCAGGGGCCGAACCTGCAGATGTTGCTTGATCTGAAGGACATATTTTCGTTGAATTCAGAACCATGGCAAGATTTGCCCTGTCTATTGAACTATATGTCTTGATATTTTCATTCAAAGCTATCCAGTTCCTTCTTTTACCGAACTCGTGTCCTTTCCAAACATGGCATATGGCGTTAACTGCTATGGTCTGGGCAGCAATACATCCTTGGTTGTGAAACTGTTCAGCTGCAGTCCCCAAATGCACACAGAATGAAAGAAAATTGTGAAAGTTATCTAGATTCATTCCATTGCTTAAATACTTCTGAATTATAGTTTGTGTCAAGATATTGTAAGCATCCTCATTAACGACGTCGATTTTTTCTATGTATTCAGAAATGTCTTGTTGAAATATCTTCGTATTAACTATGTCTTTAATAACATTTTTTGTTCTATAGAGGACGGTAAAAGCCAGATATGAAAGGTTCTTTTCTTCTTTTATAAATTTCTCGAACGGAATGCTATTGCATCTAATTATAAAAGATACTATGTTTTTGGTGAAGGTCTTTTTCGCCTTAAAATACTCATCTTCCGCATTACCTCTGTCAAAAGTTTCAGTATTTGCAGCCATCTAAAAATTAATTCTCTTAATAGACAATTTCTGCAGCGTTACACAACTAGGCGAAAACAATAAATTTTTTGTTATGTCGATTTCTCTTCAATCCGTATTGCAGTCTCCAGAAACAGTGTTGCCAATTTTATAATGTCTGTTGTTGAACAATTTTAAGACGTTAACACTCGGTAAGGGGAGGTGTCATCCAGGAACATGACTAACTGAATTATTTTACTGTGGACTGCGCATATGACGAAATGGGAATTAAGAACGAACAATTTTAAGACGTTAACACTCGGTAAGGGGAGGTGTCATCCAGGAACATGACTAACTGAATTATTTTACCGTGGACTGCGCATATGACGAAATGGGAATTAAGAACGCACGCATTATGTTTCTAGGGCTCTCAAGAGGGACAATTTTGTTCAACGACATTAAATTTCCTCGAACATCAATGAAAGCTGCGTGCACATAGCAATTTAATTATCTGTCTGTGTGTCTGTTCAATGTATGTATCCACTCTTACTCAAAATAATGACCCGAATTTAATCAGACTTGGTACGATTTCGTATAAAAGAATCTTTTTTCACGAAATGACTCTCAAAAATTGATTTATCTACTCTAGCTAAAAAACTAACTACCCAAATTTCATAAAATTTGGCATATAAGTTACTTAAGAGTACCCTGGTTAAGACTAGGTGTTGGTACGATTTGGAAAAGTAGAACTTGCATTTATTTACCAAATGGCTCGCCAAAATCTTAAATTAGAGACAATGTGTGCTCAAATGTATCAATTAAATAAGTGCTCCATTTGACGATAGAAATAATATTTCCAGCCCTATTACACAAGAGGTTATCTAAATATTTTAGTTCTTTCGCGTTTTCGCTACGCCACCTTTGAAAATAAATCCAGTTAACAAATGGGAGCGACAATTGAATTAAGAGTGCAAATTTTGTGTAATTTTAAATAATTATGGGTGTTATATTGCGCAATTAAACTCAATATAATGAATTATTGAACAAATATAGAAAACGAGAATATGAGTCTGCAGGGAAAATCGTGTGCTGCCCAAATCAGATTATGACTTTAACTGCTATGCATGGTAATGCATAGCAGGGAAAGTATTGAAATCATGACAAAAATCGCAACTTGAGATTATAACAGATTTACACGTTTTGGTACCTCTAGATCGCAAAAAACTATTTTAGAGTGACGGCTGTGTGTATGGCCGTGTGTCTTTATGTGTGACTGTTTGTCTGTGCCGATTTTGTATCCCCTCTAACTGAAAAACTAAGTCACTGAATTTCATAAAATTCGGTAGGTCAGGCTTCGTCTCTGAGCCTGGGATTAACTGGTTCAATTTTCGTAAGAATCGGGTTAAAACAACCTGCATTTTCTTGCGAAATGTCCCGCAAAAATTGCGGTATCCATTCTAGCTGAAAAAACTAACAGACCAAATTTCACAAAATTTAGTAATTAAGTCACTTGTAGGTTGATCTGGTGCGGATTAGATTTCGGTATGATTCGGAAAAAAACTGTTTTTTTTTTGCAAAATGGCCCGAAAAAAGCGCCACCTTTGGATCTAAGTCAAGTTATCAAATGAAAATAACTATTTCATTAAAAGTGCAAATGTCAATGTAATTTAAAAAAATCTGTTATGGGCAGCACATGATTTATTTTATACAATGCAATGTATTTACGGCTTTTACAATAAAAACAAAATAGGTTATTCTTATACTGGATACTTATATTTTTTCCAAGATAATAAATTTCATCAAATAGCCGTTATTTTCATTGGTTTAGCGTCATTTTTATCCATTTGGTGAGATTTTCTTTTATTTGGTACCAGTTAAAAATATCGCCAGGTTGGCTACATTCTGCCAAATTCGTCGCCAAAATCTCGACAAGCGTTATGAATACAAAAATAATTTTTTCTTATAGCAGATAAATGACTATTGGATTTCAAATGCAAAAGTATTACTCAAAATATCTTTTTTTATGAATGGAACAAGATAGATCCACGTGAATGATGTTATCGCTTGATATTGCATATGAAAATTGAACATGTTTCTCAAAAGAAAATATTTTTTATTATTTTATATATCTTTTTGATAATTTTTTTGAAAATTATGCAATATTTTGAGAAAGGTTCATACTAACGCTCTAAAATTTATGTTAATCGTTTTATAATGGTAACCTACATAAAAAAATGTCAATTTGCGTAACTTTATTAGAGGTTTTGATTTTTTGATATTTTTTTCAAATTTTCACTCGAAAATTTAGGGGGGTTCTGTACATTCGATGCCATACAAAAACAATGGGCTTCCAGTATTCATGGATTGTAATTTTTGTACCAAATTTCGTTGGAATCGGTCCATTCGTTTGTCAGTTATCGTCTCCAATAACTCACTGACACTCACACACACACATACACATACACGCACACACATACAGACATTATATGGCACATCAAAAATTTTCGATTCGTGATCAGGGATGCTTGAAACGTACTCTCCCTTTGAAAACTCGAATTCGAATTTTCGACCACGTCGCAATACTTTCCTTATACATTATTGTACATAAGTAAAGTAAAAAATGATTAACGATGCTCGTTTTCTTATATTTAGCAACCATGTCTGAAAAGTTTTTAAAGTTTATAATCGTTATCCTTTGAAAATATTAATGTATTGCCAATGGATTTTTTATGCCCGGTATCATGGGAATAATATTGTCAGAAAAAATACTCTGAAGTACTATTTTTGTTTTCGAAAGCTGATTATTTTCAAAATCGTTATAAAGTTGGAACTTCAAAAACGCGAAGTCATGTTTAACTAACCATAAACTGTTTATAAACTGTTATCTAACATTTCGCACGTCGGCTGAAATAACGTCCCAACTCAAAAAATCTGACGTGGGCACCACATGATTTTTCCTACATATTTATATTCACGTTTTCTTTATTTCTTCAAATTTTATTAAATTAAGTTTAATTGCAATATAACACTCATAGCTATTTAAAATTACACTTAATGTGCACATTGATTTCTATTTCCGTTACCATTTCGTAACTGAACTCATTTTCAAAAATGGCGTAGCGACAATGCGAAAGAACTAAATTATCTCGAGAACGGCTAATACTAGTGTACTGAGACTGGTCTTATTCTTTTTATCGTTAATAATTACGTATAAAAACAAGCATTTTATTCTTATATTTTGGCATACGTAGTCTTTTATTTAGATTTTGACGATATTTGCGGGCCATTTCGGGAAATGGCAAGTTGAGTTTTTCTAAATCGTACCAAAATCTAATCATTACCAGGGTAAGCTACAAGTGAGTTATCTATGAAATTTTGTTGCACTTGATCTATTAGTTTTAAATCTAAAACAGATAAAGGCAATTTTTGCAGTTCGTTTTTTTAAAAAAACGCGAGTTTTTTATCCCAAATCGTACCAAAACTAATCAGCAGCAAGGCCACCCACAAAAGACTTACCTACCAAATTTTACGAAATTCGGTACATTGGTTTTTGCGTTAGAGTGAATAGATACATTGCAGCGATAGGTAGACAGACAGACAGACAGACACATAGACAGATAGACACACACACACACACAGACGTCATGCTAAAAAAAGTTTTTCGTATTCTAGAGTTCCAAAAACGTGTAGATCCGTCGAAAACTAGAGTTATGATTTTTGGTAAGATTTCAGTACTTTCCTTATACAACATCAAGCATTGTAGGGAAAGTAAAAATCTGATATGGACTGCACATGGCTTTTCCTGCAGTCTCATATTAACGGTCTGTGGCGATAGGGCGTCGCCAGGTCCTGAACCAGGGCTTAGAAGACCGACATTATAATCTCTGAGCAAAAGCTAGCTTCAGCTCCGTTCTTATAATTCGGGTACAGTTCCCAAGCATCTTTGATCAGATGTCTTTGCTGCCGCACAGTCTATATTTCTTTAATAATTTATTATATTGAGTTTAATTGCGCAATATAACGTCCAAAATTATTGAAAATGACATTGAATTGACACATTGAATTCAATTTTCGTTCTCAGTTGGTAATTGAACTTTTTTCAACGGTCGCTCAGTGTAAATGCGACATCACTAAATATCCAAGAGCTATCCTTAGTGTAATGGGGTTGGTCTTATTCTTTTCATTGTTGAAAATGACATAAAATACAAGCATTTAATTTGATATACTTGACCATACGTAGTACTTTATTTTAGATTTTGATGATTTTTGCGTGCCGTTTTGCAAAAACAGGCAGGTTACTATTTTCCTAATGAGCACCAGGATCGCACGCTAAGTAACTACTTACATACCAAATTTTATGGAGGTCGTTCAGTCAGTTTTGGCTTAGAGCGGATACATACATTGCACAGATAGACACACACACAGACGTCATGCTAAAATAAGTGTTTTCTTGTTTTAGAGGTCGCAAAACGTGTATATCCGTCGAAAACTCGAGTTGCGATTTTCGACATGATTACAGTTCTTTTCCTTTGCATTACCAGATATTGCAGGGAAAATAAAATAATCTGATGTGGGCAGCACATGACTTTCCATGCAGACTCAAATTCATTGTTTTTTTAATAATTCATTAAACTGAGTTTTAGACAAAGTAGCACAAAATTTACATTTTTTAATTCAATTTTTTTCATTTGGTGATTGGACATTTTTTCAATAGCAGCGTGACAAAAATGCAAAAAATCTCAGATATCTCGAGAATGGGTTGTTCTAGAGTAATGAAATTGATCTTATTATTTTCCTCGTCAAAATTTGCGTGTAAAACAAGCATTTAATTATTACATTTGAGCATATGTAGTCTTTTTTTTTTAGATTTGTCAATTTTTGACCATAAAACTTAAACAACGTAATTTAAGAGAAATTAAAAGAATAAAATGTCTTGTTGCATTCCTTTCTTCAGTACTAAATGAAACAACATACCCGGATTCAATAAGATGAAATAAATACAATTTAAAAAATCTGATGTGGGCAGCATATGACTTTCCCTGCATACTTATATCCACGTCCTCTTATTTTAATTAAATTCAGTTTTAATTATATTTTCGTTCTCATTTGGTAACTGGACTTATTTTCAAAGGCGGCGTAGAGAAAATACGAAAAAACTAAAATATCTCAACGGCTAGTCCTAATGTAATGAGTTTGGTCTTATTGTCTTTCGTTAAAAATTACGTATAAAAAGCATTTATTGTATATATTTGAACATATCTAGTTTATTTTAAATTTTGAGGATTTTTTCGGGCCATTTTGCAAAAACAAAAAAACAGGTTACTTCTTTTCGAATCATACCAAAATCTATTCAGCACCCGGGTGACCCACAAACGACTTATGTATGAAATTTTTAAAACTCGGTACAATAGTTTTTCAGCCAGTCTTTTGCGGACCACATACTTATATCTACGTTCTCTTTTATTTTAATTAAATCCACCTTTAATTCAATTTTCGTTCTCATTTGGTAAATGGATTTATTTTCAAAGGCGGCGTAGAGAAAATACGATAAAACAAAAATATCTCAAGAACGGCTAGTCCTAATGTAATGAGTTTGGTCTTATTATTGTTTTTCGTTAAAAATTACGTATAAAAAGCATTTATTGTATATATTTGAGCATATGTAGTTTATTTTAAATTTCGACGATTTTTGCGGGCCATTTTGCAAAAAAAGACAGGTTATTTCTTTTTGAATCATACCAAAATCTAATCAGCACCCGGGTGACCCACAAACGACTTACCTACCAAATTTTATGAAATTAGGCCGTTTAGTTTTTTAGTTAAGAGTGGATAAAAAAGCTGCACAGCCAGCCAGCCACACACACACACAGTCACGCTAAAAATAGTTTTTTCGTATTCTAGAGATCTCGAAACGTGTAGATCCGTCGGAAACTCGAGTTGCGATTTTCGACTTGATTCCAATACTTTCCTTATACATTACCATGTATTGCAGGGAAAGTGAAAATCTGAAGTAGGCAGCACATAACTTTCCCTATATTATGCAATGGATTTACTTCTGTCACAATGACAATGTGATGTATAAGATCTACAACATAATGATTTTAATGTCAGATTCTGCATTCGACGCTTTTCCGGATGACAACATGCAAAACGGTTTCAAAATACCAATTAACTTAGTCTTCGATTAACTTTAAATTGACTTGGGAATTGGACATATGGGACGTTTCATAGGGTTTACAGAAAACACTCCATGCATAAAGTTTATTCACACACTTCTTCCAAATTGATAAAAACTACTTTTACTCCTTAGAAAGCGAGAAATTATCACAATCTTCATTTGAATAACAATAACACTCGACCTTTATTCCGTGAGCTAATTATATGGCTACCATTAGTCTCACACATAAATCTCAGTGTATATTTAGTGTATAGAAACAATGTGCTAGGGTAATCATAAATAAGGTTCAAAATTATCAAATATCCTCAAATCTCGTGTATCAACCCTCACCATACTAGTATTATGTCCTAACTCAAATGATAAGGCATCTTGGAAACTTCTTATGTAACAATAACTAAGGATAAGTTTCTTAGCAAAAACAAAGGTAAATCCGGAGATTAGGTCACCGCAAATTTTTTTCTAAGTACAAAATCGGGCCAAGTTGGCCTGTGGTTGGCGCTTTCTTCCGTGTTTTGAAATTGGCTCCACCCATCCTCAGTGATGTCATTTACCGTCATTAGAAATAGGCTCCTCCTACCAAAATGATGTTTTGGTAGAAGAACCCTATTTCTAAAGACAGACTATTGTGTTTGTTCTAAACAAGATATTCTAATATAAATCATAATTTAATTTAACTTAAATAACAGTGAATAATACTCAAAAAAACTTTACAAAATCAGATTTTTGTGTATTTTAAGAAAATTAAATAACTTTATAAAACTGCAGAATAAAACAATAATACTCATGTAAACGTTCCAAAATCAGATTTTTGTAAAATTTAATATTTTTATGCTACAATTTTATCTGTGCATATCGCACGTATCAAGATCGCTTTCTCCATCTAACTGCGGATCCATATAAAGGAAGGGGTTCGACCTACAGGTCCCGAAAGCCCAGACCATCCGGCTCGTCCTAGGACTTAGAGCAGCATAGCGAATGCGACCTACAGGTCCGTGTAAGGGCAGGGATTCGATCTAAAGATCGAAAATTGTGGAACGGATGTATCGGTGGTCCGTACAAGGGAAGGAGTTCGACCTAAAGGTCGTTCTACACCGGAACGGGGCCCCCAGTGATCTCCGGTTTATTAGGAGCGGTCGCCTGCGTCGCCCAGACACGGAATATGCTACAGTTTTATCTGTGCATATCGCACGTAGCAAAATCACTTTCTCCAAAATAAATCATATAACGAAAGAACAAGCAAACACGCACAACAATGGCCAAAAATATTGATAGAAATGTTCTTTTACATCAAAAACTGTAGCAAACACAAAAACGTATTCTTATTGGATGTTACACAATTTCCGCCGAAAACATCCGATACAAGAGGTTACCAGATTGCAACATAAAGCGCTCACAAAGTGCGTGGCGTCTTCTCGGATTTAACCTCGCAAAGTGCGTGGCGTCTTCTCCGATTTAACCAAGGTGACCTAATCTCCGGATTAGCCAAAACAAAATTGCATGCAATTAATAATTATTTTAAAATTTAAATATGAAATTTATTCTTGCATGTCTCAAATTGAAACCGAAATACAGTATAATTTATTTCTCCTTTGTCTTGCACATATAGATCAAGTGTCTGTTGCACACAAAATTATATTTGAAGTGCATTCCTACATTATATGGTTTAATCGGTAGTAAATATTGTAAATATATAAAACCTCCCCTAAAATAGAAGGTTTCCATTTAGGCACATTTATATTGTAATTTAAGAGAAAGTACTGACATTAATGTGCTGTATTTTATATGAAACCAAGTCATCGCAAAGCATTCCTGTATTTGATCATTTATTAAATTCGTACACAATTCAATATTTTTGTCCAATTTCATGCAATAATATTCCTTAAAAATATATGCTGAAATAGAATTTACCCTGTTTAAAAAATAATATCGATCAGAAATAATAACACGATACTCAAATATTTCGTTTTTCAAAATTTAAGAAATTGTCAGCAAATGCAAGTGTGCACCAATCAATTTTCAAAAAATTTATTTTCAGTCATCACAATTGAGACTCATGTACAAACTTAAGTGTCTTCATGACAAAACACATTAATAATACCATTATAAAACACATCATTAATATCATTATAAAACACAATATTTATGAGGAAATA
This sequence comes from Amaurobius ferox, assembly GCA_951213105.1. NCBI lineage: Eukaryota > Metazoa > Arthropoda > Arachnida > Araneae > Amaurobiidae > Amaurobius > Amaurobius ferox. Next base: position 77,018,988 of record OX578150.1, read on the forward strand.
CATTAATACTTATGATAAAAAAACATTGTTAATACTTATGATAAAACACATTAATACTTATGATAAAACACATTAAAATACTGAAGTTAAATCTCACATATTCCAACTTCCAAAAAAGCTCTTTTTCCACAGTATAATTTAGAATAATTTTATTTTTGCCTAATGACTGCCATACTACAAAACAGTTGAAAATATTTAGCAAGTTTGTACCTAATACACAACTGTTACGTTTACATTATGGTTATGAATAATGCCAGCGATGTGATTTCGCATTCCTTTAAAATCTCAGTTTCATTATCGTTTAATAGTGGTCTATATGCATGCACAGATTTTTGTTTTGCATTCGGCTATTGAGATGTTTATTCATTATATAAAAATATTATAATATTTTAACTTATTTACATGACTTTTTGGACGTACTTGATTGTTCGTTTTCTGGGGAATGACGCCTTTTTGTGTTTTCAAAATTGTTCGCATAATCTTCGGTCGTTTCTCCAGTTGAATCTTTTACTGTGGTACTATCACTAGTCACGTTGTCTGTATTTCCTGACTCTACTTCAGGGGCAGAACCTGCAGATGTTGCTTGATCTGATGGAACTATTTTCGTTGAATTCAGAACCATGGCAAGATTTTCCTTGTCTATTGAACTATATGTCTTGACATTTTCATTCAAAGCTAACCAGTTCCTTCTTTTACTGAACTCGTGTCCTTCCCAAACATGGCATATGGCGTTAACTGCTATGGTCGGGGCCGCAATACATCCTTGTTTGTGAAACTGTTCAGCTGCAGTCCCCAAATGCACACAGAACGGAATAAAATTGTGAAAGTTATCTAGATTTAGTCCATTGCTTAAATACTTCTGAATGATAGTTTGTGTCAAGCTATTGTAAGCATCCTCATTAACGTCGTCGATATTTTTCATGTATTCAGAAATGTCTTGTTGAAATATCTTCGTATTAACTATGTCTTTGATAACATTTTTCGTTCTATAGAGGACGGTAAAAAGCAGATATGGAGATTTATTTTGTTCTTTTATAAATTTCTCGAACGGAATACTATTGCATCTAATTATAAAAGAGACTATGTCTTTGGCGAAGTCCTTTTTCGCCTCAAAATACTCATCTTCCCCATTACCTCTCTCAAAAATTTCAATATTTTCAGCCATCTAAAAATTAATTCTCTTAATAGACAATTTCTGCAACGTTACACAACTAGGCGAAAGCAATTAATTTTTTGTTACGTCGATTTCGCTTCACTGACTGAGATTTATTTGGGATTTATTTCGCTTCAATTCTGATTGCAGTCTCCAGAAACGGTGTTGCCAACTTTATAATGTCTGTTGTTGAACAATTTTAAGACGTTAACACTCGGTAAAGGGAGGTGCCATCCTGGAACATGACTAACTGTATTATTTTACCTTGCACTGCGCATATGACGAAATGGGAATTAAGGACGCAATTCGCATATGACGAAATGGGAAATAAGAACGCACATCGCAATTAAAAATCTTTGCGCAAGCTGTTTGTGCTCGCATTTTGCCACTTCAAAATTAACAAATCTATTTTAGCGTGACGTCTGTTCGTGTGTTTATCTGTCTGTATGTCTGTTCAATGTATGTATCCACTCTAACTCAAATTAACTGCCCAAATTTCATAAAATTTGGCATATAAATTACTTATGAGATACCCTGGTTCAGACTAGGTATTGGTACGATTTGGAATAAAGAAGTTGCCTTTATTGACGAAATGGCTCGCAAAAATGTCCGTGTGTCTTTATGTAGGACTGTTTGTCTGTGCCGATTTTTTATCCCCTCTAACTGAAAAACTAAGTAACCGAATTTAATAAAATTCGGTAGGTCAGTCCTTTGAATCTGAGCCTGGTACTGACTGATTCGATTTTGGTAGGAATCAGGATAAAACAACCTGCATTTTCTTGCGAAATGTCCTGCAAAAAATGCGGTATCCATTCTAGCTGAAAAAACTAACAGACCAAATTTCACAAAATTTAGTAAATAAGTCACTTGTAGGTTGATCTGGTACGGATTAGATTTTGGTATGATTCGGAAAAAAACTGCATTTTTTGCAAAATGGCCAGACAAAATCGCCAACTTTGAAATTAAGTCAAGTTATCAAATGAAAATGAGTATTTCATTAAAAGTACAAATGTCAATGTAATTTTAAAAAATCTGATATGGGCAGCACATGACTATATAATGCAATGTATTTACTACTTTCACAGTAAAAACAAAATAGGTTATTCTTATACAGGATACTTATATTTTTTCCAAGATAATAAATTTCATCAAATAGCCGTTATTTTCATTTATTTAGCGTCATTTTTATCCATTTGGCGAGATTTTCTTTTATTTGGTAACAGTTAAAAATATCGCCAGGTTGGCTACATTCCGCAAATTCGTCGCCAAAATCTCGCCAAGCGTTATTGATGCAGCAATAATTTTTTTTTTGCAGATACATGACTATTGGATTTCAAATGCAAAAGTATTACTCAAAATACCTTTTTTCATGAATGGAACAAGATAGATCCACGAGAATGGTGTTACCAAATTTATCGCTTGATATTACATATGAAAATTGAACATGTTTCTCAAAAGAAAATAGTTTTTATTATTTTATATATCTTTTTGATATTTTTTTTTAAAATTATGCAATATTTCGAGAAAGGTTCATACTAACTCTCTAAAATTTATGTTAATCGTTTTGTAGTGATAAACTACAAAAGAAACGTCAATTTGCGTAACTGTATTAGAAGTTTTGGATTTTCGATAATTTTTTCAAATTTTCACTCGAAAATTTAGGGGGGGGGGGTTCTGCACATTCGATTGCGTATAAAAACGATAGGATTCCAGTATTCATGGATTGTAATTTTTGAACCTAATTTCGTTGGAATCGGTCCATTCGTTTGTCAGTTATCGTCTCCACTAACTCACTGTCACACACACACTCATACATATACACGCACACACATACACATACACGCACACACACACAGACATTATATGGCACCTCAAAAGTTTTCGATTCGTGATCAGGGATGCTTGAAACGAGCTCTCCCATCGAAAATTCGAATTCGAATTTTTGACCCCGTCGCAATACTTTCCTTATGCATTATTGTACATAAGTAAAGTGCGCGTTTTCTTATATTTAGGAACCATCCCTGAAAAGTTTATAATCGTTATCCTTTGAAAATATTAATGTATTGCCAATGGGTTTTTTATGCCCGGTATCATGAGGATATTTTTGTCAGAAAAAATACTCTGAAATACTAATTCCGTTTTCGAAAGCTGATTATTTACAAAATCGTTATAAAGTTGGAACTTCAAAACCGCGAAGTCATGTTTGACTAAACATAAACTGTTTATAAAGTGTTATCTAACATTTTGCACTTCGGCTGCAATAACGTTCCAACTCAAAAAATCTGACGTGGGCACCACATGATTTTTCCTACAGATTTATATTCACGTTTTCTTTATTTCTTCAATTTCCGTTACGATTTTGTAACAAAACTTATTTTCAAAGGTTGCTTATCGAAAATGCGAAAAAATGTCCGTTACCATTTGGTAACTGAACTTATTTTCAAAGGTGGCGTAGCGACAATGCGAAAAAAGTTCCGTTGCAATTTTCTAACTGAACTTATTTTCAATGGTTGAGTAGCGACAATACGAAAAAATTTCCGTTATCATTTGGTAAATGAACTTATTTTCAAAGGTGGCGTAGCGACAATGCAAAAAAACTAAATTATCTCGAGAACGACTAGTACTAGTGTAATGGGGCTGGTATTACCCTTTTTATCGTTAATAATTACGTATAAAAACAAGCATTTAATTGTTATATTTTGGCATACGTAGTCATTTATTTAGATTTTGACGATTTTTGTGGGCCATTTCGGGAAAGAGGCAGGTTAAGCTTTTCTAAATAGTACCAAAATCTAATCAGCACCAGGGTAAGCTGCAAGTAAGTTATCTATGAAATTTTGTTGCATTTGATCTATTAGTTTTAAATCTAAAGCAGATACAGGCTATTTTTGCAGTTCGTTTTTAATAAAAAACGCGAGTTTTTTTATCCCAAATCGTACCAAAACTAATCAGCACCAGGGCCACCCACAAATGACTTACCAATGACTTTTACAAATGACTTACAAATGACTTTTACGAATGACTTACAAATGACTTTTTATGAAATTCGATACAAAAGTTTTTGCGCTTGAGTGGATACATACATTGCAGCGACAGGTAGACAGGCAGACAGACACATAGACAGATAGACACACTCACACATACACACACACACTCAGACGTTACGCTAAAAATAGTTTTTCGTATTCTAGAGGTCCGAAAATGTGTAGATCCGTCGAAAACTAGAGTTATGATTTTCGGTATGACTCCAGTACTTTCCTTATGCATTATCAAACATTGTAGGGAAAGTAAAAATCTGATGTGGACAGCACATAACTTTTCCTGCAGTTTCATATTAACGGTCTGTGGCGATTGAACGTCGCCAGGCCCCGAACCAGGGACCTAGTGTTTACAAGACCGACATTATATTTACTGAGCAAAACCTAGCTTCAGCTCCGTTCTTATAATTCGGGTACAGGTTCCAAGCATCTTTGATCAGATGTCTTTGCTGTCGCACAGTCCATATTTCTTCAATAATTTATTATATTGTGTTTAATTGCACAATATAGCGTCCAAAATTATTGAAAATCACTCTGAATTGACACATTGAATTCAATTTTCGTTCTCAGTTGGTAACTGAAATTTTTTCAACTGTGGCGAAAAGTAATTGCGAAAAAACTAAAATATCCACGAGCTATCCCTAGTTTAATGGGGTTGATATTATTCTTTTCATTGTTGAAATGATGTAAAATACAAGCATTTATTTTGGTATATTTGACCATATGGAGTTCCTTATTTTAGATATTGATGATTTGCGTGAAACTTGGCAAAAACAGGCAGTTACTATTTTCCGAACCGTTCGAAAAACTAATCAGCACCAGGATCGCACACTAAGTGACTACTTACCTACCGAATTTTATGGAATTCGTTTAGTCAGTTTTGGGTTAGAGTGGATACACACATTGCACAGATAGACACGCACACAGACGTTACGCTAAAATAAGTATTTTCTTGTTCTAGAGTTCCCGAAACGTGTAGATCCGTCGAAAACTCGAGTTGCGATTTTCGACTTAATTCCAGTTCATTTTCTTTGCATTACCAGGTATTGCAGGGAAAATAATATAATCTGATGTGGGCAGTACATGACTATCCATACAGACTAAAATTCATTGTTTTTTATAATAATTCATTAAACTGAGTTTTGGACAAAGTAGCACTAAATTTACATTTTTTAATTCATTTCTTTTTTCATTTGGTAACTGGACATTCGGTAAATGGATTAGTTTCTGTGTTAGAGTGGATACATAAATTGCACAGACAGACAGACACACAGGCACGCAGACACAGACAGACATTTACACGCGCAGACACCACTCTAAAAGTAGTGTTTTCGTATTCTAGCGATCGTAAAACGCGCAGATCCATCGAAAACTCGAGTTGCGATTTTCGACATGATTCCAATACATTCCCTATACATTACCATGCATTGTACGGAAAGTAAAAATCAGATGTGAAAATTACATGATTTCCCTTGCAAAATCAAATTCATTTTCTAAATTTTTATTTCATTATGCATTAAATTGAGTTTACATGAAGAAAATGATATGGAAAATTATATTATATGTCCAATTGTCATATTTTGCATTTTTGTTTTATTTGTAGTTGTCATATTTTGCATGTAGAACAATTACTTAATTAAACTTTTTCATCAATTTTAGTCAGATAATTCAGAGTTTGACTATCTTTCACATGCAGTATTTCATTTTAGATCACATATATAGTAGATGTGAGGGTCATTTTGCAAAAAAAGGCAGATTCTTTTTTTCCGAATCGTATCAAAATCTAGCCAGAATCACAGTATCCAACGAGCGACTTATCTACTAAATTTTATGTAATTTGATCAATTAGTTTGTCAGCTAGAGTGGATATATACAATTTTTGCGTGATATTTTGTAATATATGCAGTTTCCTCTTTTTCGTACCAAAATCTAATCAGTACCAGTGTGAGTCATAAGTGACTTATCTACCAAAGTTTGTAAAATTTGATCAATTAGTTTTTTAGTTTGAGTGAATAGAGGAAATTTTCACAAGCCATGTCGCAAAAAAGGCGGGTTGTTTTATCTCGAATTGTACCAAAAACTAATCAGCATCACAGTCATATATAAGAGACTTAACTACCAAATTTTATGAAATTTAGTCCATTAGTTTTTAAGTTAGAGTGGATACAGACATTAAGCAGACACACAGACACAGATGTCAAGCTAAAATAGTTTCTTCGTAATCTAGATGTTTCAATACGGGTAGATCCATCGAAAACTCGAGTTGCGATTTTCTTCACGATTCCAATATTTTCCCTATACATTACCATGTATTGCAGGGAAAGCAAAATTCTGACGTGGGAAGCACATGACTTTCCCTGCTGGCTTATATTCACGTTTTCTTTATTTCTTCAATAATCCATTACATTGAGTTTAATTCCACAAAATAACGACCGTAATTATTTTAAATTACCCCGAATTTGCAACTTTAATTCAATTTTCATTTTCCTCTGCTAACTGGACTTGTTTTCAAAAGTGGCGTAGTGAAAATGTGAATAACTAAAATATCTTGAGAACGGCCGGATCTAGAGTAATAGGATTGATAATATTTTTTCACCGTCAAATATTACGTATAAATAAACATTAAATTGATAGATTTGAGCATATGTTGTCTTTCATTTTTAAATGTAACGAATTTTGCGGGCCATTTTGCAAATAAAGGCAGGGTCCTTTTTTTAATGTCTTTTTTGCATGATTCCATTTCTTTACCTATGCATTATCACGTATTTCAGGGAAAGTAAACAAGGCGATTTTGAGTGAATTTTATATTTGAATTAGGTAGGATTAAAATTTAAATCCATGCAGAATAGCATTTTAGAATCTGAAAACTGGCCATGACACGTATGCGTCAATGAATTAACCTATCACTGTATTAATTTTCGCTACTGAAATCACTGTATTAATTTTCGCTTTTTACTTCACCTTTTCCTTACGGCGGTACAACTGTTGTACTATTGAAATTCTCAACCTTGCTTCTGAAAACTTGAAGAATGCCTGCAGCTCTTCTTTCAAGTTTCTCCTCACTGAAGGGGGAAAGATTTACGAACAAAAGACAAGGTCATTGAAGGTGTTTATATAGAGGGGTGGAATTTTCAGTTATTTTGCCGTTATGGAGTTGAAAAAATGGATTCTTGAAGCCGTAATGTAAAGGTTAAACTGAAAAGTTGAAGTTTTTTGAGTTATGATGTTGTAAAAGCAGATATACAACTTATGGATATGATTGAAAGCGCAAGTTATTTTTTATTTCCGTAATAAAATGTTTCTATATCTGAAGGTTCAATATGTATTCCTTTCCAAGTTTCAATTTTTACACTGCTTACTTTTATTTAGTACCAAGTTTATTCAGACGTCATATCATGGATTCCGTTTGCTTGGGTGGTTTTGATGTTCTAAGGTCATTTATCGAATCCCAAGTTTAATTGAAGCTAGATTTGCCGTCGATTCAGAAACACCTGGGTGTGATTTAATAAAATTTAATAACGTAAACATAACTAAACAAAGTGTGACCAAAAAATATTAACAACGTAATTTAACAGAAATTAAAAAAAAGATAAGATGTCTTGTTGCATTCCTTTCATCATTACTAAATAAAACAATATACCCGGATTCAATAAGGCGAAATAAATACAATTGAAAAAATCTGATGTGGGCAGCACACCACATTTCTTATATTACGCAATGAATTTACAAAATTTATAGCAAAAAAATAAGTTATTCTTATAGTAGACAATTATATTCTTTCCCAGATATTAAATTCTAATTAATTAGTCGTCATTTTCATTTAGCCTCCTTTTTATCAATTTGGCGAGATTTTCGTTAATTTGGCAACATTTAAAAAAGTCCCCAAGTTGGCGACATTCCACAAATTCGTCGCCAAAATCTTGCCAAGCGTTATGAACGGAGAAATAAGTTCTTCTTATAGCAGATAAATAATTATTGGCGTTCAAATACAAAAGTATTACTCAAAGTATCTTTTCTCATTAATGGAACGATCTAGATCCATGAGAATGAGGTCATCAAATATATCGCATGGTATAACATATGAAAAGTGAACATGTTTCTTTATAGGAAATATTTTTATTTTATTTTATATGACTTTTTGATAATTTTTTTGAAAAATGTGCAATATCTCGAGAACGGTTCATGTTGACGTTCTAAAATTTATGTCAATCGTTTTCTAATGAAGAATTACATAAGAAATGTCTATTTGAGTAATTTTATTAGAGGTTTTGATTTTTGAAGATTTTTCAGAATTTCACTCGAAAACTTAGGGGTGTTCTGTACATTCGATTCCGTATAAAAACAATAGACTTCCAGTGTTTAGGGATTGTGATTTTTGTATCAAATTTTGCTCGAATCGGTCCATTCGTTTATCAGTTATCGTCTCCAATAACTAACTCACTGACACACACATACACATACACGCAATCACAGACAGACATTATATGGTACCTCAAAAATTTTCGATTCGTGATCAGGGATGCTTGAAATGTGCTCTCCCGTCGAAAACTCGAATTCGAATTTTCGACCCCGTCATGATACTTTCCTTATACATTATGTATATAAGGAAAGTAAGAATCTGATGTAGCCAGCAAATGGCTTTCTGTGCATATTTATATCCGCGTTTTCTTTATTTTAATTAAATTTTAATTAATTCTCGTTCTTATTTGGTAACTGGATTTATTGTTAAAGGTGGAGTAGAGAAAATAAGAAAAAACCAAAATATCTCGAGAACGGCTAGCTCTAATGTAATGGTGTTGGTCTTATTCTTTTCTTCGTTAAAAATTACGTATAAAAATATTGGATATATTTGAGCATTCGTAGTTCTTTATTTTAAATTTTGACGATTTTTGGGGGCAATTTTGCAAAAAGAGGTCTGTTATTTTTTTTTCGAATCATACCAAAATCTAATCATCACCAGGGTGACCCACAAGCGACTCATCTACCGAATTTTGTGAAATTCAGTCAATTAGTTTTTAAGCTAGAGTGGATAAAGTCTTTTGTGGACCATTTCGCAAAATAAGGCCGGTTCCTTTATCCCGAATCATGCCCAAAACTAATCAGCACCAGATTCGCATACAAGTGACTTACCAAATTTTATGAAATTCGGTAAAATATTTTATCATTTAGAATGGATAAAATCTGCACAGATAGGCAGACAGACACACGCACACAGACGTAACGCTGAAAATAGTATTTTCGTATTACAAAGAACTCGAAACGTGAAGATTCGTCGTAAACTCGAGTTGCGATTTTCGACTTGATTCCAATACTTTCCTTATACATTTCCATGTATTGCAGGGAAAGTAAAAATCTGATGTAGGCAGCACATAACTTTCCCGGTATTATGCAATGGATTTACTTCCTTCACAATGAAAATGTGATGCATAAGATCTACAACATAGTGATTTTAATGTCAGATTCTGCATTTGACGCTTTTCCGGATGACGACAAGCAAAACAGTTTCAAAATACTTATTAGCTTAGTCTTTGATCAACTTTTAAATTGACTTGGGATTGGACTTATAGGACGTTACATAGGGTTTACAGGAAACACTCGATGCAGAAAGTTTATTCACACACTTCGTCCAAAATGATAAAAACTAGTTTTACTCCTATAGAACGCGAGAAATTATCACAATCTTCATTAGAATAAAATGAACACTCAACCATTATTCTGTGCGCTAATTATATGGCTACCATTAGTCTCACACATGAATCTCAGAGTATATTTAGCGTATAGAAACAATGTGCTTGGGTAATCAAATATATTTCAAAATTATCAAATACCCTCAAATCACGTGTATCAATCCGCACCATACTACCATAGTTGTGTTATGTCCTAACTCAAATGATAAGACCTCTTGGAAACTTCTTATGTAACAATAACTAAGGATACATAATTAGCGAAAATAAAATTACATGCAATTAATATTTATTTTAAAATCTAAATATCGAATTTATTCTTGCAGGTCTCAATTTGAAACCGAAATACAGAATAACTTAGTGCTCCTTTTTCTTGCACATATAGGTCAAATATGTGTTGCACGCAAAATTATATTAGAAGCGTATTCCTGCCCTATATGGTTTAATCGGTAGGAAATATTGTAAATATATAAAACCTCCCCTAAAATAGAAGGTTTCCGTTTAGGCACCTTTATTTTGTAATTTAAGAGAAAGTACTAACTAAAATGTGCTGTATTTGATATATGAAGCCAAGTCATCACAAAACATTTCTGTATTTGATCATTTATTAATTTCGTACACAATTCAATATTTTTGTTTTATTTAATACAATAATATTCCTTAAAAATATATACTAAAATAGAAATTATCCGGTTAAAAATGTAATATCGATCAGAAATAGCAAGACGATACTCAAATATTTCATTTTTCAAAGTTTACAAATTTGTCAGCAAATGGAAGTGAATACCAATTAATTTTCTAAAAAATTATTATTTTCAGTCATCGTAAATGAGACTTAAGTACAAACTTAAAGGACTTCATGATAAAACACATACTTATGATAAAAAAACATTATTAATGCTTATGATAAAACACATGATAAAACACATTAAAATACTGAAGTTAAAATTCACATATTCCAACTTACAAAAATTTTCTTTTTTCACAGTATGATTTAGAATAATTATATTTTTGCAATATGACTACCATGCTACAAAGCAGTTGAAAGCATTTAACAAGTTTGTACCTAACACACAACTGCCACGTTTACAAGTTGGTTATGAATATTGCCAGCGATGTTATTTTGCATTCGTTTAAAATCTCAATTTCATTATCGTTTAATAGTGGACTATATACATGCACAGATTTTTGTTTTGCATTCGGCTATTGATATGTTTATTCATATATATATATATATATATATGTATATATGTTATCATATTTTAACTTATTTGCATGACTTCTTGGACATAATTGATTGTTCGTTTTCTGGAGAATGACGCCTTTTTGAGTTTTCAAAATTTTTCGCGGAATCTTCGTTCGTTTCTCCAGTTGAATCTTTCACTGTGCTACTATCATTGGTAAAGTTGTCTGCATTTCCTAACTCAACTTCAGGGGCAGAACCTGCAGATGTTGCTTGATCTGAAGGAAATACTTTCGTTGAATTCAGAACCATCTCCAGACTTTCCCTGTCTATTGAACAATATGTCTTGACATTTTCAAACAATGCTAGCCAGTTCTTTCTTAAATTGAAGTCGTGTCCTTTCCAAACATGGCATATGGCGTTAACTGCTATGGTCGGGGCCGCAATGCATCCTTGTTTGTGAAACTGCTCAGCTGCAGTCCCCAAATGCACACAGAATGGAATAAAATTGTGAAAGTTATCTAGATTCAGTCCATTGCTTAAATACTTCTGAATTATAGTTTGTGTCAATCTATTGTAAGCATCCTCATTACAGACGTCGATATTTTTTATGCATTCAGAAATGTCTTGTTGAAATATCTTCGTATTAACTATGTCTTTAATAACATTTTTTGTTCTATAGAGGACGGTTAAAACCAGATATGAAAGGTCTTTTCGTTCTTTTATAAATTTCTCGAACGGAATATTAATGCATCTAATTATAAAAGAGACTATGTTTTTGGCGAAGGCCTTTTTCGCCTTAAAATACTTATCTTCCGCATTACCTCTGGCAAAGGTTTCAGTATTTTCAGCCATCTAAAAATCAATTCACTTAATAGAAAATTTCTGCAACGTTACACAACTAGACGAAAACAATGAATTTTTTGTTACGTCGATTTCGCTTCAATCCGTATTGCAGTCTCCAGAAACAGTGTTGCCAACTTTATAATGTCTGTTGTTGAACAATTTTAAGACGTTAACACTCGGTAAGGGGAGGTGTCATCCAGGAATATGACTAACTGAATTATTTCACCGTGCACTGCGCAAATGACGAAATGGGAATTAAGAACGCACTTTTTTTTAAATGGCTCTCAAAAGGGAAAATTTTTTTCAACGACATTAAATTTCCTCGAACATCAATGAAACCTGTGTGCACATCGCAATTTAAAATCTTTCCGCCAGCTGTTTGTACCCGCATGTTACCACTTCAAAGTTAACAAACCATTTTTAGCGTGACGTCTGTTCGTGTGTCTGTCTGTCTGTTCAATGTATCTATCCACTCTAACTCAAAATAATGGCCCGAATTTCATAAGACTTGGTACGATTTGGTATAAAAGAACTGCTCTTTTTTCACGAAATGACTCTCAAAAATTGATATATCTACTCTAGCTAAGATACTAAATGCCCAGATTTCATAAAATTATGCATATAAGTTACTTAAGAGACAACCTCGATCAGACTAGGTGTTGGTACGATTTGGAAAAGTAGAACTTGCATTTATTTACGTAATGGCCCGCAAAAATCGCCAAAATCTTAAATAAGAGACAATGTGTTCTCAAATGTATCAATTAAATAAGTGTTCTCTACGCAATTTTTGAATATAGAAATAATAATACCAACCCTATTTATACAAGCGGTTCTCTAAATATTTTAGTTTTTTCGCGTTTTCGCTTTAGTTAACAAATGGGAGCGAAAATTGAATTGGGAATGCAAATTCTGTGTAATTTTAAATAATTATGGGTGTTATTTTGTGCAATTAAACTCAATATAAGGAATTATTGAAGAAATATAGAGAACGCGGATATGAGTCTGCAGGGTTAGTCTTGTGCTGCCCAAACCAGATTATGACTTTAACTGCTATGCATGGTAATGCATAGCAGGGAAAGTATTGAAATCATAACAAAAATCGCAACTTGAGAATATAACAGATTTACACGTTTTGGTACCTCTTGATCGCGAAAAACTATTTTAGTGTGACGGCTGTGTGTATGTCCGTGCGTCTTTATGTGTGACTGTTTGTCTGTGCCGATTTTGTATCCCCTCTAACTGAAAAACTAAGTGACCGAATTTCACGAAATTCGGTAGGTTAGTCCTTCGTATCGTAGCCTGGTACTGACTGATTCGATTTTCTTAAGAATCGGGATAAAACAACCTGCATTTTCTTGCGAAATGTCCCGCAAAAATTGCGGTATCCATTCTTGCTCAAAAAAAATCTAACAGACCAAATTTCACAAAATTTAGTAAATAAGTCACTGGTAGATGGATCTGGTGCGGATTAGATTTTGGTATGATTCGGAGAAAACAGCATTTTTTGCAAAATGGCCAGGAAAAATCGCCACCTTTGAAATTAAGTCAAGTTATCAAATGAAAATGAATATTTCATTTAAAGTGCGAATGTCAATGTTATTTAAAAAAATCTGATATGGGCAGCACATGACTTATCTTATATAATGCAATGTATATACTACTTTCACAGTAAAAACAAAATAGGTTATTCTTATAGTGGATACTTATATTTTTTCCAAGATAATAAAATTCATCAAATTGCCGTTTTTTTCATTGATTTAGCGTCATTTTTATCCATTTGGCGAGATTTTCATTATTTAGCAACAGTGAAAAATATTGCCAGGTTGGCTACATTCCGCTAAATTCGTCGCCAAAATCTCGCCAAGCGTTATGTCTGCAGAAATAAGTTTTTCTTATAGCAGATAAATGACTATTGGATTTCAAATGCAAAAGTATTACTCAAAATATCTTTTTTCATGAATGGTGCAAGATAGATCCACGAGAAAGATGTTACCATATTTATCGCTTCATATTACATATGAAAATTGAACATGTTTCTCAAAAGAATATATTTTTTATTATATTATATATCTTTTTGATAATTTTTTTAAAAATTATGCAATACCTCGAGAAAGGTTCATACTAACGCTCTAAAATTTATGTTAATCATTTTGCAATGGTAAACTACATAAAAAATGTCAATTTGCGTAACTCTATTAGAGGTTTTGATTTTTTGATAATTTTTTTTAATTTTCACTCGAAAATTTAGGGGGGTTCTGCACATTCGATTGCGTATAAAAACAATAGGCTTCCAGCATTCATGGATTGTTATTTTTGTACCAAATTTCGTTTGAATCGGTCCATTCGTTTGTCAGTTATCATCTCCTCTAACACACTGACACACACACACACATGCACATACACGCACACACAGGCAGACATTATATGGCACCTCAAAAGTTTTCGATTCGTGTTCAGGGATGCTTGAAATTCGCTCTCCCGTCGAAAACTCGAATTCGAATTTTCGACCACGTCGCAATACTTTCCTTATACATTATTGTACATAATTAATGTAAAAGTGATTGTACATAAGTAAAGTGCGCGTTTTCTTATATTTAGCAACCATCCCTGAAAAGTTTTTAAAGTTTATAATCGTTATCCTTTGAAAATATTAATGTATTGCCAATGGGTTTTTTCTGCCCGGTATCATGGGAATAATTTTGTCAAAAAAATACTCTGAAGTACTATTTTTGTTTCCGAAAGCTTATTATTTTCAAAATCGCTATAAATTTGGAACTTCAAAACCGCGAAGTCATGTTTAACTAAACATAAACTGTTTATAAACTGTTATCTAACATTTCGCACCTCGGCTGCAGTAACGTCCCAACTCAAAAAATCTGACGTGGGCACCACATGATTTTTCCTACAGATTTATATTCACGTTTTCTTTATTTCTTCAAAATTTATTAAATTAAGTTTAATTGCAATATAACACTCATAGCTATTTAAAATTATACTAAATGTGCTCATTGAATTCAATTTCCGTTTCCAATGGTAACAGAATTTATTTTCAAAGGTTGTGTAACGACAATGCGAAAAAAGTTCCGTTACCATTTGGTAACTGAACTTATTTTCAAAGTTTGCGTAGCGACAATACGAAAAAATTTCCGTTACCATTTGGTAACTGAACTTATTTTCAAAGGACAATGCGAAAAAATTTCAGTTACTATTTGATAACTGAACTCATTTTTAAATGTGGCGTAGCGACAATGCGAAGAAACTAAATTATCTCGAGAACGGCTAATACTAGTGTAATGAGGCTGGTCTTATTCTTTTTATCGTTAATAATTACGTATAAAAACAAGCATTTTATTGTTGCATACGTTGGTCGTATATTATTGTTGGTCGTTACATCGTATATTGTTGCATATTGTTGCATACGTTGCATACGTATTTTGGCATACGTTGTCATTTATTTGGATTTTGACGATTTTTGCGGGCCATTTCGGGAAAAGGCAGGTTGAGCACCAGGGTAAGCTATAAGTGAGTTATTTATGAAATTTTGTTGCACTTGATCTATTAGTTTCAAATCTAAAGCAAATACAGGCAATTTTTGCAGTTCGTTTCTAAAAAAAAACGCGAGTTTTTTATCCCAAATCGTACCAAAACTAATCAGCAGCAAGGCCACCCACAAATGACTTACCTACTAAATTTTATGAAATTCGGTACAATGGTTTTTGCGTTAGTGTGAATAGATACATTGCAGCGATAGGTAGACAGACAGATAGACAAATAAACATATAGACACACACACACGCACACAGACGTCATGCTAAAAAAAGTTTTTCGTATTCTAGAGGTCCAAAAACGTGTAGATCCATCGAAAACTAGAGTTATGATTTTCGGTATGATTCCAGTACTTTCCTTATACATTATCAAACATTGTAGGGAAAGTAAAAATCTGATGTGGACAGCACATGTCTTTTCCTGCAGTCTCATATTAACGGTCTGTGCCCGAACCAGGGACCTAGTGCTTACAAGACCGACATTATAATCACTGAGACAAAACTAGCTTCAGCTCCGTTCTTATAATTCGGGTACAGTTTCCAAGCATCTTTGATCAGATGTCTTTGCTGCCGCACAGTCCATATTTCTTCAATAATTTATTATATTGTATTTAATTGCACAATATAACGTCCAAAATTATTGAAAATGACATTGAATTGACACATTGAGTTCAATTTTCGTTCTCAGTTGGTAATTGAACTTTTTTCAACGGTGGCTCAGGGTAAATGCGACATCACTAAATATCCAAGAGCTATCCTTAGTGTAATGGTGTTGGTCTTATTATTTTCATTGTTGAAAATGACATGAAATACAAGCATTTAATTTGATATATTTGACCATGCGTAGTACTTTATTTTGGATTTTGATGATTTTTGCGTGCCCTTTTTCAAAAACAGGCAGGTTACTATTTTCCTAATCAGCACCAGGATCGCACACTCTATGTGACTACTTACATACAAAATTTTATGGAATTCCTTCAGTCAGTTTTGGGTTAGAGTGGATACATACATTGCACAGATAGACACACACACAGACGTCATGCTAAAATAAGTGTTTTCTTGTTCTAGAGGTTCCAAAACGTGTATATCCGTCGAAAACTCGAGTTGCGATTTTCGACATGATTACAGTTCTTTTCCTTTTCATTACCAGATATTGCAGGGAAAATAAAATAATCTGATGTAGGCAGCACATGACTTTCCATGCAGACTCAAATTCATTGTTTTTTTAATAATTCATTAAACTGAGTTTTAGACAAAATAGCACTAAATTTACATTTTTTAATTCAATTGTTTTTTCATTTGGTGATTGGACATTTTTTCAATAACAGCGTGACAAAAATGCAAAAAATCTCATATCTCGAGAATGGTTTGTTCTAGAGTAATGAAATTGATCTTATTATTTTCCTCGTCAAAAATTACGTGTAAAACAAGCATTTAATTGTTACATTTGAGCATATGTAGTCTTTTTCTTTAGATTTTGTCAATTTTTGCAGGTCATTTCGTAGAAAAAGCAGGTTGTTCCTTTCCGAATCCTACCAAATATATTCAGCATCAGGGACCCATTCCCACAAGTAACTATCTACCACATTTTGTGAAATTTGATCAATTAGTATATCAAATAGAGTGGGAATGTGAGATTTTTCCGTGCCATTTCGCAAAGAATTCGGGTTCGTTTTTTTCCGAATCGTAGCAAAAACTAATCAGCACAAGGGTCACACCCAAGAGACGTGAATGAAATTCGGCCAATTAGTTTCTGGTTTAGAGTGGATACATACATTGCACGGACAGACACACACACACAGACTGACAGACAGACACACAGGCACGCAGACACAGACAGACACTTACATGCACAGATACCACTCTAAAAGAAGTGTTTTCGTATTCTAGAGTACTTCAAATTTGCAGATCCATGGAAAACTCGAGTTGCGATTTTGTCCGACTCGTATCAAAATCTAACCAGAATCACAGTATGCTACGAGCGACATATCTACTAAATTTTATGTATTTTGATCAATTACTTTGTCAGCTAGAATGTATACATACAATTTTTGCGGGACATTTTGTAAGATATGCAGTTTCTTCTTTTTTTGTACCAAAAACCAATCAGTACCAGGGTGAGTCATAAGTGACTTATCAACCAAATTTTGTAAAATTTGATCAATTAGTTTTTTAGTTAAAGTGAATAGAGAAAACATTTGCAGTCCATTTCACAAAGAAGCGGGTTGCTTTATCCCCAATTGTAACAAAAACTAATCAGCATCAGGGTCATACACAAGTGACTTAACAACCATATTTTATGAAATTCAGTCCATTGGTTTTTGAGTTAGAGTGGATACATACATTGCACAGACACACACACACAGATGTCACGGTAAAATATTTTCTTCCTATTCTAGAGGTGTCAATACGTGTAGATCCCTCGAAAACTCGAGTTGCGATTTTCGGCATGATTCCAATTCTTTACCTATACATTCATTACCACGTATTGCAGGGAAAGTAAACATGGGGATTTTGAGTGAATTTTTTATTTGAATTAGCTAGGGGTCAAAATTTAAACCCATGCAGAATAGCATTTTCGAATCTGAAAACTGGCCATGCGACGTATGCGTCAATCGGTTACCCTTTTACTGTATTTCGGTACTCTGTACTGTATCAGTATTTATTGTACCCTGTACTGTATCGGTTACCCTTTTACTGTATTACCCTTTTACACCCTTTTACTGTACTTATAAATTTCGCTACTAAAATCACTGTATTAATTTTCGCTTTTTACTTAAACTGAAAAAGTGGAGATTTTTGAGTTGTGACGTTGTAGAAGCAGATATACAACTTCTGGATATGATTCAAAGCGCACGTTATTTACTTTCCCTGCAATACATGGTAATGTATAGGGAAAGTATTGGAATCATGCCGAAAATCGCAACTCGAGTTTTTGACGGATCTACACGTTTCGAGACCTCTAGAAACGAAAAAACTATTTTTAGTGTGACGTCTGTGTGTGTGTGTCTGTCTGTGCAATGAATATATCCACGATATAAATCCTCAAAAATTGTCTTTATCCACTGTGCCGATTATTAATTTTGTTGATTAAAATTAATATTGTCAAAAATGCATTTTACATTAAATTAATTATTTATTAGTATATTAATTATACATGTAAGCTGTTCTAAAACTTACTGCTGTGTACATTGCGTTGGTGGCCGCAAAACCCACCTATTTCTGTGCTTAACGGGATACTAAGTTAACAAACTAAAAATTAAGGTTAATAGTAAAGGAACAAACATTTATTTATCACATACTCAATTTACACTCTTTAGTTTTACAAATTAAATAAATATCACAATAGTGGAATACATCTCAATGGTAGTTCGGGGGGTGTAATGCCAGATGAATTGATATTTGGTTGGAGCACGTGGTGGGATGCATTAATTAGCTTTTCCTTAAAAACACAAATTTAGACAAAGAGGTTATCCTCATATAGTTTAATTGTACGGTACCTGATCTTCTTTCATATAACTTGGATAACACCGATGCTTTGTCACACTTTACACTTGCAATACCAGATGAACATGAGCTCTCCTTCGAATTCCTATATCAGAGACGCACACACAACTCTTAACTCTGCTACCGTCGCTTCTTCTTGACTAGTCTAACTCCAACAGCCTGCCTTGACCAATTCTGACCCCCACTTCGAGCAACTCTCACTTATATCCCTTTTTCGGTCGGCGGTCCACGTGCTGAAATGCAGAGCTGAGGGCTAATCCGTAGACATGGCGTCGCCGTCTCGGTTGCCGCCAAACGGCTTAGCGTGGTATGTAAACATGGGCGTGGTATGTAAGATATGGGGCCACCTGTATATTATCGCCCATCTGCTTAGCGTGGGGATAATCCGCCCGCATTCCTGGTTCCATTATTTTTTAATCCTTCCAAATATTTATTACTTTACATTTCTGGCATTACATTCTCACCCCCCCGCGAAAAAAAAGTCCAAAAGTTACTCTCCCACAGTTTCACCCCAGTGGTAAGAAATTAAGTTCACAATGGTTCCTCGCAAACACATATATTCATCCATCGTGAGAAAGGCTGAGTTCCACTTTTTAGCCTCGTACAACTCATAGCTTTGACAGTTCTTTGTAGTTTCTTGATAGTTCCCTGTCAAGTTAGTCCATTATTCATAATTGACATAATGTACCATAAATTACATGAGGATTACCAACATTCACATTATTATTAAATTGTAAATTTTGATATATATTATTTGCAATGCATAATTTTCATTTCTCCTTTTACATAATTATTTACATACGACATATCATTACATAACAGCATTCATTACTTTATTATTATTATACATTTTCTTGTTATCATTTCATTTTGTAACATATTGTAGTAGTGCAACTATCAACTCCCGATTCTTGGTTATGGTTGAATTCCATACCACCATATTATTTATAAATTACTTTGTTATTTCACTTTTTTTTTTTTTTTTTTTTAACTTGCCATATATGTAATGTCAGAAATACATAACATACTTTTTGAAATATACTTATATCCACAATTTAAAACATAAAAACATATACATATACACTCAATTATCACTTTCTATTTATGACATTAATTACAAACTTTTTACATATTTTTCATATTCTTTGTTTTATGAAATTACTATTTACAACAATTCGAGGGCGAAAATTATACCCTCTGGCATTATAACAAACCTCATCATCATTTCTATTATTTTCACAGTTTAATTGCTTTTCTTTAGTGACCTTCCCTTCCTTAATTTGACTTTGATCATTATTTCTAATCACTTTCTCATTTTGATTTTTTTCTTTGTCCTGTGTGTGTGTGTGGTTTGATTCGCTTTCGTTACTATCTTTCAAATATTGTTTTCGCTCCGCTGCCATGTATAGTTTATTTATGTGCACTTTATAAGTTTTATTTTCATCACTTTTAAGACATATTATAACATTATTATTTCGGACTAATTTCGTAATTCTAAATGGTCCATCATATCGATCCTCTAATACCCTTGGTTTTAGGAACTTTTTTAGGTACACTGTCGGTCCTATAAATATATCGTTTTTTCTCACTATTTTATATTTCTTTATTTGTTTGTCATTTATCAGCTTTTGTTGTTCCGATGCGTCTTTCACTACTTTATCTATATTTTTTAAATGCTGTGCCACATAATTTTTATAATTATTTACATCACTATACATTATATCTATTTCTTCCTTACTTGGTATGTTTGTTTGTTTAATATTTTCAAATGGCAATGATAAATCTCTAAGATAGAATAGGAATGAAGGCTCAAATCCTGTATTACTGTTAATAGTGTTATTCACATAAAACTTAAACCATTTTAAAGATTCATCCCATTCAAACGTAGTCTTTGACAAACACATTATACATTGTTTCATGTCTCTGTGTATTCTTTCACAACGACCTAAAGAACTTGGGAAATAAAACGAACTGTATCGCCTTTCAATATTTAATGCATTTGTAAAATCTATGTATTCTTTACTTTTAAAAATTTGAGCATTATCGCTTTGAATAATAATTGGAACTCCATAAGTTGTCACGAAGTTTGTTAGCTTATTCACTATTGTTTTAGCAGTAATGTCTCTGACTGCATAGGCCTCAAAGTATCGTGAAAACATGTCTACAATTGTAATTACAAAATTATTTCCTCCATTACTGCGCGGTAGTTTTCCTACGCAATCCAGTTGTAAATATATTCCTGGTTTTAATATTTCTGGCATAGCCTGAAGTCTGGCTGGTGGTATATTTTTGTGTTTTACTAATAAGCATTGATTACAAGACTTACAAAAATTTTCCACGTCTTGGAAAGCCCCTATCCAAAAATATTTTCTTGAAAGTAATTGGTATGTCTTTTTTACTCCGAAATGAGGGAAATGTGCTATCTCTATTATCTTTCCCTTTAGCGAGTGCGGTATTACAATCTTATTCTCATTTATTTTCCTATACGTTTGTCTTTTATTTTCCTTCTTTACCATTAACAGTTTATTTTGGCTATCAATATAGTATACCTTGTTATTGTGATATCGGTTTCTTCCTTTTTGTAATTCCTCTCTAATTTTACTTAATTTTTCATCTACCATTTGTTGCTCTAATATTTTCTCCACATTTATCTCATCATTTTTAATTAAAGTATTTACATATTTGATTTGGTTATCATTGTCAAATACATATCTCGAGCAATAATCACTTGCGTTATTTTCACCTTTTTGATATTTGAATTTAAAATCATACTGACTTATGTCAATTAGCCACCTCGATATGATATTTGGCATTTTATCTAATTTTATGTGGTACATAAGGGATTTTGCGTCACTCAGCAAGGTGAAACTCCTTCCGAACAGATATTCTCTGAAGTGTTGTAAGGATGCGTGTATAGCTAGCAATTCTAGCTTTATTGCAGGATAACGCTTCTCTGCCGGGTTCACAGGTCTTGAATAAAATTCGATAACATGATCGACTCCATTTACCCTTTGCATCAAAATACTACTAATTCCCTTACCTGAGCCATCTGTAGTTAAGACAAACGGGTTTACTTCATCAGGCTGTCTTACAACTGGTTCTTTAAAAATTGCATTTTTTAATTTTTCAAAAGCTTTTCTACATTCATTATTCCACTCGAACCTAACATTCTTTTTTGTCAAATTTACCAACGGTTCTGCAATTTGTGCATAATTTTTTATCAGACCTCTAAAATAGTTTGTTGTCCCAAGAAAGCTTTTTACTTGTTTAACCGTTTGGGGTTGTTTGAAATTTTGCACTTTTGCACAGTTTTTTATTGATGGGCTTATACCATTCGCATTTACTTTATATCCTAAAAATTCAATTTGCGATTTGCATATCTGTAACTTCGCCGTGTCGAGTGTTAAATTATTTTCTTTCAATCTTTGGAAAACAATTTTGATTTTCTCTAACATTTCGTCGTTATTTTGTGCGCATATGACTAAGTCATCTAAGTAAAAGTATATTTTTAACTCTGATAGATCTCCTAACACTTTGTTCATTAAAAGTTGAAAATATGCTCCTGAGTTTTTAAGACCAAACGGAATTCTTTTAGGATTAAAATTTCCCTTAAAAGTTGTGAACGTTAAGGCCTTTCTATCTTGTTTTCTTAGTTCGATCTGAAAAAACGCCGCCTTCAAATCCATAACTGTATAAATTTTACTACCAGCGATATTTTGTAATATATCCTTCACCTTTGGTAAGTTTATTGGCAAAAGTGGTAAATACGCGTTTATGGCCCTATAATCAATAGCAAGTCTATATTTAGGTTCTTCATTTGGTTTACTTGGTTTCTTTACAAGAATAATGGGACTAGCGTACGTGCTTTGTGAACTTTCAATAATGTCATTTTCCAATAATTCCCTAATTTCTTTTTGCGCAATTTCTCGTACTGCTCTCGGAATTGGGTATGGTCGACTCTGAATAGGATAATTGTGCATAAGTTCGATTTTCGGTACTATTGCTGATGTTTTACCTAGGGTAGCATATGACTTTGAAAAAACCTCTGTATTGGTCATCATTAATGCAATAACTTTATTTCTATCTTCCTTATTTAAGTGCTGTACTTGAAAATCGTCTGGAGATATTTCTTTCTTTCTTAATTCCCGAATTTGTTGATAATCTGTTTTATTTAAATTTTGAATATTATTAATTTCCAACGTTGGTTTACTGCTTTTATTTTTTGTATCAACAATTTCGATTTGTTCTGTTATTATACCCACGTTCATATTTTTATTAAGTGTAATTTGGCAATTTTTTTCATTGTATAACAACATTCTAATCTTATTTTTATTTTCTATACTTTGGATCGCTTCATCCGTGATTAATGTTCTTGCCATTTTTATTGGAGAAAATAAAACATCCTGTCCCTCATTTAATTCCTGTGACAAAATCAATTGGACTATTTCTGACTCCCCTGGCTTTAATGTTATTTTTCTTTTCAATTTAGCGAAAATCTGCTTTTCCTCTTTCTTTTTAACATTCTTATTCTTATTACTTTCATTAGAACTTGGTAACCATTTTCCATCATTTACATTATCGCGAGTGCTACAATTTTGCATATTAGAGTTTTTTCTATCGTTATCGCTTTCATTATCCTCGCTTATTCTACCTTCATTCTCATTATTGAATTCATTACAACAATTATTTATTTCCTCATATTCGTCGTCATCATTATCATCGCTTATTCTATCTTCATTCTCATTATTGGATTCATTATAACAACTATTTATTTCCTCATATTTGTCGTCATCAGTATTATAATTTTCATAATTACTATTATATCTATTTTCATCGCGAATTCCCTGGCTTTGTGGTTTTTGTTTTGAATTCTGTATTGGGTTTGTATTTTCACTTTTATACAATTTAATCGCAGTATTCCCAAATTGTACTTCGTTATCTTTTGTATTTAAAATTGCTTTATGTGAGGATAAAAAGTCGTAGCCTAAAAGCATTTTATATTGCCCCTGAAAGTTCTGTTTTGTCACGAAAAAATAATTTTTGCATGCCTTTTCCCCAATTCTAAATGAAAATTGAATGCAATTTAAAAATTCTATATTTTCTTTAGTAAACGTCTGAAGTATTACTCTTCTGGTTATGTATTTTATTTTTACATTTCTATTCTGTTTTAGTTTTTGAAATGTTTCCAAATCTATAATACTAACTTGAGCCCCACTATCAATTACACTTATTATTTTTATTCCTTTGCAATCTATTTCTACCATCGGTAATTGTGGGCTAGATACGTTTTCACATTCGCTTGAAAGGATACTTTTGGTATCATATTTTGCTTTATCATTATTTTCATAATATTGTCCTCTCTTCAAATTTGTATAGTTTTGCCAGTCATCTCCATTTTTGTTATTTCTATATGTTTGTGAACCGAATTTATTTATTTCTCTGGAATTTGTACGATTCGTTCCTTGGTCCCAAATTCCAGCTCTTAGTTTAAATTACTATTATTATTGTTTCTCTCATATGTGTTTGATCTTATATTTCTTCCGTTGCGCCCCCTAAAATTTCCTCTTATACTTTGCCTCTCTCTATTTTCTACGTTGGTTTCTAATTGATCGTAATAATTTCTTTGATCATTATTATTTCCTTGATATTCCCTATTATTTCTATCATATCCTCCTCGTTCAAAATTTCTGAGAGTTTCGTTTCTGTTTCCTCTGATATAATTTGTTTGCTCCAACCCATATTGCTGATAATTCATTCGTTTGGGATTCCTTGCAAATGCAGTATTACACTCATTGTACCAGCAATCTGAGAAATAATGTCCATTTTTTCCGCACCCTATGCAAAAAACAGCTCGTTCCATGGATTGATTTGGTATATTTTGCAATTTTAATTTATTAATTTCTAAAGTCAAATCTTGAACCTGTGTTGTAAGTAACATTTCTTTCAGTTCGTTATGTGATTCTTCTGGAGTCCTATCATTAAGAATTATTTCAAACAGTTCGGCATCTTTTATGGCATCTTCAAACCGGTGCGGATCTTTTTTCTTCACTTCAATTGCCAAATCAGGGCGTAATGCGCTAATGAATTTTCCCAACATTATTTTATTGGTTATTTTCTCTACCTCTCCATCTGTTGTATCCTTAAGGTTCAAAAATTTACGCGCTGCGTTTTTTATTTTTAGCACAAGCTCGTCCACTGACATATCAGGCGTTTGTTTTATTTTATTGAAAGCGTCCTGTTCTTGCGTTATCGTTATTCTGTTTGAAAATGTATTTATTAGTAATATTTTTATTTTATCAAACTCCTTTTCGTTTTGTAATTCAGAGTTTTGAATTAAAAACTGCATAGCCTTATCTTTTAATCTGGTTTTAATGATAGCCACTTTATGCTCTTCCTTCCAACTTGCTAACTCCGCTAATTCATCAAATTGTTTTATAAAGAAATTTATATCTTCCTCCTTACTCCCACTAAATAATGGCAGGATCTGCATTACTGGAATATCCATATTTTTATTATTTCTATCCAATTTAGTATAATTTTTATTTGATATTTTTGAATCTTCTTTCAAACTTGAACTCCTTGTTATAATTGAACTTTTCACCACTTTTTTAACTGGTCCCATTCCTATATCCCATTTTTCTAATTATACCTTCGATCTCATTTAGAAGAACCATTTTTTCCATTTCATTGATAAAACTTTACATAATCATACATATAACATAAGGAGAAATGAGAATTGTGCACAATATTTTCACAATCATCTATGTCGCCACCAGTTGTTCAACCTTATCAATATTTATTTTTTATTATTATTATTCCTTTTATTTTTATTAATTTCATAAATCCTTATTTTATTCCCGTTACTGCTAAAGTCACGAGCACCAAATGTGCCGATTTTTAATTTTGTTGATTAAAATTAATATTGTCAAAAATGCATTTTACATTAAATTAATTATTTATTAGTATATTAATTATACATGTAATCTGTTCTAAAACTTACTGTTGTGTACATTGCGTTGGTGGCCGCAAAACCCACCTATTTCTGTGCTTAACGGGATACTAAGTTAACAAACTAAAAATTAAGGTTAATAGTAAAGGAACAAACATTTATTTATCACATACTCAATTTACACTCTTTAGTTTTACAAATTAAATAAATATCACAATAGTGGAATACATCTCAATGGTAGTTCGGGGGGTGTAATGCCAGATGAATTGATATTTGGTTGGAGCACGTGGTGGGATGCATTAATTAGCTTTTCCTTAAAAACACAAATTTAGACAAAGAGGTTATCCTCATATACTTTATTTGTACGGTACCTGATCTTCTTTCATATAACTTGGGTAACACCGATGCTTTGTCACACTTTACACTTGCAATACCAGATGAACATGAGCTCTCCTTCGAATTCCTATATCAGAGACGCACACACAACTCTTAACTCTGCTACCGTCGCTTCTTCTTGACTAGTCTAACTCCAACAGCCTGCCTTGACCAATTCTGACCCCCACTTCGAGCAACTCTCACTTATATCCCTTTTTCGGTCGGCGGTCCACGTGCTGAAATGCAGAGCTGAGGGCTAATCCGTAGACATGGCGTCGCCGTCTCGGTTGCCGCCAAACGGCTTAGCGTGGTATGTAAACATGGGCGTGGTATGTAAGATATGGGGCCACCTGTATATTATCGCCCATCTGCTTAGCGTGGGGATAATCCGCCCGCATTCCTGGTTCCATTATTTTTTAATCCTTCCAAATATTTATTACTTTACATTTCTGGCATTACATCCACTATAACGGAAAAACTAAAGGATCAAATTTTACAAAATTTGGTACATACGTCGCTTGTAGGTCAACCTGATTCTGATTAGATTTTGTTATGATTCGAAAAAGAAGAACTTCCATTTTTTTAAGAAATGGCCCGCAAAATTTGTATATTTCAACTCTTACTCAATAAATCGAATAAATTTCATAAAATTTAGTACATAAAGGTAGTTGCTTTCGACACTACTGCTGATTCGATTTTGGTACAATTCGGCAAATAACAACCTGCCTTTTTTAAGGAAATGGCCCTCAAAAATTTCACGATTCCTCACTAGTTAAAATACTATTTGATCAAATTTCACAAAATTTGGTAGATAAGTTACTTGTGGTACACTCTGGTGCTGATTAGAAATCGGTATGATTCGGAAAAGAATAATCTGCCTTTTTTTACGAAATGGCCCGCAAAAATCTAAAAAAAGACTTCGTATTTTCAAATGTATCAATTGAATGCTTGTTTTCTGTGTAATTTCGGACGAGGAAATGAATAAGAACAAATCTATTACTCTAGGACTAGCCGTTCTCGAGCTATTTGAGTATATTTCAATTACATAAGAAAAGTCTATTTTGGTAACCTTATTAGATGTTTTGATGATTTTTTTTCAAAATTTCACTCGAAAATTTAGGGGGGGGGGGTTCTGAACATTCAATTGCGTATAAAAGCAATAGGCTTCCAGTATTCATGGATTATAATTTTTGTACCAAAAGGAGTTCGAATCGATCCACTAGTTCGTCAGTTATCGTCTCCAAAGGCTCACTGGCACACACACACATACATACATTCACTTACAGATATCACCTAAAAATGTTCGATTTGTGATCAGGGTGCTTGATACGTGCTCTCCCGTCGATTTTTGTCGTATTCTAGGGGATCCAGAACGTGTTGATCCGTCATAAACTCGACATGAATCCAATACTTCCCCTATACATTAACATTCGTTGCAGGGAAAGTAAAAGTCTGATGTAAATAGCACATGACTTTCTCTGCAGAATCAAATCCATTTCGTATTTCATTATTTCATTATGCATTAAATTGAGTTTA
Source organism: Amaurobius ferox (assembly GCA_951213105.1). NCBI lineage: Eukaryota > Metazoa > Arthropoda > Arachnida > Araneae > Amaurobiidae > Amaurobius > Amaurobius ferox. Next base: position 77,046,804 of record OX578150.1, read on the forward strand.
ATTGCAGAAAATAATATGAATGGTTACTGATATTATGTCCAATTCGTTTTTATTATTGCATCTTTGTTTCGTATGGGAACTTCTTTCAATTCTTCAGATTCTCAAAATTCCTAAAACTGGATAAATCATTAAAACTTAAAACAATACGTAAGGTTTAGGTTTAGGTTTGTTAGGAATTTTAATTTTACAGGTTTACAAATAATGTACTGACTGTTTTCATGAATTTATGGATTCCAAACTTGGATTTTGACAGCGATTTATTCATGTGTCAATTTAAAATTTAAAGTCATGGTTTTATTACCGTAAACAAGAGCTTTTTGCGTTGTTTAAGTTTACGATGTAAACAAGTGGATTCTTAAAAGCGAATAAACATTCATATCAAACGATTTGTTGCATGGAAGGCGAGTCAGGAGGAAATAGTGTGTCATATAAAATATGCTGTCATATGAAATATGTGTGTAAACGGAAATATGCTGAATTTGACAATGTGGCAGGAAAAACCCGCAGATTTTCCCGGAATACGGAGAGATGGAAATTAAATAAATGGAATGACATAGAAAGAACTCAAATGGCTTTTCAAAATTGATTTGGCTCTGTAAAAAGTACGAGCGAAAATGAAACAATTTCAAAAGTGAAACCAGTGGCGCTAAAAAAGAAATTGGACGAATATCTTGGAACGATAAAAGTGGTTGGTGTCGAGGCTACGAGGAATGGAAACTTAGGAATAATTGTGAACTCCTGTGATAGTGCGGTAAGCCAACTAAAGAAAACTCAAATATGTGCAAGATTTGTCTCAGCGCGTATAGTAGATGATTCAATAAGCTACAAAGTAGTCATCCGGAATATTGAAACCAACAAATCGTTGAAGAAAATAGCGGAATATTTAGATATCCAAGGAATAGCATGGGGTGAAATCGTATGATTCACTAAGCCTAAAAGCGATGAACAAATTCCAGTGATTCTATTGCAGTATATATGTAAATCCGAAAGAGAACATCTAAAGATTCATTACAATAGATATAGAGCGGTTCCCTACATAGACAGACCTATAATCTGCCAAAACTGCCTAAAATTTAATCACACCACATGAACCTGTACTGAGAAGCTCAAGTGTAGTGCATGCAGTGGAAAACATGAACTTACAGTCCGTGATGCGGAAATAAAACCCTGTAATAAAAACCCTGTTGGAACTCCAAAACCTCGAAGTCTTGCTTGACTAACCATAAACTGTTTATAAACTATTGTCTAATATTTCCCACGTCGGTTTCAATAACGTCCTAACTCAAAAATCTGAGGTGGGCACCACATGATTTTCCCTACAGATTTATATTCACGTTTTCTTTATTTCTTCAAAATTTATTAAATAAAGTTTATTTGCAATATAACACTCATAGCTATTTAAAATTACACTGAATGTGCACATTAAATTCAATTTCCATTACATTTGGTAACAGAACTTATTTTCAAAAGTTGCGTAGCGACAATACGAAAAAATTTTCGTTACCATTTGGTAACTAAACTTATTTTCAAAGGTTGTGTTGCAACAATGCGATGAGATGTCCGTTACCATTTGGTAACAGAACTTATTTTCAAAGGTTGTGTTGCAACAATGCGAAAAGTTGTCCGTTACCATTTGGTAACTGAACTTATTTTCAAAGGTTGTGATACATCAATGCGAAAAGATGTCCGTTAACATTTGGAAACTGAACTTATTTTCAAAGGTTGTGTTGCGACAATGCGAAAAGATGTCCGTTACCATTTGGTAACAGAACTTATTTTTAAAGGTTGTGTTGCAACAATGCGAAAAGCTGTCCGTTACCATTTGGTAACTGAACTTATTTTCAAAGGTTGTGATACAACAATGCGAAAAGATGTCCGTTAACATTTGGAAACTGAACTTATTTTCAAAGGTTGTGTTGCGACAATGCGAAAAGGTGTCTGTTACCATTTGGTAACTGAACTTATTTTCAAAGGTTGTGTTGCAGCAATGCGAAAAGATGTCCGTTACCATTTGGAGACTGAACTTATTTGCAAAGGATGTGTTGCGACAATGAGAAAAGATGTCTGTTACCATTTGGTAACTGAACTTATTTTCAAAGGTTGTGCTGCGACAATGCGAAAAAGATGTTCGTTACCATTTGGTAACTGAACTTATTTTCAAATGTGTTGTTGCGACAATGCGAAAAAGTTCCGTTACCATTTGGTACCAAAAACTTATCAGCATCCGAGTCATACACAACTGACTTAACTACCAAATTTCATGAAATCCTGTCTATTGGTTTTTGAGTTTGTGTGGATACATACGTTGCACAGGCACACACACACACACAGAGATGTCACGCTAAAATAGTTTCTTCGTATTCTAGACGTGTCAATACGTGTAGATCTGTCGAAAACTCGAGTTGCGATTTTCTTCACGATTCCAATATTTCCCCTAAACTTTACCATGCACTGCAAGGAAAGCAAACTTCTGACGTGGGTAGCACATGACTTTCCCTGCAGACTCATATTCACGTTTTCTTTATTTCTTCAATAATTCATTAGAGTTAAATTGTACAAAATAACGAGCATAATTATTTTAAATTACACTGAATTTAAAACTTTATTTCAATTTTCGTTTTCTTTTGGTAACTGGACTTGTTTTAAAAAGTGGCGTAGTGAAAATGTGAAAAACTAAAATATCTTGAGAACGGCCGGATCTAGAGTAATAGGATTAATAATATTTTTACACCGTCAAATATTACGTATAAATGAACTTTTAATTGAAAAATTTTGAGCATATGTATTATTTCATTTATAAATGTAACGAATTTTGCGGGCCATTTTGCAAATAAAAGCAGGGTCCTTTTTTTATTGTCCCTTTTTGAATGATTCCAATTCTTTGCCTTTGCATTACCACGTATTGCAGGGAAAGTAAACATGGCGATTTTGAGTGAATTTTATATTTGAATTAGCTAGAATTAAAATTTAAACCCATGCAGAATAGCATTTTCGAATCTGAAAACTGTCCATGAGACGTATGTGTCAATCACTTACCCTTTCACTGTATTAATTTTCGCTACTAAAATCACTGTATTAATTTTCGCTACTAAAATCACTGTATTAATTTTCGCTTTTTACTTAACTTTTTCCTTATGGCGGTACAACAGTTGTACCATTGTAATTCTCTTGAAACTCTCAATATTTCTTCTGAAAACTTGAAGTTTGCCTGCAGCCCTTCCTTCAAGTTTCTGCTGACTGTAGGGGGAATGAATTACGAACAGAAGACAATGTCATTGGAGGTGTTTATTTAGAGGGGGTGTAATTTTCAATTATATTACCGTTATGGAGTTGAAAAAAATGTATTCTTGGAGCCGTAATGTAAAGGTTAAACTGAAGTTTTTTCAGTTATGATGTTGTTAAATAAGATATACAACTTGATTCAAAGCGCAAGTTATTTTTTATTTCCTTAATAAAATGTTTCTATATCTGAAGGTTCATTCCTTTCCAAGTTTCAATTTTTACACTTCTCACTTTTATTTAGTATCAAGTTTATTCAGACGTCATACCATGGATTGCGTTTGTTTGGGTGGTTTTGATGCTCTAAGGTCACTTTTCGAATCAGAGGATTAATTGAAGCAAGACTTGCCGTCGATTCCGAAATATATGGGTGTGACTTAATAAAACTTAATAACGTAAACTTAACTAAACAAAGTGTGACCATAAAATATAAACAACTTAATGTAACAGAAATTAAAAAAAATATGTCGTCTTGTTGCATTCCTTTCTTCAGTACTAAATAAAACAGCATACCCGGATTCAATAAGACGAGATAAATACAATTGAAAAAATCTGATGTAGGCAGCACATGACTTTTCTTATATTATGCAATGAATTTAATACTTTTACAGCAAAAAATAGGTTATTCTTATAGTAGACAATTATATTTTTTGCAAGATATTAGATTTTCATTAATTAGTCATCTTCATTTAGCCTCCTTTTTATCAATTTGGCGAGATTTTAGTTATTTTAGCAACATATTAAAAAGTCGCCAAATTGGCGACATTCCACAAATTCGTCGCCAAAATCTTGCCAAGCGTTATGGATGGAGAGATAAGTCATTCTTATAGCAGATAAATAACTGTTGGCGTTCAAATACAAAAATATTACTCAAAGTATCTTTTCTCATGAATGGAATGAGCTATAGCTATGAGAATGATGTCACCAAATTTATCGCATGGTATTACATATGAAAAGTGAACATGTTTCTCAACAGTTACTATTTTTTTTAATTTATGAAGTTTTTTGATAATTTTATATAAAAGATGTGCAATATCTCGAGAACGGTTCATGTTAGCGTTCTAAAGTTTGTGTCAATCATTTTCTATTGAAAAATTACATAAGAAATGTCTATTTGCGTAACTTTATTAGAGGTTTTGATTTTTTCGACTATTTTTTCAAAATTTCACTCGATAATTTAGGGGGGTTCTGTACATTCGATTGCGTATAAAAACAATAGACTTCCAGCGTTTACGGATTGAGATTTTTATTCCAAATTTCGTTCGAATTGGTTCATTCGTTCATGTGTTATCGTCTCCTCAGACTCACTGACACATACACACAAACGCACACATATACACACAGACATCACTTTAAAAATGTTTGATTCGTGATCGGGGAAGCTTGAAACTTGCTCTCCCGTCGAAAACTCGAATTCGAATTTTTGACCCCGTCACGATAATTTCTTTATACATTATGTATAAGGAAAGTAAAAATGTGATGTGGGCAGCACATGGCTTTCCCTACATACTTATATCCACGTTCTCTTTATTTTAGTTAAATTTAATTCACTTTTAATTTAATTTTCGTTCTTGTTCGGTAAATGGATTCATTTTCAAAGGTGGAGTAGAGAAAATAAGAAAAAACTAAAATGTCTCGAGAACGGCTAGTCTTAATATAATGGTGTTGGTCTTATTCCTTGCTTCGTTAAAAATTACGTATAAAAAGTATCGGATATATTTGTGCATTCGTAGTTCATTTTAAATTTTGCTGATTTTTGGGAGCCATTTTGCAAAAAAAGTAGGTTATTTTTTTTCGAATCATACCAAAATGTAATCAGCACCAGATTCGCATACAAGTGACTTACCAAATTTTATGAAATTCGGTAAAGTAGTTTTTCAGTTAGAGTGGATAAAATACCTGCACACGGACACACACACATACACACGCCACGCTAAAATTAGTATTTTCGTATTCTAGAGGTCTCGAAACGTGTAGATCCGTCGAAAACTCGAATTGGGATTTTCGACTTGCTTCCAATACTTTCCTTATACATTACCATGTATTGCAGGGAAAGTAAAAATCTGATGTAGGCAGCACATAACTTTCCCGATATTATGCAATGGATTTACATCTTTCACAATGAAAAGTGATGTATAAGATCTACAACAATGATTTTAATGTCAGATTCTGCATTTGACGCTTTTCCGGATGACAACATACAAAACAGTTTCAAAATACCAATTAACTTAGTCTTCGATCAACTTTTAAATTGACTTGGGAATTGGACGTATGGGACGTTTCATAGGATTTACAGAAACACTCGATGCGGAAAGTTTATTCATACACTTCGTCCAAAATGTTAAAAACTACTTTTACTCCTATAGAACGTGTAAAATTATCACAATCTTCATTTGAATAACAAGAAAATTCTACCTTTATTTCGTGAGCTAATTATATGGCTACCATTAATATCACACATGAATCTTAGTGTGCGTATAGAATCAATGTGCTTAGGTAATCAAATATATTTCAAGATTATCAAATATCCTCAAATCTCATGTAACAACCCTCACCATACTAGTATTATGTCCTAACTCAAATGATAAGGCCTCTTGAATACTTCTTATGAAACAATAACTAAGGATGAGATAATTAGCAAAAACAAAATTACATGCAATTAATATTTATTTTAAAATCTAAATATCGATTTTATTCTTCGATGTTTCAAAAAATTGAAACCCAAATTCAGAATAATTTTCTTTTTCTTTAACTTGCACATATAGATCAAATGTCTGTTGCACACAAAATTATATTTGAAGCGTATTCCTATAATAATATGATTTAATCTGTAGGAAATATTGTAAATATATAAAACCTCTCTTAAAATAGTAGGTTTCCGTTTAGTCACCTTTATATTGTAACTTTAGAGAAAGTACCGACAGTAATGTGCTGTATTTTATATGAAACCAAGTCATCACAAAACATTTCTATATTTGATCATTTATTAAAATAGTACACAACGTAATATTTATGTCTTATTTCATACAATAATATTCCTTGATAATATATGCTGAAATATAGAAATTATCTGGTTCAAAAAACAATATCGATCAGAAATAACAAGACGCTACTCAAATATTTCATTTTTCAAAATTTACAAAATTGTCTGCAAATTCAAGCGTAAAACAATCGATTTTCTAAAAGTTTAATATTTTACAGTCGTCATGGTTGAGATTTACGTACAAACTTAAATGTCTGCATGATAAAACACAATAATAATACCATGATAAAACACATTAATACTTATGATAAAAGATTATTAATACTACTTATGATAAAACACATTATTAATACTACTTATGATAAAACACATTATTAATACTACTTATGATAAAACACACGATAAAACACATTAAAATACTGAAGCAAAAATCTCACGTATTCCAACTTTCACAAAAGCCCTTTTTGCACAGTTTAATTTAAAATAATTATATTTTAGGCATATGACAACCATGCTACATGACTGTCGCAAATATTTAGCAATTTGTTACCTAATACACAACTGCCACGTTCACAAGATGGTTATAAATCGTGCCAGCGATGAGATTTCGCATTTGCTTAAAATCTCAATTTCATTATCGCTTGAAAGTGATCTATATAACACATGCAGAGATTTCTGTTTTGCATTCGGCTATTGAGATATTTATCCATAATTTATACACTTTCATCTTAACTTATTTGCATAACTTCTTGGACATATCTGACTGATCGGTTTCCGGAGAAAGACGCCTTTTTGATTTTTCTAAATTTTGCGCAGAATCTTCGTTCATTACTCCAGTTGAATAGTTTGCTTTGCTACTTTCATTGGTCACGTTGGCTGCATATTCCAACTCTACTTGAGAGGCAGAATCTTCTGACATATCTTGATCTGAAAAAAGTATTTTCGTTGATTCCAGATCCGTGACCAGTTTTTCTCTGTTCATAGAAACATATGTTTGAGCATTTTCACTCAAAGCAGTCCATTTTCTTGTATTCAGAGTGTGTCCTTTCCAAGCATAGCATATGGCGTTAACTGCTAGGGTGGGGGCAATAATACATCCTCGGCCTTTAAAGTATGAAGCCGCAATCCCCAAATGCACACAGAACGGAATAAAGTTGTGAAAGTTATCTAGATTCAGTCCATTTCTTACATAGGTATCAATGATAGTCTGTGCCAAGCTATTGTAAGCATACTCATTAACGGTGCCGATATTTTGCATGTATTTAGAAATGTCTTGTTGAAATATATCCGTATTAACTATGACTTTAATAGCATTTTTTATTCTATTGCGGATAGCGCTAAGAAAATATGTATAGGATTGTTTGTTTGAAAATTGCTCGAATGGAATACCATTGCATCTAATTACAAAAGAGACTATGTGTTCGGCGAAGAACTTTTTCTCCTCAAGAAACATTTCTTCCGAATTACCTTCTGCAACGGTTTCAGTATCTTCATCCATCTAAAAATTAATTCACTTAATAGACAATTTCTGCAACGTAATACAACTAGGCGAAAGCAATAAATTTTATGTAACGTCGATTTCGCTTCAAATCTGATTGTAGTCTCCTAAACCTGTGTTGCCGACTTTATATGTCTGTTGCAGAAAAATTTAAGACGTTAACACTTGGGAATGGTCTCTAATCCTCGAACATGACTGACGGAATTTCTTTACTGTGCATTGGGTATATGACGAAATGGAAATAAAGAGCGCACGCATTATGTATCTCGGGCTCTCAAGAGGGACAAATTTGTCTACGACATTAAATTTCTTCAGACGTCAATGAAACATGTGTGCATATCGCAATTTAAAATCTTTTGGCAAGTTGTTTGTGTCTGAATGTTGCCACTTCAAAATTAACGAACTATTTTTAACTATAATAATGCGTGTGTTTTTGCAACTCCTCTCGAAAATTACTGTAGATAATGAGCGAATCATAATTCCCATTTCGTCAAGCTGAGAACTTTTCATTGGTTGCTGAGCTGAGTGCTCAACCTTATATTAAATTACTTTGTAAATAATCACAAATTTAACGGAATGAGATATGCAATATTCACACATAGCTCATGAAATAAATAAAATACTTTTAAACACAGGTCATTTTCTGAACTGCTGACCCCAGTCTTTTGACGAAACACATTACGTAAAATAAAATATAATTTGATAGAATATAATGGTTAGAGTTTTCGCAAAACATTTCATTAAATGGTTAGAACCGTCATAACCAATCGCATGGATCTAACCGGTCGACAGTGCTGAAAAGGTCCTCTAAAAGAATATATAAACATTTATTTTTAAATTTCTATTTATTCAAAAGTTTAAGTTTCAAAACTGTTCAAAGATGTTGTTAACTATGGGCAACTGAGACGCCTTCAAAATCACACATTCATATTTTTACATTTGTGCAAAATTACTGACAGGGTTAAATTTAAACGTATATAAGTTTTCTATAAGTCTGGTATTTGACATCCATTATAATGGTTATTTAACTACATGAAAGTATTTATGATAGAACTGCGTACTATGCTTTAAAATACAGAATCTAAACAGTGAAATATTCTAAACTCCAATCTCCTATTTTTGCGCAGTGCAATTTTGAATAATTAAGTATTTGGACATAACTGCATGAAAGTAAAAAATGTGTAGTTATTTGTTACTTGAAAAACAATTGTCAATTTTTCAAGGCGGTTACCAATCATGCATGTAATAAAATACGTAGGCTTTTTTTTTTTTTGCTTTTGAAGTTTGAGATTTTTCTTAGTTTCTTAACTTTTATTTGATCTTTTAAATTATTTTACTCCATCATATGATTTTAAGTATTTAAATTACGAAATTGAGTTAGTTAGACATATACTGTGTTTGACGTACTTTAGTCAAATCTTTTAAGTTTTATTCATTGCTAAAAAGCGATTAGTTAATACACTTGCTTCAGACACGGTTGGTGTTTATTTAGAAATTTATGAATAATGTGAAATATCCATATTTTCTGGATTATATATTTTCAGAACTTATTGTGCACATTTCTGTGCTCCTTTACCCACATACTACGTTTTTGAGCCGTTTTGAAAATTTTCTGATTTTTTTTCTATAAATCACTGCATACAGAGTAGTCCAAAAGTTCTAGGACAAACTTAAAGGGTTGGTCAGGCATACAAAACAAGTTCGTTTTGCATAGGAAAATGTAGTCACAAACGCCCCAATAAGGTGCTACAGCTTCGGGAAGCAAAAAGAAAGGAATACGACACAAGTAATACGACCCGGGCCAACGGCCGTACCGTGCTGAAAACACCGATTCTCGTTAGATCAGGCAGCATCGGGTCAGGCAGCATCGGGTCAGCAGCTAGAAGTCAGGCAGCATCGGGCGCGGTTAGTACTTGGGTGGATGACCACCTGGGACACATTTTGGACGCGGTAGCCAGGTTGCTTGCGTACTGGATTTGCACGCTGCCACAACTGCCGCCGCGTTCATGCGGAGTACGATCACGTTAAACATGTGGGTCCGTAAGTCCTTCCGAGAGGTTGGTGGTAGGGAAAGGAGGGTACGGTCCCTGTGGATGCCTCCCCCACTGGGTTCCGGCCTAAATTGGGTGGCACTTCCCGGTCGTCCAAACAGTTACCTTACACATTTCTGGTAGGTCGGACGGTCTGGGTCTCAACAACAACAACAACAGGTAATACGACCCGGCGGTAGTCCAAATAGTTGCTCAAGTCTTCGGATGAGTCGGAACGTCTGAGTCTTCAATGGGTAATACGACCCATACACAGGTTTACTAGACATAGCAATTATGTACAAATTACAATTGTTTATCATAGTATTAGAGTAGGTGTTCAAATTTCTTTCTATCCGCAGATTTGCATTTCTGGTCGACGTATGGATTGGTGAACACGCACAGATATGCCAGTACGCTAGTGGACACACGCTGCTGCCTTAACGACAAGGTCAGCGTCAGATGTTACAGGGGACTCGTAAACAAGTATTTTTAGTTAACTTCATCGGAAGAAATCAATAGGGGACAAGTCGTGGAACTGTGTTGAGCAACTGACGGGTAGATCCCGGCCGATCCATCCAGCAGGGAATGTCCTATTGAGATAGCCCTGCACATCCTAGCTGCAGCATATACAGTTGCAGATGGCAAGATATTTGTACACCTACTTTAAAACTATGATAAATAATTGTAATTTTTATGTCCAATAAACACGTGTTGTATTATTAACATTTTCCTTTTATACTTCCTGTATCTGTAGCACCCCACGATGGCGCTTTTGGCTACATGTACCTATGCAACAGGGGATTATTTTTATATGCCTGACTAACTCTTAATGTTTGTCTAGGACCTTTAAGATCACCCTTTATTCTCCAGTTAAATAGTAAGATTTGTTATTTTCTTTAGACGCATTATATGCCTTTTCTGCTAGAGAAACTTCGGGCATTTCTTCATCGGAAGAAAGAATATTCGACAATTGCAGACTCATGTCAAGTTGTTCCGAATACGCTAAAACATATATTTCCGCAATGCTATTTAAACTAGCTCATCCAATCGTAATTATATACTGGTTCCTCTGAAGACTGCATATAGAGTTACATGCTATAACCAGAGCACCATGCACTTTATAGCCTAAGAAGTGTAAAGCCATAATAGCCAAATGCACACAGTACGGAGAAAGTTGTGGAAGTTATTGGGATTGAATCCACATGGAAAATACTTCTGGTAGAGGCTTTGACCAAAGTTTATGCCAGTATTGTCATTTACAAAGTTGGCATTTTGCATGTATTCAAAACCAGGTAGTTTAAGCTTCAACATACTTTCTACGGCGCTAACTGTGCTTTGTGTATTTTTGTTGAAAATTTTGTATATTAATGCAGAATGTGATTCAAATCCAAATTGCAGTAACTCAGCCTCATTAAATCCCATTACAAAATGTATCAAATCTTCAGCTAATAATATTTTCTCCGCTTCAGTACGAATTTCGATATTTTCAGCCATCTGGAAATTCATTCACCAAAATAGAATTTTTACTTTCCCTGCAATACATGGTAATGTATAGGGGGAAAGTATTGGAATCATGCCGAAAATAACAACTCGAGTTTTCGGGGGATCTACACGATTTGAGACCTCTAGAATACGAAAAAACTATTTTTAGCGTGACGTCTGTGTGTGTGTGTGTGTGTGTGTCTGAGCAGATTTTGTATCCACTTTAACTAAAAAGCTAATGAACCGAATTTCATAAAATTTGGTAGTTAAGTCACTTGTGGGCGAATCTGGTGTTGGTAAGTTTTGGGTACGATTCGGGATAAAAAACTGCCTTTTTTGCGAAAAGGCCCGCAAAAGCTGGTATCCACTCTAACAAAAAACTAATAAACCGAATTTCACAAAATTCGGTAGATAAGTCACTTGTGGGACACCCTGGTGTTGATTAGATTTTGGTATGATTCGAAAAAAAATAACCTTTTTTTTTTTGCAAAATGGCCCGCAAAAATCACCAAAATCTAAAATAAAAAACTACATATGCTCAAATATATCCATTGAATTCTTGTTTAATACATAATGTTTAGCGAAGAAAAGAATAATATCAACCCCATTATACTAGGACTAAGCGTTCTCGAGATATTTTAGTTTTCCGTAATTTATCTACGCCACCTTTGAAAATAAGTCCAGTTATCAAATGAGAACGGAGATTGAATTAAAAAAGTGACTTAAATTTAATTAAAATAAACAGAACGTGAATATAAATCTGCAGGGAAGGTCATGTGCTGCCCACATCCGATTTATTGAACTGCTAAGAAACACTTCGAAAACAATAAATTTTATGTAACGTCATTTAGTACGCAGAACGGATCACTTCTCTATTTGACATCCGGAAACTATATTGTCAGCTTTAAAATGTCTGCTGGCTGTAGAAGCGTTTTTAAGCTGTTTGCATCTGCTAAATGTACATAAATCAGACATAGCTCATGAAATAAAAAAAATCTGATACGGACAGCACATGACTATCCTTATATAATGCAATGAATTTACTACTTTTACAGTTAAAAAAATGTTATTCTTATAGTATAGACAAATATTCTTTCCAAGATATTGAATTATCTTCAATTAGTCGTCATTTTCATTGATTTAGCGCCATTTTTATCCATTTGGCGAGATTTTCGTTAATTTAGCAACATTTGAAAATGTTGCCAAGTTGGCGACATTTCACTAAACTCGTTACCAAAATCTCGGCAAGCGTTATGGACGGAGAAACAAGTTATTCTTATAGCGGATAAATGACTATTGACGTTCAAATGCAAAAGTATTACTCAAAGTATCTTTTCTCGTGAATGGAACAAGTTAGATCCACGAGAATGATGTCACCAAATTTACCGCATGATATTACATATGAAAAGTACACATGTTTCTTAACAGTTAATATTTATTTATGGGATTTTTTGATAAATTTATTTGAAAGATGTGCAATATCTCGAGAACGGTTCATGCTAGCGTTCTAAAGTTTTTGTCAGGCGTTTTCAAGGGAACAATTACGTAAGAAATGTCTATTTGCGTAACTTTAATAAAGGTTTTGAGCTTTTGATAATTTTTTCAAAATTTCACTCGACAATTTAGAGAGATTCTGAACATTCGATTGCGTTTAAAAACAATAGGCTCCCAGTATTCACGGATTGTGATTTTTGTACCAAATTTCATTCGAATCGACCCATTCGTTCGTAAGATATCGTCTCCATAGACTCACTGACACATACACACACAGACATCACATCAAAAATGTTTGATTCGTGATCAGGGATGCTTGAAATTTGTTCTCCCGTCGAAAACTCGAATTCGAGTTTTCGACCCGGTCACAATACTTTCCTAATACATTATGTATATAAGGAAAGTAATAAGCAAATGCTGACTCTTACAATTTTTGAAATATACAAAATTGCTCACAAAGGTAATACTTTGCTTTTAACACAACTTTTCTTGAAGTATTTAAGACAAATTTACATTCTATGCTTTAGAATACAAAATCCTAAAGCGCAAATATTCTAACTTCCATTTTTGCTCAGTGCAACTTGGAATGAGTACATGTTTGGGAGTATAGAACAACTACTTGGAATTAAAAAATGTTTTCGTTACATTTCCCGATACAGACGATCGATACTGACGAACCGTATCCATCAGGTAACGAGTAAATGCTGTCTTTATTTTCAAGACCGCAATCAATTATGGCAGACAGGACTTTTCATATTTGTTGAAACTGCCAGTTTTATCACCAGGTTGATATTTTTATTAGTTTTTAAACTATTCTTTAATGTTCTAATATATTTTACTGCATCAGAATAGCTTGTACATTTGTGCCAGTAGAGTCAGATAAATATAATATGTTTGATGCACTTTTAAGCTACTTAAGTCCTATTTATTACTGAAACTTGATTCGTTATATATTTTGCTTGAGACACACTTAAAACTTAAAGTATTGGGTAATCATTTGAAATATCGCTTACTGCATTTTATTTGCAGAACTTCTTGGATAGGTTAGTTTGTTTCTTTTCCTGCATTTGGGTCTTTAGAACTTTTTCGACATTTTCAACTTTCACATTACATAAACCATGTTGAATGGCTTGATTTGTTCTTTTCACTGGTCGCGTTATCTGTATTGTTTAAGGCATTTTGACAGACCGAATGAAGCATTTCTTGAACTGACTACAAAAAAATCCGAAGTGGGCAGTGTATGACTTACCTTATATAATGCAATGAATTTACTCCTTTTACAGTTAAAAAAAATCTGATGTGGGAAACACATGATTTTCCTTATATAATACAATGAATTTCCTACTTTTACAGTAAAGAAATAGATTATTTTTATAGTAGATATTTATATTATTTCCAAGATATTGAATTTCCGTCAATGAGTCGTCATTTTCATTGATTTAGCGCCATTTTTATCCATTTGGTGAGTTTTTCGTTAATTTAGAAACATTTTAAAAAGTCGCCAAGTTAGCGACGTTCCACCAAATTCTTCGTCAGAATCTCGCCAAGCGTTACTGACGGTTAAATAAGTTATTCTTACAGCAGATAAATGACTATTTGCGTTCAAATACAAAATTATTACTCAAAATATCATTTTTTATGAATGGAACGAGCTAGATTCACGAGAATGATGTCATCCAATTTTTCGTATGGTATTACATATGAAAAGTGAACATGTTTCTCAATAGGAAATCCTTTTTTTTTATTTCATATGATTTTTTGATCATGTTTTGAAAAATGTGCAGTATCTCGAGAACGGTTCATGTTAGCGTTCCAAAATTTATGTCAATCGTTTTCTAATGAAAAATTACACAAGAAATGTCTATTTACGTAACTTTATTAGAGGTTTTGATTTTTTGACGATTTTTTCAATATTTCATTCGAAAATTTAGAGGGATTCTGATCATTGGATTGTGGGTAAAAACGAGAGACTTCCAGTGTTTATGGATTGTAATTTTTGTGCCAAATTTAGTTCGAATCGGCCCATTCGTTCGTCAGTTATTGTCTCTATAGACACACTGACACACACACATACTCACACACACACATCACTTCAAAAATGTTCGATTCGTGATCAGAGATGCTTGAAACGTCCTCTCCCTTCGAAAACTCGAATTCGAATTTTCGACCCCGTCAAAATACTTTCCTTATACATTATGTATATAAGGAAAGTAAGAGGATTGAAGATTCGTGATATACTATTTCAAAGACATAGACACAGATGTTTTGGCAATACTATTCAAAGCTTTCCTTTACTATTAACCGTCCCATACTCTCTCAAGAAGCTATAAAATATTTCAAAAGGTTATAACAGGAGCAGAAGAAAATCAACTGGCGTAAGTGTGTGCAGACGCAATCGTTAATTGTACACAGTATGATACAAAATTATGAAAGATAATATCATTAAATATATATGGAAATACTTCTGTAAGAATATTTACCCAATTTTATGTGTGCCAAAATTTACAGCGTCAACATTTTGCATGTCTTCAAAATTGTATTGTTTAATCTCTATCTTATGTTTCTTAACGATAACTGCATTTTACAAATGTACAAAATTCACGGTGTAGTCCAAATCTACATAGTTAAAATTATTAGCCGTTGGCTTGAAATATAAAATCAAATCTCAGCGAAAAACAGTATCTAGATCCAGAACGATTTCAGTATTATCAGCTATCTTAAAATCCATTCACTTAACAGAACGTTTTTCCATTGTAATACAATATTGACAGGAAGCAATCAATTTTGCAATACGTTGCTCTCGGCACGGAATGATTTCCTTCTGAACTTAACTTCCAGAAACATTGTTAACACCCCTAAAATATCTGTTGTAGAAGTTTTAAAGCTGCTAACATTTATGAAATAAAAACTCACCAGACAAAACAAACACAATTTTTACAAGATTATACTCATGATTCGCACAAAACGTAAAATAAAGATATATATATCATTGTTAAACAAATATGCTTCTCTATGGTTTGATGGGACACAGTAATTAAAGGAAACAGTTTCAAAACAGTGTATTGGTTCGTGATATCCCCAAAACATTCCAGTGAGAATTTCTGAAAATATTCGGTAACACCAATCATATTTATATAACCGGTTAGTACTGATGAAGAATAAATAGAAGCTCAAATTTAGAGCCGTTAATATGAGTATTCTATTCAATAGGAAACATGAAAGTTATGGTTTGCTTTGATTACCATTTCCCGCAGAAGACAAAGTATGAAAACAATATTATAAACAAAGTCAACATATACAGTATTTTAATATAGTCAAATAGTTTTAAAGAACAAGTTTTAACTACTCTTATATTCAGTATGAAAGAATACTTTTGAATTTCTTTAGTTAAGTGTGGTTCCTTCAATATCACACATTCAATTTTTGCCCAATAGATAGTCTTACCTTTTATTGTTTTTCATTGAAAGTAAACTTCCTGTCTACTATCTAGCAGCTTATTTCTTGTATAACATTCATCAAATTACTACTTTCTCGTACTTTATACAAAAATAGTTATTTATGGAGGTTTATGTTTATTTAGCTTAATTACCGTATTAGACGTTCTGAATACATGTAGAACACTTGCAAATAGTACCGAATTTCATTTGCTTCACTCAATTTTTTTAGAAGTAGCACAACTAACATGTATTTTCCCTTTTGATAAAATGTTTATTTGAATGACATTTAGAGTATAAATTGTAATAAATACTTTTGCTTCAATTTATTACAAAAAATTTTATGAAATTTCTTGGTTCTCAAGCTATAACTGTTACATTGATCAACTGCAGTCGTAACTAATGTTATCAACAGTAGATGAGAATTATGCATAGTTTAGGCTGCTTTAATATATTTTTAATTGAAAATAATAAAATGCAATTTACAGGTTTTGATTTGACAGCAATAATATTCAGTTTAGTTTCATATTTAAATAAAAATGAATAAATATGAAAAATTTTAAGATTGAATTATGAAATAAAAATCTATTATCTTCATTTAAAGACCACAATTAATCAACTTTCATGTTAGAATACTTATACAGCTCATACATGAACCATACCATTTTTTTAGTATTTAACAACAATGTACTGAGATAATAAATAAATTGGAAGATATATGTATGTTAAAATATATCAAATATCCTGAAATATCGTGTATGAATCCTTTCTTTGCAACCAAATAAATTTTACCGTTTCATAGCTCAAACTCTACTGCCTAATATCAAATTCATATGTAAATGTAAATATATGTATATGCTATTTAGGTCAGTAAATATGTGTATATGCTACTTAGATCAGTAACTTTTTCAGGCAATTAGTATTTAGTTATATCTAAATATAAACTTAAGAAGGAAAAAGAGAAAAAATTTTATTAAAATATTTATGATAAAACTAACTAAAATACAGAATTCAAAATCTCAAATATTATAACTTCCAATCAGTCATTATCGCACACTGCAATTTAGAAGAATTATATTTTGGACATATTGGACAACTGTAAATAAGTCAAATTGTTTAGTAATTCATTACCTGATGCGCAAGTGTCAATTTTTCAAGACGAATACCAATCGTGCCGGAGACGATTTTGCTGAAAACAATATCAATTTCACTATCACTTGAAAGTGAGTAAATTTTAAAAATGCATAGAATTTTGGGCCAGTTTCGAAGTTTGAGATTTTTGGTTGTTATTTGCACATTATTTCATCTTTAAAACTAAACTTCTAGAACACATTTTCCTTTTCCTTAAAAAACCGCTTTTGTGCGTTTCTAACGATTTCTTCATTTTTTATTAAATCGTTCGACTTTCTATATTCATTGATCACGTTTCTTGCTGTATTTTGATTTACATAATCTTGAGGCATTTCTTAATCGGCAGAAAATTTTATCGATTCCATATTCTTGATCAGCTGTCCCATAGACATTGAAACATATGTTTTCGCAATACTATTTAAAGTATCCCATTTACACACCATGCCGTGGACATTCCAGAGACTGCATATGGAGTTAGAGGCAATGAGAGGGGCAGCATTAAACCCATGGCCGTAAAAGTATGCAGCTGCAACCGACAGATGTACACAATAGAGGAAAAAGTTGTTGACATCCGTGGAATTGAAGCCATTGGGAAAATATTCCTGTAAGAGTTTCTGTTCAAAGTTCATATAAGTGTCGTCGTTCCCAGCTTCGGCAGTCTGCATATATTTATGAACTTTCTGATGAAACTTCATCGTACGTTCAATGATACACACTGCCTTCTGTATGGTTTTGTTAAATGCTTTGTATACAGATTTATAGTTTGGTCCAGATCTTAATCGCTCAAACTCGTAACCGTTATTTCGAAATATAAAATGGATCATGTCTTCGGCGAATAAATCTCTCTCCGCGCAATTTTCTGTTTCAATATTTTCAGCCATCTGAATAATTATTCACCACACAGAATGTTCTTAAATCCAACCCAACTAGCTAAAAACTAACAGTTCATGTAATGACGCTTGATACGAAATGGTTTACTCATGGAGTTAGAAAGGAGGAGATAAAACTCCTATGGATGAAGAACTTGAAAATGCCATAATGTTTTGAGAATTATATCTAGGTGTCGCTAGTGTTAGTAAAGTAGTTGCTATTGTTAGTTGACACTATAGAAAGGCGTAGTATTAGTATATGTATTTTTAATAATTTTTAAATTAAAGTCTGCCTTATTATGAGTATAATTAACCAGTATTTTTGCATAGTTGAAGGAAAGAGTACAGAAAATAGGGAGATAAAAATTAATTAAAAGGTAAAATTATTTTAAATACTTGGGAATTTTCTTTATTGCTTCAATTCTACTTTTCATTGCCCTAATAATTTATTTTTACAAAATTGGCAGTTTAAATAAATATTTTAGGTTTTTCGCCATAGAAATGCATACAATACAGGACTACTTATCTTATCCCAGCGCCACCTGAATTATTGTCTCAAACGATATTGGCGTTTTCTTAATATGAAGATTTAACTCCTTACTTTTACCTCCATGAGTTTACTTCTAAATGTGACAGCCGAAAACACTGTTGCCAACTTTATAATATCTGAAAAGTTTCAAATTTGTTAACGCCAATCCAATGAGAACGCGTTAAGAGAAACAAATACGAATTTAACAGTATTAAGTATGCATGAATCACCTATAGCTCATGAAATAAACAATAATAATGCGAACTGCAGCATAAGTTCAGACTTGTCAACCTCCATTGCGTGACGGTAGGGGATTCTACGCAAGTGCTTATGTTGGTGATTGGGATACGTGTAACTGCTGAAATAGAGTTTGTGATTTCTACAGGTGTTATATTTTCAATTTTGGTATTCAAGTTGACTATATTAGTGCTGTATTTGAAGTTAAGCAAGTTGTGATTATTGGAAAAATTTATATGTTTTTCTTCTTTTCTCCTCGATCACACTAATTCGGTTTGGCCAACTTCTCCCCATCCATGGGAAAGAGCCTATATACGCTGTGGACAATGGGAGGGAAACACCAATAGAATTACGGAACACATAGACGAAGAAACTAAATTTATTAAATCTTGTAAAAACGTAGCAAACCAATTCACTTATCTTTAGAGGAAAAGAGAAAAATATAAACTCTTATAATTATAATAAATTACATCAATGCAACAGTCTGAGGACAGAACAAAATAAATCTATCCAGAGCTGTATGTTAAAGTTCATTAAGAAAAGGACGCAAGATAATTGCTAAAACTACAAAACACAGTCGGCGTAGAAAGTGATAATAGAATAATAAAACACTGTTTGTTGAAAAAATACACCAGAAAAGGAGTTAATACGGAACATATTGCAACAAAAATAGCAGAAAAATGGGAAGAAAAAAGATAATAGATAATTATATTTAAAAAAAATTAGGGAGAAACGAAATTAACGACAATATTAATAAAAGAAATAAGACAAAACAAAAGGATATACGTCGACATTCTATTTAATTTTTACTGAACCGGAGTGTACTGGGAGAACCCCAAAGTGTGCATAAAGTGCCTCAGAATTAGGTATTTTACTAACAACAACAGAGGAAAACAAAAGTGTCAAAATTGCGGACAAGAACACAAGGTACAGAGCTGCCAGAAATCAAAGAAGAAATTCATTAGATGCGAAGGAGAACATGGGGCGTTAGACAAGAACTGTCCAGTATTTAAATTAGAAAAAGATAAAAAAGAAGAAAAAAGGAGAAGGAAAAGCAACAAAACATGAGGGGAAAAGTAAAAAAGCAAGAATTTACGTTAATTCCGTTAAAAGTCAATGAGAATATACAAGTTTTTCTAGAAAAAAACAGAAATAGCGACATTTCAAAAAGGAAGTTGAAGAGAAATAACATAGAAACGATACTAAATATAGTCCAGAAAGTGAAAAAAATAAGCAGAAAACATAAAGTAATATAAAAAATCAAATGAAATACACTTGAAAAAGATAGAAGAGCTGGAAAACAAAATAGCTGACAGGCACAAAATATGGGAGTTTAGTTTGACAAGTCACTTGACCCATCCAGCCGTATTACTTAATGAAACTATTTCGCTCCGTAAGCGACCCGGGGGGGGGGGGATTTCTGATGTAGGGTGGTTCTGTCCTTCGGAAAGGGGATCATTTCTGATTTAAGGTTGTTCTATGCTTTGCGACGAATTTCAATGCGTTTGACCTCTTAATTGTTTAAAGGTCACAAGAAATGTATTTGTGGCATACCCATGCATATTTTTAGTGACACTTTCAGAAACGTGTTGTCTGAGGGAGAGTTTCTCTTGACTTACTCAGCAGTCTTACGTTTTCAGCTGTTTAACATTAAAAATTGAAAAAATTATAAATATTTGTTAAAGAATGTTAAAATTTAATTTTCAATTTGATGCTGTTTACCGTAAAATCTCCCCCCCCCCTTCACCGGCGACTAGTCAATAACCCGGGCTTTGCTAATAATTTCATTGAAGACCAATAGACAGACTCTGATTGAAGACTCCGATACACTCTGGGCGTAAATTTAACTTCAGGTAGTCTTAAAATTTCTCATGTCGCTTCCTAATTAAGCGATGTTGAATCTACTGGTCGGTATAGTCTCTGCACTATATTATACGTGTATCGCCTGGACATGCATATTTTTTATTCAAACCTCCCTGAGCGTAACTTTTAGTTTAACTAGCCCGCATGATTTTACATCTCAGTTCCTAAATTGAGCGATTTTAAATCTTCTGGTAGCTACAGTCTTTGCACCATCTGAATGTACATATCTTTCGTATCAATCCCCTGGGCGCAACTTTTACTTTAAGTAGTCCCCCTCTAATTTCACATCTCGGCTCGAGAGCGATTTTGATTCCGCTGGTGGCTATAGTCCCGCACCATTTGTGCATGTGAACTGGATATACATATTTATTGTGTCAGCTCCCTGAGCGTAACTTTCAGTTAGGTTAGTCCCCCTAAATTTCTTATTTCGCCTTCTAATAGAGCGATTTAGATTTTGCTGGTAGCAATCACTTAGATATTCAATCTTAATATGTCAACACCCTGGACGTAACTTTTACTTTCAGTAGCCTCAATTTCATATTTCGGTTTTACAAAAAATGCATCGCCTTGGTTCCTAAATATCCGTGTATGACATCTCAAGGCCGTACGATATTTACATTTTCCACTACAGACATTACACGTCGACACACAAACATAGTCTGTTATTATGTAATATGAAACAACCGTGGTGGAAGAGGGGAGACCCTCCTCTTTTTCATATTTACATTTTTAACTATCTTAGTGACTCTTGCTCCAATTTTGATGCAATTTTCACACTGCATTTTGTACTCTACAATGGACCCACTCGACCTGCTCACTCTAAACTTTGATCCATTTTTGTTGCATCAGCGCAACGAGCTAACTACTTATTTCTATAAAAACCGATTGCTATATATAGTGACTGTAAGCAGGCAGAACCCTGCTAGTATCATTATAAAGACGAATAGAGAAGCATAAAGCATAATAATTTTCTGTAAATTCCAAACTCATTCTTAAACTTGTATTAAAAATAGTTCTTTCGTTTCTACATATAAACGGCCGTAGATTTAGTTGGTTTTCGCTCTCTAATTATGTTACTGTTGTTATGAAATGCATGCCCTTGTTTATTAATTATTTTCTTTCAAAATTTAACTTTCGGCGAATACTAATTTACTTTCGATTCTAAAGCTTGTTCTTGAAAATTTATTCCAAATTGATAAATCGTCATTTCTGTATATCGGCATTTTGGATATTTCCCGCCAGTTTTTGGTAAACATTGGCGTAGGATTTTGTTCCCGCGCATTTGTACATGTACCGTGCATTTGCATTTCATTTCTTTTAACATGGGAACTATTTTCCTTTCGTCATGAACTTGCGCAAGTATATTAAAGACGCTTATATCTGTTTTTGGTAAATAGTTTCAGTTCGCGATGTAATTCCAAAGTAGTCGGACGTGTTCTTGCCCGCGGGGGGCAAAGAACAGAATGTATTTTAAAAGGATGATTCTAAAATTAAATTAATAATGAAGTAAATTGTTTAAGTCTCGTTTTAATGTAATTTCGAAAAGTCGCGAGATTTGTTCATCATAGATTGATTATTCTGATATGTCTAACCGGCGCAAACCACTATCGAATCCGCCGTTGTATTCAACAAATATTGCTCTGTAATGTTGGAAAAATCTAAGTGTAACTTCAAGTATCATCGTCAATAAATTCGATGTATAATACTTCTTGATGAATATGATTTGAAACATGATAATTTCTCATCAAATAAAGAAAAAGGAAAATTTAAAGGATTCGAGTCATCATTGCTATCTTCTACTATCATCACGCCGTCATCAGCTCCAATCGGTGTATACAATGTATTGATACTCTTGCCACATCAGCGCGGATCTCCCATCTCCTCCGATGCCTGTGAGAAACCTCCCGCAGCAATCGCGCTCCAGTTGCTTATCGTGCAATCCTATTACAAATGTCGTTTGCAATTCCTCTTATCATTTCATTCTTATTACAGTGCCGTGAATTTCTTCTTATTACAAACTTTTCCGGTGGCATTTTCTTTTTATTACACTGTTTAGGTTACAAGGACGATCAAGTACAAAACTATTAGCCATAGAGTGTATATGAGAAAAATTGTGTGCATTTTGGGTGTAAAAACGTCTGCGCTAATCATAAAAAAATACTACACATGCATACAACTTAGAGTATCTAATTTTCACAAATTTGATACAAGTTCATTTAGAAGTGTATTCAAATAATTTCCATAGTTGCAATAGGCTCTTATTCATTTTAAGGAAACTTGCACAACGTATATCAGCGCAAGGGAAATAATAATTTGGCATACAGCTGTTTCAAGGTAACGCCGGAGCCAATTTATCAGTGCCGGACAAACAACGAACTCGGAAGTCTAAAAGACGTAGTTGGCACAAACTGAGAGATATACTAAATACATAAATACATAGATGAGCACCTCCCTCTACATCTCGCTCACGAGCCGCCACTGACCTTCAGTTTAACACACAAATTGTATGTTAGTTTGAATTCCTAACAAACACATGGCCATTGTTCGTACAAACCATCTACATTTTGTAATGTTTTCACCCAAATTTAATTCAAAAACAAAGACATTTTGCCTTATTTAAAAGTTTGTGAAATCAGCTCGTTGACTCCATCGTTCGATTTTGATACCCAAGTCGAATGTTTTATTACATTTTAGTACTATCACATGTTTTTGTACCCTCCTTATTTTCTAATAAACGCGAATAAATCCTTTCTCTTGTACTTTAATGAGAATGTATATGTATATTTAGAATATTTTCAGATTTTATTGTTCGTAACTTGGAAAAAAAAACTAAGAAAATGTTTTAACCTTCATTTTTTTGAGATTACAAAAATAAAAAATTTGGCAATTCTCTTCAAGTCATAGTAGGATATTTCTTTCTTAACTTACCGCTTTTATATCGCCTTACTCATCCTGTACTATAATTTTACTGGTATTTGACAAGGAATCTGCATGTGAATGTCAAATCCGGTTGCCGGTTGAACAGATCAGAACCAAATTAGGGTAGGAGTGTACAGACGTGCACAATCGGCTACCTAACAAAGTTCCTGCTTTGTAACCACAATGGTACCTTAAATATTATCATAACTGTAGGCACTTTAAAACCTTACATTAAAAATAGTATTTATTTAAAACATTGTATGCAAGATTTTATCATAGTTTAAACGAAAGCGATTTCCACTGCTAGTATGGCTTCTATCACATGAAGAACTAGGTATACCAGCAGTAGAGTTACCTTCATGAATGAATCGAGAAACATCTATAAAAACGCCCTTAAAGAATGCAGACAGTAGTTATGCTCTTAAAATGGAAATGTCACCAGTAGAGTTTTATGTGCATTGTCATGAGCAAACTACGCATATTAGTCGGAAAAATTACAATGCTGTCTATATTTCAAATAAGCTAAAAAGTTTCTGAAATCATACGATTAGTAAGCGTTCTCGTTTGACTTTACGTAATATAACGTTAAAATCGAGAGATTTCAATTACCGTCCATCTGATACGAAAATACAAAATCTTTAGTATTAGGCCCAGAAAACTACGTTTCTATAAACACATAGATGTTTATTGGCTATGCTTTTGAAAGATTCAATATGTATCTTGCTTCAAATATTTTTTAAGAAAGTTTATTCATATGTCTTACCAAAAATTGCGTGATATCCATTGTGTGATATTCATTTAGATTCCCATATGCCCCACAGATCATCTCAACAACATACTAACATTTCATATTGATAAAGTCATTTTTCCTGCAATTATCGTGCGAAAGAACAAGCAAAATGACCAAAGTCATAAACTATGTTGTAAAGTGTTGAAAAACCGCAGAATCATTGCTAAAACGGGGTTTTAGGGCATGTCTGTATTGCCGAAGTCTTGCATTCAGGGTCCATTTACCATAGCCAGTCAGAAAGCAGAATGAGGAACACTTCAGCCAATTTTCAACATAGAACTAACAGACAAGATTGGATAGACCCCAAACACATCAGAAATACCCGAACAATACTAAACAGTCAGAACAACACAAAACTAGTCCCCATAAGATGAAACAAATCCTATCGGACACAGAGAAGTTCCAAATGTTAAGGAAAGCGCAAAAATAGAACAAAAATAACAATAACAAACATAAAATTGCAGAGTACCCAGCCATACTTTAAAAGATCAATTGTCTACCACACATTTTGCTGAATATGGAAGAATTTTTCTAATTGTGAAAACCAAATGTGAAATTCAAATTATCATTTGTCTTATATACTATAAACTAGCGTCATTGTTCATAGAAATTTTGTTGATTTCCACAAAAAGTTGATTTGAATATATTAACATTTAAATAATTATAGTTATAATGAAATGGCTATAAATTCTCTGACTTCACTTTTTTACATAATTCAACTAAACATTGTATAGAAGGGACATTTCTTCTTGAATTATCGTGTAAACGCCTTGCTGATACAAATACATAGATGGGTATATTTTCAACGTATACGAAATGAATTCAGGAGTTGGAGCCCAAACATAAAATTCTGGAATTCAAAATTTTCGGCAAAACAAAACTAAAATTTATTTCATATTTTATATAAAAAATCTGATGTGGGCAACACATGACTTTCCTTATATAATGCAATGAATTTACTACTTTTACAGTTAAAAAAACGTTATTCTTATAGTAGATACTTATATTCTTTCCAAGATATTGAATGTTCTTCAATTAGTCGTCATTTTCATTGATTTAGTGTCATTTTTATCTATTTGGCGAGATTTTAGTTAATTTGGCAACATTTAAAAATGTCGCCGAGTTGGCGACAATTCGCTAAATTCGTCGCCAAAATCTCGCCTAGCGTTATGGACGGAGAAATAAGTTATTCTTATAGCAAATAAATGACCATTGGCGTTCAAATGCAAAAGTATTACTCAAAGTATCTTTTCTCGTGAATGGAACGTGTTACATCCATGAGAATGATGTCACCAAATTTATCACGTGATATTACATATGAAAAGTAAACATGTTTTTCAACAGTTAATATTTTTATAATTTATGGGATATTTTTGATAAATTTATTTTGAAAATGTACAATATCTCGAGAAAGGTTCATGCCAGCGTTCTAAAGCTTATGCCAATCGTTTTCTAATACAAAATTATGTAAGAAATATCTATTTGCGTAACTTTATTAAAGGTTTTTATTGTTTGATGAATTTTTCAGAATTTCACTCGACATTTAATGGGGATTCTGAACATTCGATTGTGTATTATAAAAATAGGCTTCCAATATTCATGGATTGTGATTTTTGTACCAAATTTCATTCGAATCGCTCTATTCGTTCGTAAGATATCATCTCCACAGACTCACTGAGACACACACACACACACACACACATCACCTCACCTTTCTGGTAGGTCGGACGGTCTGGGTCTCAACAACAACACACACATCACCTCAAAAATGTTTTATTCTTAATCAGGGATGCTTGAAACGTGCTCTCCCATCGAAAACTCGAATTTTCGACCCCGTCATAATACTTTCCTTATACATTATGAATATAAGGAAAGTAATAAAAATGTCCTTTAATTGATAATTAAACCATTTAAAGTCAAGGAGATCATTATTTAAGCTAGCCCGTTATTCAAACTGCCAATTGACAGCTAAGAAATGGTAACTTTTCTCCATGACATAAGTAGGGGAGATAGAGATTTGATAGATTGAAAAAAAAACACTATTCATTTTATGTAAAAAATGGTTATGAAGAATATATAGTTAAAATTATAAAATCATTTACTTTCATAATATGTGACAAATTACCATCATCTTCATTCGAAGAACTTAAATGCCATTCTGTCGGTCCGATTTGAATTTGGAGAGAGATTTGATACATTGAAAAAGAAAACCACTATTCATTTTATGTAAAAAATGGATTTGAAGAATATATAGTTAAAATTATAAAATCTTTTACTTTCATAAAATGTGACAAATTACCATCATCTTCATTCGAAGAACCTAAATGCCATGCTGTTGGTCCGATTTAAATAACTATAGTTAGTCATACATGAATAAATTTATATTTGGTAACATTTTAGCTCAAATTATCTCCATCCTTTTAATACAAACTCGAAACATTAACTAAATTTTGAGTGGAGCTATTCCAAGTCTAAAAATAAATTTTCATGAATTTCGGTGCAGCCATATTCTCCGGTAATGATGAGACAAACAGATTTTCAATGTTTTTACTTTCTTTATATACAATAATGTAAAAGGAAAGTATTGTGACGGGTCGAAAATTCGAATTAGAGTTTTCGACGAGAGAGCACGTTTCAAGCATTCCTGATCACGAATCGAACATTTGAGGTGATGTGTGTTTG
Source organism: Amaurobius ferox (assembly GCA_951213105.1). NCBI lineage: Eukaryota > Metazoa > Arthropoda > Arachnida > Araneae > Amaurobiidae > Amaurobius > Amaurobius ferox. The sequence continues at coordinate 77,074,024 of OX578150.1, forward strand.
TGTGTGTGTGTGTGTGAAAGTATATGCGTCAGTGAGTTTGTGGAGACTATAACTGACTAACGAATGGACAGGTTCGTAGAAAATTGGTACAACAGTTACAATTCGTAAATACTGGAAGCCTTTTGATTTTATACGCAATCGAATGTTCAGAACCCCCCTACATTTTCGAATGAAATTTTGAAGAATACAGTTGCGCAAATATACAGTTACCTCTAATAAAGTTACGCAAATAGACATTCCTTATGTAATTTTTCTAAAATTTTCGAACGCTAGCATGAACCGTTCGAGATATAATTTTTTTGAAAAATGTGCAATATGAAATAAAAAAATATTTCCTATTGAAAAACATGTTCACTTTTCATATGTAATATCATGCGATAAATTTGGTGATATCATTCTAGTAGATCTTGCTCGTTTCATTCATGAAAAAATATACTTTGAGAAATACTATTGTATTTGAACGCCAATAGTCATTTATCTGCTATAAGAATAACTTATTTCTCCGTCCTTAACGCTTGGTGAGATTTTGACAAAGAATTTGGCGGATGTCGCCAACTTAACGACTTTTTTTATATGTTTCCAAATTAACGAAAATCTCGCCAAATGGATAAAAATGACGTGAATTCAATGAAAATGACTACTCATTGACGAAAATTCAATATCTTGGAAAGAATATAAGTATCTACTATAAGAATAACATATTTTTCTGCTGTAGCAGTAGAAAATTCATTGCATTATATATGGAAATTCATGTGCTGCTCACATCAGATTTTTTAACTATTCTTTGAAGTTCCAATATGTTTTATTCCATCTGAATTATTTATATATTTGAGTCAGTAGATTCATATAAATATATCTTTGATGCACTTTCAATCTACTTACTTGCGTTCCATTTATTACTGAAATTTGAATCATTATATATTTTGCTTAAGGTACACTTTAAACTTAAGGTATTTGGTAATCATTTAAAATACCGTTTTCTATATTATTTGCAAACTTCTTGGATACATTAATTTGCTCCTTTTTCTGCAGAAGACTCGTTTGGTTCTTTAGAACTTTTCCCACATTTGTCGCTGTAGAACATCACATAAACCTTATTCAATGGCTTAACTGGCTCTTTTCATTGGTCACGTTATCTATATTTTCTACTATATTCTGACGGGTGTCAAGCATTTTTAATATGAAGACAATTATAATTTTGGATAAAACAGAATTCGTGGCGGAATGTTCCAAAGACTGAAGCAGATGTTTTGGCAATACTATTCAAAGCATTCCATTTACTAGTAGACATATCTTGCGCTCTCTAGAAATTTTATAAAATATGAGAGGTTTCAGTCTTTGAAAGAAATCCACGACTGTAAATGTGTAAAGATACAATCGTTAATTGCAGTAGAAAGTTACGAAAAGATAATGATATTAAAATCATTGGGAAAACACGTCTGCAACAACCACTACTCAATTTAACGCATGTGCCGAAATTTACAGCCTCAAAATTCAGCATGCCATCAAAAATGTTTTGTTTAAATTTTATCTCATGTTTCATAACGTTAACTCTATAAAATTCATGTATTCCAAATCTGTATAGTTTGATTTCATAAGTGCTGGCACGAAATACAAAACAAGTCTTGAAAAAACGTTTTCAATTTCCCTACAATGCATGGTAATGTATAGGGAAAGTATTGGAATCATCCCGAAAATCGCAACTTGAGTTTTCGACGGGATGTATACGTTTCGAGACCTCTAGAACACGAAAAACTATTTTTAGCTTGACGTCTGTGTGTATGCGCAATATATGTATCCATTCTAAATCAAAACTAATGTACCGAATTTCATAAAATTTAGTTGGCATGTCACTTGGATGTGACCCTGGTGCCTATTAGTTTTTCATAAGATTCGTAAAAACAGAACCCGCCTCTTTTTTGCGACATGGACCGTAAAAATTTCACTCATCCGCTCTAGCTAAAATACTAATTTCCCAAATTTCACAACATTTGTTAGATAAGTTACTTGTTGGATTCTCTAGTGCTGATTAGAGTTTGGTACAATTAGTAAAATAACCCGCCTTTTCTGTACGAAATAGCCCGCAAAAATCGCCAAAATCTGAAAAAAAAAAGCTACGTATGCTGAAATGCATCAATTAAGTTCTTGTTTTATATTCAATTTTTGGCAAGGAAAAGAATCTAACACACTATTATACTTTAGGACTAACCGTTCAAGATATTTGAGATTTCTAAAATTTTTGTTAAGCCGCCATCTGAAAAATGTCCAATTACCAAATAAAAACAAAATTATTTAAAAATGCAAATTTGGCGTTATTTGGTGCAATTAAACTCAATCAAATGAATTTAAGAAATATAGAAAATATGAATTTTTTAAGTCTGCAGGGAAAGTCATGTGCTACCCACATCAGACTCCTTTTAGATTCAGAACGATTTCAGTATTTTCAGGCATCTTAACATTCATCCGCTTATCAGAATGTTATTGCACTTTAATAAATTTAGCCAGAAGCAATATTTATTTTAAACATTGCTTAGTGCTCTAAATGTTTTGCTTCCAAGCGTAACTTACTTTATAGGTGCGAACATCGTTTCTGTATCTGCTGAGGAAGTTTTAAAGCTGCTAACATTTATAAAACAAGAACTCGACAAGAAAAACAAATTCAAATTTTTAATCATTCATACGTAACGTAAAAAAATATTTCTTAGTTAAACACTGAATATGCTCAATATTCTCCTGTGGGGTGTTTGAGGGGGCGCATTAATAAAAGGAATCCTATCGTTTCAAAATATTTTATTGGTTGGGACCAAAACATTTCAATGAGAAGTTCTGAAAATACTTATTAACACCAATTATATTAATATAACCGGTTTGCAGTGTTGAAGAATAAATACAAACTCAAATTGATAATTGTCCATTTAAGCAATTTATTCAAACGAAAACATGGATATTATGGTTTGCTTTGATTACCATTTTGCGTAGAAGACAATGAAAACGAAATTAGAAACAAAGGCGATATATACAGCATTTTAATAAAGTAAAATAGTTTGTAAGAACAAGTTTCAACTATTCTTATATTCAATATGAAAGAACACTTTTGAATTTCTTTAGTTAATTCGAATATTTCACACATGTTTCAATTGGTTCAATAGTATAACGTAAATTCAAGAAGTAAATTGATTTCTCAACAGCAGTTGAACTTAATGCTGCTAGAAGTTATATATATTAAACATTCCAAATATTTTACTTAACTACAGAAAAGTGCGGCACCTTCAATATCGCAAATTCATTTTTTGCCCATTAGTCTTAACTTTTGTTTTTTTTATGGAAAGTAACCTTCCTGTCTACAGTCTAGCAAGTTATTTTTTGAACGACATTCATCAGATTACTACTTTCATTTTTATACAAAACAAAGTTCGGTTTATTACGCTAAATCACTGCATTAGAACTTCTGAAGCATGCAGAACACTTTGGAAATGGTACCGAATTGAATTTCCATAGCTAAGTTTTTGTAACGGTAGCAAGCCTAAAGGGGAATTTTCCATTTTATGTAATGTTTATTTGAATGATATTTATAGTATACATTGTAACAAGTACTTTTATGATTCAATAAGTACTTTTAATGTAATAAGTGCTTTTGTTATTCAATTTATTATATAAATTTATGCAATGACATTTCTTGGTTCTCAAGCCATAGCAGGTTAATATATTTTTAACTAAGAATAAAAAATACACCTTTTAAGGTTTAGATTTGATAATAGTATTCAGTTTAGTTTCCCATTGAAAAAAAATGAAATGCGAATGAAAGTTTAAGATTAAATTGTGTAACAGAAACAGATTATCTTCATTTAAAGATCATAATTACTCAATTTTATATTAGAATATTTATATAGCTCATACATGAACCTTAAGTTACTTTTAGTATTTAACTACAATGTACCGAGATAAATAAATTAGAAGATATATGAATTTTAAATATGTCAAATATCCGAAAGTCTCGCATATCAATAGTGTATTCCTATACTATCAAAGAAGTTTCACAATTTCCTAGTTCAAACTCTACTGCCTAACATCAAATTCATATGTAAAAGTAAATATATGTATACGCTATTTAGGTCAATTGCAAGCAAGGTACAATTTACAAGCAATTAGTTATATCTAAATACAAACTTAGGAATGCAAATGTGAAAACATTTCATTAAAGTATTTATGTATAAAAAGCAAAATCTCAAATATAACTTCCAATCAGCCATTGTTGCATACTGCAATTTAGAATAATTACATTGTAGAAATATTCGGCAGCAGCAGAAAAGTGAATTGTTAAGTAATTCATTACACAAGTGGCAATTTTTCAAGACGGATACTACACGTGACGTTTGCTGAAAATAATATCAATTTCATTATCACTTGAAACTGAATTTATGTTTTACAAATGCACAGTTTTGGTTCACTATCGAAGTTCGAGATTTTTAGTTGTTATTTGCACGTTATTTCATCTTAAAAACTCAACTTCTTGAATACAGGCATTTCTTAATCGGACAAAGAGAATTTAAATGAATCTATATGCGTGTCAAGCTGTTCCGCAGACATTGAAACATATATTTCAGCCATTCTAGTTAAAGCTTCCCAGTTACACCCCATACCGTGGACTTTCCAGAGACGACGTATGAAGTTACCCGACACGGCAGGAATATGTTTTACATCACAACCGTGAAAGTATATGCCTGCAACTGCTGCATGCACACAGTAGAGGAAAAAGTTATTGAAACCAGGGGACTTACAGCCGTTAGGAAAATATTTTGCGAAGAGTTTGCTTTCAATGTACATGAAAGTGTCGTAGTTCCCAATAGCGGCCGTTTTCATGTAATCTAAAATATGTTGTTGAAACTTCATCGTATGGCTAATCATGCTTACTGCCGTCACCATGGTTTGGTTAAAGGCTTTGTATACATTTTCAAAAAGTGGCCCAAATCTTATTCGCTGAAAGTCATGGCCGTTACTTTGAAATATATAATGTATCATATCTTCGGTGAACAAATCCATCTCCGCGTCCATAGGTGTTCCAAAACGTATAGCCATCTGAAAATTTATTCACCTCACAGAATGTACTTTCACTCCAACACAAAGAGCACTGTGCAATTTATGTAATGTCGCTTGATACGGAATGGTTTACTTCTAAATGTGTCATCCTGAAACACTGTTGCCAACTTTAAAATATCTGCTGTAGAAAAGTTTCAAATTTGCTAACATATATCCAATCAGAACTCGTTAAGACAAACAAATGCGAATATTTACAGTATTAAATATGCATAAATCACATATAGCTCATGAAACTGTAGAATAAATTCAGAACTCTAAACACTTGTTGCTTGACTAGAGGCTATTCTACGAAGGTGGTTGTGTTAGCGGTTAGGATAAGTGTACTGCTTAAATACTGTTTATGATTTTTACAGTTGTTATAATTTCAGTTTTAATATTCAAGTTGAATATATTAGTGTTGTATTTAAAGTTAAGCAAATTGTCTTCGTTTGAATTTTTTTTTCTTTTTCTTTTAGAAAAATATATACCTTTTTCTTCTAGACCATACTAAACCGGTCTGGCCGATTTCTACCCATCCATGCGGGAAAGCCTATGCACGTTGTGGACAACGGGGAAGAAAACGCCAATAGAATTACGTAACACATTGACAAAGAAACTAAAATTATCAAAGCTTCCGAAAACTGATCAAACCAAAGTTCCAAAAGTATTAACTCCATTAAAGCTAAATAAATAAGAAATTACATCAATGTAATGACACGTGGCAAAATTTTACATACACCACTTACCATAGTGTCCCCTGTTGACTCAGATAGTATTAGTGACAGCTAAAGGGCTATGTACAGTGTGTATATTCATTCAGAAACTAAAAGATTCTGTAGCCATTAACTTTTATAAGTTATGGAAGCAATTAAATAATTAACAAACATTGCATATTTAAATTATACCTAAACTTGACTTGAGGGTGTACTAAATTAGCCAATATTATATTTGCCAAAATTTATGATTGATTAATTACACCTAACTCTAACTTATACTGCTAAGGTATTTTCCCAATCTCATAGCTTATTGACATAATTATCTGTACCAGTTGCGTAGCGTGATATTTCTGATTAGGGAGGCTGAGCGATTGGATTTCAAACTTGGAAAGGGTTTTGTATTCTAAGTAAAATTTATATTTGATTTCACACTTTGAATATGTTTTATTTTCTTGGTGAGTAAAATAAAATAATTTACGTAAAAATGCTAAGAGTGACTGGAATACAGGATATTTTAAAATATACTACTTATATAAGATAAATTCAAACAAAATATAATATTTTAAATGTTTCCTTAATTCTAAATTAGTTGAACTTTTACAACCAATTTATTAAATATTAAGACATGGTCAGTTCCCCTTGATAAACGTTCTACAGGCGCCCATGTATGAAAGAGTGCATTGAAAATTAGTCGGAAATCTGGAACATAAGGTTAATTGAAAATTAGTGTAGTGTAATTAGCAAAGCCCTTAAACAAAATTGTATATTAATTATTTACAAATACTGTACTATGAAAAATTTAAAATATCTTATAATTACAGTATGCTAAGAATTTCCTAGAAAATTGTTTACCACTTTGTTTGTTTTCCCTACCACTTTGTTTTTCTAACTGAGATTCTCGTGCAAAATGGAATTTTTAAATGGAAATCAGATTTGTATTTTCTAAAACTCCCGTTGCATGCATTAGCATTCTGGCTGATCGATGGCGGTTAAAATGCACAGATGAGTCGTGTTGTCTGTCACTTAGAGGTTTTGCGTGGCGAACTGACAGCTGCTTCACTGCCCCTTACTGCTCTATAAGGGTTATCAAAGATGATCTGGTCCCACTCCAATTTTATTGACGAGAATTGCCTCAGGATGGCATTGATATATTTTCATGTCTAGATCAGAACTATACTGATGTAGGTAATGCTCAAACATAGTGCATAAGATTCGGTTTCCGGCGGTAGGTGTTTGATTACCGCTACAGAAATTGCAGGGGATGCGGGTTTCCAGATTCCCGTCAAATGCAAAATACACTCTATAACAAAAAAATCGACGTACCAAGAAGGAGTTGTCCGATTGTGAGAAAAATTGGTGGATGTGAAGAACATACATAGAAAAAGAAATGATCAAAATTTCAGAACAATTTAATGATTTAGAGTTTGACCGTATACAAAGGAAGTTAATAAGGCGTTGGTCCACCTCTGGCCTGGGTGGAAGGTGTCACACGGAGTGGCATAGACTGATAAAGTTCACGGATGGTGTCCTGCGGATGGTCTTGCCAAATTGTCTCCAACTGTTGGGATAAATCGTCAACATTCCGGGATGGTTGCAATCGCCTTGCCATAACGTCCTATATGTGCTCTATGGGAGAGAGATTAGAACACCTAACAGGCCAAGAAGGTGTTGGGCAAGCTTGAAGACAATTTATTGCCGGTCCGTGCCCTGCATTGATCGGTCGGGGTGAAGAGAGGGAAGTACCAACTCGCACGCGGAAAGAACGATTAATGAGATACGAGTTGATCATAGTAAGTAACTGGGTTGATATGCCAAGCCGCACCAACTTTGTAATTAAACCCGGGAACCAGCACTTGTCAAAGGCTTTCATAATATCAAAGAACACTATACCAGTGTACTGCCTGTTGCTGGAGTTGGTGTTGTTGTTGAGACCCAGACCGTCCGACCTACCAGAAAGGTGTAGGGTAACTGTATGGACGGCCGGGAAGTGCCACCCAATTTAGACCGGAACCCAGTGGGGGAGGCATCCACAGGGACCGTACCCTCCTTCCCCTACCACCAACCTCTCGGAAGGACTTACGGACCCACATGTTTAACGTGATCGTACTCCGCATGAACACGGCGGCATTTGTGGTAGCGTGCAAATCTAGCGCGCAAACCACGGGGATACCGCACCCGAGATGGCCAACAGCACGCGGTGTTCCGAGGTGGTCACCCACCAAGTACTAACCGCGCCCGATGCTGCTTGACTTCGGTGATCTAACGAGAACCGGTGTTTTCAGCACGGTACGGCCGTTGGCCAATAATGTGCCAACTGCACGCGGTGTTCCCAGGTGGTCACCCTCCCAAGTACTAACCGCGCCCGATGCTGCTTGACTTCGGTGATCGGACGAGAACCGGTATTTTCAGCATGGTATGGCCGTTGGGCTAGAGTTGGTGTGTATATTTTCTACTAAACGCATAAGCTGGGTCTGAGTGGAATAAGCAGATCGAAAGCCGTGTTGATCAGGAATAAGAATTTGGTGGGACCTGCAGAAACTATCCAATCTCTTGAGCAACACAAGTTCATAAATTTTAGACAAGCTGGAGAGAAGAGAGCTATCCTGAAGAGAGGAAGAGAAGTATCAGGAAGAGAGCTATCCTGATTTGGTTTTAGAAGAGGGATCACAGTGGCAGTTTTTCAGCTTTGGGGAAAGTAGCGGTGCATTTTGTTTACTAGAGCGGCGATCCAGCAGACAAAGGAGAGGGGAAGCTTTTTAATGATGCGGTTGTTAATCCGATCAATACCAGGAGATTTCTTAATTTTGAGTTTGTGGATAATAGATAAGACTTCAGCCAGTGTTGTTTGTTGTAGGTCGTTTTAAGTTTGAACATGTAGTGCAGTTGTATTGGTCAGCTGTGTTTCAGTTTCATATTGTGGGTAAAGGTGGCTGAAGTTAGGATCCGTGTGTGAGGAGAACTGGAGTTCCAAGCTATCTGCAATAGCAATAGCTTTTTTCTCCTCGTCTGGGCGAGTCCGTGTCGGCCATTAATGGGCGGGATCCTTTTACTCTATTACTTTTTAATTGTTTAGGTTTTCGCCAGAGACTGCCATCAGAAGTGTTGAGATCCTCAATGTGTGTTTTCCAGCCTTACTGGTTGTGTGCACCAATGAGAGCTTTGATCTCGTTACTAAGTCTACGGTATTGTGCTTTATAAGCCGGATATCTAGTACGCTGCCAATCTTTCCGTAGACGGTTACGCTGCTTAATTTTGGCCTTGATATCACTCGGGAGCAAGTAGCAACTAGGAGGGGTAGTTTTAGGAGTTGAGGCAGCAGCAGTTGCCTCAAGTAGTAAAATGAGTCATTTTTTGGACGTTATTATCTATATCGTCCGTGCTGGTAATTTTGGGAGGTGCGATGCTAGTATGAATAAGTGAAAAACGGAAGTTTTGTACGTAGCTCCACAGGAAGGTATAAAGAAATATTTTGAAAGTTACGGGTCAATTCCACAGGCAAGTGATCAGAGTCAAGTTCGTTAATATTTCTGATCACATAATTATAAGGTATTTGTCTAAAAATGGCCAAGCCAAGAATACTATGGAACTGAACTGTGGAAAAGTGAGTTGGGGTTTTGGGAGCTACAATCCTAAGGTTGGCGCACTGAGCCAGTCGATTTAGAGCATTGCCATACCTATTCGATATAAGGAAAGTAATAATTCAACTCTTGGAAAGATATTTATTATATAATATAACTCTTTTTTCTTTCTGGAGGATATAGTAAGAGTCAGAATTTAATTAAATTTGGTTTTCTCCCAATATTAACTATTTTTTTTAAACTACTTAACATATTTTACTGAATTTTTTTATATATTTTATGGGATAATTTGAATATTTTCTAAAATTTTCGAAGCAATTTGTGAATTTTAAATTCGCTTAAAAAATGTTTGAAAAATTAGGTCCCATAGGGTTCAAGGTATTTCATTTTTTCAACTTGGGTTCAATCCAAAACAAATTGGGTGATATTATTCATTTATATTCGCATAGGTCCCACAGACCGTCTGAACAACATACTAAAATTTCATTTTGATAAAGTCATTTTTACGGCAGTTATTGTGCTAACAGACAGAGTGAACAAAGTCATAAACACTTTTCAACTATGTTGTAAAGTGTTAATAAGAGAGCGGATAAAGTGTTAATAAGAGAGCGGATAAACTCCTTAAAAGAGGGATCAAACAAAAATTTACGCTGATGTACGAACTAGTGACATACGAAGATATCAAATAAACGAAGAATAAATTACAATTGTTCCCCAAAAAAGGATTGAATCCAAATACAAGTAATAAAATCCATACAGAAAAAACAACGGTAGTAAAATTAAAACTACCCAAAATTGACAACTTTTCTTAAGCACGCTCAAAACCAAGTCGATCCTAATGGGGAAAACCTAAATAAACGGGACAAAAGTACAAGCGAGGAATGCACAAAGTGGGATAAAATCACTGATATAGGACATATAATGATGAACATCAAGTTATCAAGTCTATCAAGCTTTATAAACTTTGAAAATCAGACAGGAATTGTACGAAAACTTTTAATAGTCTTATAGACAATTAGCAGCATACACGTTCTTCGTATGGAACATAACAACTAACTTTAAAGGTGAGCAAATATTACTCTAGCAAGCAACTACAGCAGTGTTTTAGAAAGCAGTGTTTCAGAAAGCAACTTTAGCAGTGTTTTAGAAAGCAACTTTAGCAGTGTTTTAGAAAGCAACTTTAGCAGTGTTTTAGAAAGCAACTTTAGCAGTGTTTTAGAAAGCAACTTTAGCAGTGTTTTAGAAAGCAACTTTAGCAGTGTTTTAGAAAGCAACTTTAGCAGTGTTTTAGAAAGCAACTTTAGCAGTGTTTCAGAAAGCAACTACAGTCGAAACCGTATGCATCTTACAAGGCCGTTGCAAGGCCTTACAAGACCTTACAAGACCTTACAAGGCCTTACAAGACCTTGCAAGGCCTTACAAGACCTTGCAAGGCCTTACAAGACCGTATGCATCTTGCAAGACCGTTGCATCTTACAAGGCAAATTAAAAAAATAATATAGCCCATGAACTAAAACCCAAATTGTGATCTTATCTGCTCACTTGTAAACGAAATCGTATGAAAGCTTCTTGCAATAGACAAAACCACTATCCAACTGTATCCAACATTCAACAGTACAAAAGCGAGAGAGCTGTATATAAAAAATCCACCTTACAAGCAAAATCTGAGGCGTGGAAATCATTTTCCATAAAAACCAATTAGAATTATGGGGTAGTGTTTAAAATGGTGTATTATTCACAACGAAAGAAGCTGCCTATGATCTGCTGCCGCAAACAATAAATTAGGATCGACAGAATGTGTTAAAATATCTTACAGATTCTCTTTTCGTTACGAAAACACCAACCCAGACAAATAGCACATTTTCTCGTATAACAGAAGAAAACACTTCCGACAATTTCTCATCCAGTCTAACCGCAGCGGAAGTGAAAATAGCACTTTATTTACTCAGCTCCAACAAGGATCCCGGAATATCGATATACGAATTCTGAAAGACGTGTTCAAAGTCATGCCAAAAACGATAACCACATTGATGCATTAATACCTATCTTTGGGATATTTATCAAAAGCCCAGAAAGTTGAGAAGTTATTTTCTTTCAGAATCCCAACAAGGATCCTATCTAAAAGCGCCCATATCGGCCCTGTATGTCGTCTGCCAGCATTGTCAATAATATTGGAAAAAAATAATTCACAGGAGAATGGAACACTTTCTCGAACTGAATGGTCTTATGAGCAAACATCAACACGGCTTCCGAGAGAGTCACTCTGTAAAGATTGACAATGTCTATTCTCGAATTCTTATTTTTAAAGCAGTGTCGTCCCCGTAAAAATAGGAGTCTAAATTTAAATAACAGTCGCGCATATTGCGAAGGGGTTGGGGAAAAATTATATAAGGCAATGTGCGAAAGACGAGATGACGAGAGTAAATGGAGGTAAATAGTAGGAGTTTGTACGTGTAGCGTGGCGAGGGTAGATTACAGGCGATGGTAAAAAGGGTGAATCATGTACATTCTGATGTATTATTGTAAAATACGATTATAAAGTTTATTTTATGATTTCTACAAGTCAATAATAAAACTTGTTGCTCTTTATCAGAAGATGCCTGAGTTTTCATTCCGACATCTTTACAACTCTACTGAAAAAGCACTGGAATACGTCCTCTCATGTATAGAATCTCATGTATCCGAAAGAAACTATACTGCATTACGATCATTTGATGCACAAGGTGCTTTTGGTAGCATGAACTGGTCCTTCTTATTGAAAGAAATATAAAACATAAATTTTCCATCTTATTTACGGAGTATCATCCGCAGTTATCTGAAAGATGGGGAAATTAGACTTAATTCAGAAACAACTTGGAAAGAAATTTCTACGTGGAATATCCACAAAGCTCTTGCTTAGGACCCTTACTTTGGTCAATAATGATTAATATCATTCTTCATAATTTCGTTATTACAGAAACATGATTTTTCGCGTATGCAGATGACTCCATGCTGATACCAGAAAGCAGTTCACGTAGACTTCTAGCAAATGCAACTAATGACGGAAAAGAAACCTTTTCAGATCATTCTGAGGAGTTTCAACTATCTCTTTCCTCAACAAAAACTTCAGATTTAGAGATAGAAAAACCATCTCAACTGAAAAGGAAGCATATCTTCAAGATTCAAGATGATAGCATATCAAGACCAAACCAAACAAGTATCTCGGAATTATAATTGATAAACATATGTCATGGATTCCATATATAGAAAACCCCGTACAAAGATTGGCTGCGAAATCCGTAATGTCAGAAGACTAGCATCATCTACGTGGGGCATAAATTCCAAGATCTTAAAAAAATGGAATCTATCAGTAACAGAAAGGATCTTGTGCTATGCTGCGACGAGTCGGTCTCTAATCTTGAACAGTCATGCAAAGAGAAAACTAGAATCAGTTCAAAGGATAGCTCTTCTACAGATTTCAAGGATTTATAGCACAACATTTATTTACAATAGCGCTACAAGTGCTTACCGATACTCTTTCAATAACATTAAAAATTCAGAAAGAAGCCATCATAACGCACGTAACACGCTTAAAATAAACACCGCAGTAGAATAATATATTATGACAACAAGGATTACGAACAAAAAAGGTCACCTGGGTAACGTACCAAGGAATAGGTAACCTAAAATAGGTAACTTGAAATATGTATCG
>OX578150.1:77092698-77307698 GCA_951213105.1 Amaurobius ferox
CGATGTTGTCAGATTTAAAATGTCTGTTGCAGAAATGATCTGAACATAAATCTAAGGTAAGAATATAAAAACCCATACTAAGAAAATGCCACTATCATTTGTGACAATAATTTAGATGGCGCTGCGATAAAATATACACCTTTGTTATACACCTAATAAAATATACACCTTCTACGTTGAAAGACTTTAAATATTTATTTAAACTCTCAATTTTGTAAAAATAAATAAGTAGGCCAAGCAAATGAGAACTAAAATAATAAGTAATATTCCTAAGTATTCCAAATAATGTTACCTTTAAATTTACTTTTATCTCCCTATATTGTGATCTCTATCTTACAACTGTGTCAAAATACTGAATAAATATGTTGATAATTACGCCATCGCTAAGATCTTACGCCATCGCTAAAACTTCCACATTCGACAAATATTGAACACATCAGTAACAAACTAGCGACATGGATCTAAATGCTGGAAGAGTTGAAGAGAGCCATGAAAATAAATAAATGAAATTTATTTTTAGTGAAAAAACATTGATATGAGTGATTTATTCAATGCGAAATACAGAAATGGTTTAATTTAAATGCGGTTTCTAGTAGACATCATAAAATATAAAGCAAAAATGTAAACAAAATTGACGTATAAAATAAAAGAATAAAATTGTTTGAAAGAACAAGTTCGAACTGCTGATGCATTCTATATGTTAAAATGTTATTTATTTACTTTAGTTAATCTCTTTATTTCAAATATGCTTTCTTTCGGTTAGTTTGCATGATTCAGGTACAAAAAGTAAAAAAAAAGCATATCAATCAGAAGAAATTATTGACATTAGTTAGCTGAATATAGATCTATCCAAAACTTTTCAAAAATGTACTAAACTTCAGTAAAACCTTTAGTATCGCAAATTCATTGGCATCCTAATATACAGTTTAATTTTCATGATATTTAAATGAAATATATCTACCTGCCTAACAAAAGCTTGTTTCTGAACAATATGTTTAATTTCTTATTACTACTTTAATAAAATATAGAGAAATTATTGATTTCTGAAAAGAATTGCATGTTTTTTGTGGTTTCAAGTTTATTACCTCTCACTTCTTTCAGACTTCCTGAACACATTTCGAACACTTTGGGAAAGCCTAGCTTAATAAGTATGTTTAAGAGGTGTTTATACAGGATCAGTTACAAATACATAGCGTTAAAATGAAGTTTAAGCAATTCTTTTTTAATCGAAAAAATGTGGTTGCGAGTGTATTTAATGGACAATCACATATGTAATGAGTGGAATTAGTCAATTATCCGATTGGCTTTTGCTAATTCTGAAGAGGATTTCCGGAAAAAATCCGAAAATAAGAGGAGACAAGTAATAAGTGAATAGACTTATGAACACTATTAGAAGGCTTAAGGTCTATTCACTATAATAAATTTTGGAATAATTTTACAAAGCCTACATTTAAAAAGAAAGCTCATATGATTTAAGTATTTTTGCCATTTCAAACTCATATTGGAAAAACGATTGTATTTGGAAGTCATGAATAAATGAAATTTCAAGGGCTGTTGAAGCCTGAATAATTAATAAGTAAAATACACTTTGTGCGAAAGTTAAGGAGAACTTGAGTAAGGTGTATAAGCTAAAATAACTCAATGCACCATATAAGCTGTTGCTGCAATATTTTGTTTATATACGATGCTCAATTTTTCCTCATACGTACAAAGTGTGTTTTACTAACTGACGATGAATTGTTTAAATTCCTTTACATAAGTAATTATATAGGTTTTTATATATGTATTTATGTGTGTTTTAATGTATGTCTATTGATGAAAAATGACAAATTATTAGTAAGATGTCATAAAATATTATGGAGGTTTAAGCCAACACCCATTGTGATACGACTAAACATAAAAATGTGTAATTTTAAACTTGCCCTGCTATCAAAACCTTTAATTAAAAGAAACTCGGTAAAACTATATTTCTAAATGATAAATAGTTTTCACATACAACACAATCTACAAGCCCGTATATATAATGGCTGAATGTATAAAAATTATTATTCATCCACTCATATTGATTACCATTTTGAGTTCTGTCATTTTTGAAGCAAGGGTTATTTTTACCGTCAGAGACCATCGTTATCACTATTAAACTATTATTCACCAGATCCTTATGAATTTGATACAATATCCCTTGGATTACTAAATATTAATGACTTTAGTTTAATATACAAATTATGCATTTGTTTGAATTCCTAACAAATACATGGTCACTGTATGTGCAAACCATCTACATTTCACAATTTATTTCACCCAAATTTAATTCAATAACAAGGAAATTTCGCCTAATTTAAACGTTTGGGAAGTCAGCCAGTTAACCCATCAGTCGGTTTTGATACCCCACTCGAATGTTTTTATTGCATTTTAGTTCCATCACAAATTTTTGTATCCCATCACACACTAATAAACTTGAAGTGATCCTCTTTATTGTACTTTGATGTAAATGCATATGTATACTTAAAATATTTACAGATTTTCTTGTTCTCAACTTTTTTAAACAAAAATAAAAAAAAAATAAACTATCAAAAATATTTAACTTCCACTTTTTACTTTCCTTATATACATAATGTATAAGGAAAGTATTTTGACGGGGTCGAAAATTCGAATTAGAGTTTTCGACGGGAGAGCGCGTTTCAAGCATCCCTGATCACGAATCAAACATTTTTGAAGTGATATCTGTGTGTGTGAAAGTATGTGTGTCAGTGAGTCTGTGGAGACTATACTGACGACCGAATGAACCGATTCGAACCAAATTTGGTACAAAAATCATAATCTAAACACTGGAAGCTTAGTGTTTTTATACGCAATCGAATGTTCAAAACCCCCCTTAATTTTCGAATGAAATTTTGAAAAAATCTTCAAAAAATCAAAACCACTAATAAAGTTACGCAAATAGACATTTCGTATGTAATTTTTCGTTGAAAAACGATTGGCATAAATTTTAGAACGCTAACATGAACCGATCTCGAGATATTGCACATTTATTCAATAACATTATTTAAAATTCATAAAATAAAAAAAACTATTTCCTATTGGGAAACATGTTCACTCTTTCTGTTTAATATCATGGGATAAATTGGGTGACATTCTCGTGGATCTAGCTCGTTCCATTCATGAAAAAATATACTTTGAGTAATACTTTTGTATTTGAACGCCAATAGTCATTTATCTGCTGTAAGAATAACTTATTTCTCCGTCCATAACGCTTGGCGAAATTTTGGCGACGAATTTGGTGGAATGTCGCCAACTTGGCGACTTTTTGAAATGTTGCCAAATTAACGAAAATCTCGCCAAATGGACAAAAATGATAAATCAATGGAAATGGCGACTATTTGTCGAAAATTTAATATCTTGGAAAGAATATTATTATCTACTATAAGAAAAACCTATTTTTTTTACTGTAAAAGTAGTAAATTCATTACATTATATTATATAAGGAAAGTCATGTGTTGCCCACATCAGATTTTTTTTTTTGAGATTGTGAGAAAGAAAAATTTGATATTTTACTTAACATACGGCTTCCATATCTTGTTACTACAAAACTGCACATGAATGTCAATTCTCAAGATTGTCGGTTGCACAGATCGGAACAAAATTAGAATAGGAGGGTACAGACGTGCACAATCAGTTTCCTGAGAGAGTTAATGCTTGTCACCACAATGAAATCTTAAATATAGGCACTTTAAATCCTTGCGTTAAAAATTGTATTTTTTCAAAACATTATATGCAAGATTTTGTCACATAGTTTAAACGGAGGCGATGATTTCCACTGCTGGTATACCTATTTTCTGTAATTTGAAGAGCGACCAGCGATTATGCCAGCAGTACAATTATTTATAACTTCATAGATGTATCATGAAACATCTATACAAATATCCTTAAAGAATGATCACTATCATTATGCCCTTGAAATGGAAATGTATGCAGAATAGTTTTTATGCGCATTGTTACGAGTAAAATGCGAATATTTATCGGAAAAATTACAATGCAGTTTATATGTCCAATATGATGAATATTTTTGAAATCATACGATTAGTATGGATTCTAGTTTGACTTAACAAATTAACAACTATCGCTCGATTCCAAAACACAGCATCTTCAGCATTTCGTACAAAAGACTTGTTTCTATAAATAGATGAAGGGCCTTTGACTATTCTTTTACAAGTTTCAATTAATATCTTGTTTCCATTATTTCTTAACCAAGTATATATGTCTTACCAAGGATTGAGTCAATCTAAAAGCAATTGCGTGATATTATTCATTTACATGCCCACGTGTCCCACAGACCATTTCAACAACATACTAAAAGTTCATTGATAAATTCATTTTTGCAGAAAATAATCAAGCGAACGTAGACATAAAGACCAAAGTCATAAGAACTTTAAATATGCTGAAAAATATTAAAAACCCGAAGATTTGCTGCATCTCCTTCAGTACGTCAAAGACACGAAATATATGCAATTTAGAATTGTTTCGGGATCTATTTGTGATTGCCAATCAGAAAGCTCAATTTTAAACGTAGAACTAACAGATAAGATTGGTTGGACCCAAAATACAACAGAAATACCCGAACAATACAATACGAGACAGTCCGAGTAACATTGAACTAGTCCCAACAGGACGAAACAATTCCGAACGGACACAGGAGTTCCAAATACTAAGGAATGACCAAAACTGAAACAAAAATAATTAGAACAATGATAACATTGCAGGGTACAAAGCCATACACTGGAAAATAATAGAGTACTGAACAAATCATTGACTTCTAGAAATTTTTCTGAATATAAAAGGATTTTTCGTATTGTGAAATTCAAGCTATAATTTGTCTTATACGTACTATGAACTAGCAATTTTTTTAATAGAAATTTCATTGTTTTCCACAGAAAATGTTGCTTTGATGTATTAGCATTCGAATTATCCCGTTTATAATAATGAAATTGCTAAATATCCTCTGGCTTCACTTTTTTACATAATCCATCTACACAACATTTTATTGATGCATTTAAAAAATAACACTTTGCATTTCTTTTGTGTAAAAATGTTTTTTAAAAATATATAGCTTAATTTACAAAATTTTACTTTCATAAAATGTGACAAATTACCATCCCGATCTTCAAAGAGCTTAAACACCATTTTGTTGTCTAAATTTAAATGGCTATAGGTAGATTCATACATTAATAACTTACTATTGAGCTTAAAATGATGCGCTGAGGTTTTTATAAATATAATAAAAAATTTCCTGAATTTTTAAATTTATCAATTATGTATTCAAAAATATAGTGTATCAATATTAAACTCAAACTAATAAATTTGTGTTACTACGTTATAGATCAAATTATATCTAGCCTTTTAATAGAAACTCGAAATATGAATTAAATTTGAGTGGGGACATTTAAAAGCTATCCATAAATTTTCATGAAATTTGGTGCAACCCATTCTCGGGAGATTATGAGATAAAAAGATCTTCAAAGTATTTATATGTCAGATAAAAAATAAATGGAAGTAATGTTCATAATTTTTCTAAACCAAAAACATCACAATAGAATTCTAAACTTGATAATTTATTAAAATTACATATTATATTAAAGAATTATTTAATTAAATTACATTAGAGATTTTCGTTAAATACAAATATATCTGAATGAAAATTATTACCCTATATAACAAGAAATGCAACAAATACAGATTCTTAAATTTTTTGAAATATACAAAATTGTTCAAGATAATATTTTGCATTTAACATAAATGATTCAAACATTTATGGACAAATTAACACACTATTCTTTAAAATACAGAATCTAAAAGCTCAATACAAAATCTAAAAGCTCAAATGTTTGTAACAGTGAATTTTCCATTTCTGCGCAGTACATCGTGGAATGAGTGCATGTTAGGGAATATCGAACAGCTGCTTAAAAGTAAAAATGTTTTCGTTACATTGCCCAATACAGGCAATCCATACAGCAGAATATTGTACATTAAACAGCGATTTGACTATCGCCAAGAAAAACGAACACAAATTTTACAAGATCATATTCATGATTCACAAATAAAATAAATATATTTCTTGGTTAAACACTTCTTTCCTGGGCCCTTCATTTATTAATTTTATATTTAGTATGAAAGAATGCATTTGAATTTCTTTAGTTAATTAAAATATTTCAAGCTTGTTTCAATTGGTTCAATTGTATAACCTAAATTGAAAATGTAAAATAGCATTCTCGTCATCAGTAGAATTTAATGCTGCTAGAAGTTGCTTAGCTCAATATAAAAGTTTTCAAATATTATAAAAATTGTACTTAATTACAGAAAAGTGTGGTACCTTCAATACCGCACATTCATTTTTTGTGCCGAATAGACACATTAACTTTTTTGTTTTGTATTAAAAGAAACCTTCCTGTTTACTGTCTAGAACGTTATTTTTTGAGCTACAATCTTCATATTATTACTTTCTCTTTCGTACAAAAAGTTATTGATGAAATTTTTATTACGCTTAATTACTGTATTCGACCTTCTGAATACATTAGAACATTTTGGAAATAGTACATCGTTGGAAATATTACATCTTTGGAAATTGTAATTTGATCGTTCAATTTTTGGTGAGGCAGCACGCATAACAGGTATTTTACCTTCCTACATAATGTTTATTTGAATGATATTTATATAATAAATTGCAATTGGACCATAATTAATCAACATTCACTTAAGAATATTTATATAGCTCATACTTAAGTGAACCTTAACTTTTGTAATTTCGCTACAATGTACGGAGATAAATAAATTAGAATATATGAATTTTAAAATGTATTAAATGTCCTAAAATCTCAAATATCAATCTTTCCAATACGACTAAATAAATTTCTGTTTCCTAACTCAAACTCCACTGCCAGAATTCTAAATTCATTTGAAAAAGTAAATATATGCATACACTGTTTATGTCACTACAATATACAAGAAATTAGTTATGTCGAAATACAATCTTAACAAGGAAAATCAGAAAACATTTTATTAAAATATTTATGTTAAAACTAGGATTTAAAGTACTAAAAGCAAAATCTCAAATAATCTAACTTCCAATCAGCCAGTATCACATATTGCAATTTAGACTAATATTACATTATGGAAATATCGTAAACTTCAAATAAGTTAAATTGTTTAGTAATTTATTACCTGATACACAAGCATCAATTTTTCAAAATAGATACCGATATTGCCGCAGAGGTGTCCAGAATTTGCTTATTATCACATGAAACGAATTTATATTTTAAAATTCATAGAATTTTGGTTCATTATCGAAGTTTGGGAGTTTTATTTATTTACACATTCTTTCATCTTTGACACTAAACTTCTAGAACACATTGTCCTTTTCCTTGAAAAGACACTGTGGTGAGTTTCAATTCAATTTTTGACAATTCAATTATTTTCAATTCAATTCGTTAAACGGAATATTTCGATTTGCTATATTCATTATCACGTTTTTGGCTGCATTTTGATTTGCAATACCTTGAGGCATTTCTTAACCGGAAGAAGGGAATTTTACTGAATCCATATGATTGAAAAGCTCGTCGGCATTGTATGAAATATATTTTGCAGCTATACAATATAAAGCAGTCCAGTCAAACCATAATCTGTGGCTATCTACGAAACGGCGTATGAAGCTACAGGCCATTTCATGGACGTTGTTTAATCCATGGCGTTGAAAGTTTCCAGCTGCATTTGCCATATGTACACAGTAGAGGAAAAATGTATCGAAATCAGGGGTATTGCAGCCGTTGGGAAAATATGCCCTGTAAAGTTGCCGTTCCAAGTGCATGAAGGTTTCTTTTTTCCTAGCATCGACATTTTTCAGGTATTTGGAAACATGTTCTTGATATAACCCCGCCTCTGTCATGATGTTTACTGCCGTCCGCATGGTATCGTTAAACCGTCTGATTACATTTTCATATTTTTTTCCGCATGTCTTTCGCACAAAACCCATGCCTCTAGCTAGAATTACACAATGGTAGAAGTCTTCGGTGAATGCGTCCATCTCCAAGTCTTCATCGTTTCTGAAACGTGCAGCCATCTGAAAATGTATTCACCTCACAGAATGGTTTTTCACAACAACCTGAAGAGCTAAAAACTGTGCTCTTTATATAGTATTGCTTGGTACGAAATGGCTTTCTTCTAAATGTGACATTCGGAAACACTGTTGCCAACATTAAATAGCTGTAGAAAATTTTTAATTTGCTGACATCTATCCAATGAGAACTCGTTAAGAGAAACAAATACGAATTTAACAATATTAAATAATCATAATTCACCTATAGCTCATGAAATAAATAATAACAATATTAACTGTAGAATACGTACAGAACTTTACACACCTGTTGCTTGAGAGGAGTCGATGCTACGGAGGTGGTTGTGTTAGAGATTATTACTGAAAGAGAGTTTGGGATTGCTTCAGATGTTATAATTTATGTTTTAGCATTGAATCTGAATATATTAGATTTGCGTTTAAAGTCAAGCATCTTGTGTTTTATTAAAAATACAAATTTATTATTATTATTATTTTCTCCTTAACAAGTGTAAGTCAGCTTGGTTAACTTTCCCCACCCATGTGGGAGGAGCCTATGTACGTTGTTGACAACGGGGAAGGAAACGTCATTAAAATTACGTAACACATAGACGAAGAAACTAAAGTTATCAAAACTTTTGCAAACGGAACAAACCAAATTACTAATATCTTTAAAGGGAAAATAAAAATATCAAATCCATTAAAGCTAAAGAAAAAAGAAATTACGCTAATGTAGAATGACGTGACAAAATTTCACATATATGCACTACCACCACTTAACATAGTGTCCACTCTTAACTCAGATCTTAGTGACAGCTGAAAAATTAAGTACGTTACTTATATACATTCAGAAACCAGAAGATTTTGTAGGTACAAATATTATATTATATATAAATTAAGGAAACATTTAATTAACAAACAAACACAATATATTTAAATCATATCTAAACTTGACTTGAGGGTGCACTAAATTAGACAATATTATATTTGACAATACGTATAATTGATTAATTATACCTAATTCGAACTCATGAAGGTACTTTTCTTATCTCATAGCACATCGATATGACTATCTATATATTTAATAATATTAATATTTACAATTGAATTTCAAAGACATAATACCTCCAAAACTGGTGTATGGACTTCTTTATACAAATTAACCAACTTCAATGTTCAGATTCATAGGGTGCCAGGGATATGAGGTAGGGAAAACAGAATATACGGGCTTCCCGGTTTCAGAAGAGCGAGGGTACATCAAGGTCCGCTATGAGGATCTACTATCCAAATGCCGTCTGCATTTCGGTTCACCGTTCGGTTCACCATTCGGATTCCGGTTCATCATTCGGAGGACGCACCCGATGGCCGATGCCGGTTGGCTCAAAGCTGGTTTGAAGTCCGGGGAATGTACTCGAAGGTTGATGCCGGTCGGTGTAGAATCCCGCTAAAACGGTTTGCATGCAACAGCATTCTGGCTGATAGATGGCGGTTAAAATGATCAGAGGAGTCGTGCTGTCAGCCACGTTGAGGTTCGGCGTAACGAACTCGCAGCTGCTTCACTTGCCCGATGAGGGTTTTCAAAGACAGTCTGGCTTTAAGCCAAATTTATCGGCGGGGAATTGAATTACGACAGACATTGGTACACATTCATGCCGAGATCAGAGCTCTACTCAAGATAATGCTCAAACGTAGTGCATAAGGTTCAGTTTCCGGCGATATGTGTTTGACTATCGCTAAGAAATTGCATGCGACGCAGGTTTCCAGATTCCTATAGAATACAAAATATATGGACAGCTTCGATCATCTGCCGGGGCGAATGATGATAGGTGGGATGCTTGAAAACGAGATCTAAGATCGAGTATGACTCCAAATTTATATTCAGGTCCCTTCACTTTTTGTGAAGGGCGTAACAGAATAGGACATGAAGTTTCTTCGACTCTTCATTTGTTACAGCACTTCTGAGTGAAATGGGTGGAAATAATTCCAGAACTATTAATTGGATTACGGAGTAACGCTCATTTTGTATGCGTACATATAATTTCCGATCACATGTGGGTTTCCAACTGCCCGCAGGTCTCACCTAAACCCCATAGTGACTAAACACTTAACAAGGGCCACAATTTTCAAGGGATGTATAGTTTTAATTCTGACATTAACTTCGACATCTCGTTGTTGAATTTTTATGACCACCCTTTCATTTTATATTCTGCTTGGTGCCGAACTGTCCCTTCGCATCTGAGAGGAGATATCGTTCAAACAATTAAATTCTAAATCGTACAATATGACTTATGTTGATTCATTACACCCCCACCCCTTATTTATGGGTAGAGCCCGGTTAGCATGGACAGTGTTTGCATATGTATGTATACATTGCGTTATGCTTCATAACATCCAACAGTCCAAAGACACAACCATATATATTCGGAATACAATGAAATCTGGTCAATACGGAATACAATGAAGTAGAAATAGCAGAGGAATTGGGAAAAAATATGCCTTGGTACAAAGTAAATAGATTTACAAAAATCTGTTTTAAACGAAATTGACGACAGAAGTTTGTTGTCTCAGTTTCAATCTCACGTAGTGTATATAACGAAATACAATTCTGGAAAGTCCATGGAACTCCTAGCTTCAGTGATCACATGTATGTGATAATCACACTGACATTGAGGTAAAATCAAAGAGACGTTATAAAACGACATTTTCTAAACACACCTCTCTTAGGATGCAGTTGTTACCACTAAAGATTCTTATGAGATGCCAATTGCAGAAAGCAGCTACAGTCGAGACCGTAGAGAAATTTATTGAAGAATTGAAGGATCGCATCCAAGCATCATGTGAAAAGCAAATTAAAAAGTTAATATATCCCATGAATCAAAACTCAAATTGTGATCTTCTCTACTCATTTGTAAAGGAAATCATTTGAAAGCTTTTTGTAATTGACAAAAACACAATCCAACTGTATTTAATATTCAACAGTATAAAAGGGAGATATCTGTAGATCAAAATCCATACTGCAAGCAAAGTCTGAGGAGTAGAAATCATTTTCCACGAAAACCAGTTAGAATTATGGGGTAGTGTTTAAAATGCTGTATAACACATTATTCACAACGGAATAAGCTGTCAATGACCTGCTGCCGCGAACAATATATTTGGATCGAGAGAACGTGTTGAAATATCTTACAGATTCTCTTTTCATTACGAAAACACCAACCCAGACAAATGGCACATTTTCTCGTATGACAGAAGAAAAGACTTCCCACATTTTCTCATCTATTCCATACGCAGCGGAAGTGAAAATAGCACTTTATTCACTCAACTCCAACAAGGCTCCCGGAATATTGATATACGAATTCTGAAAGACGTGTTCAAAGTCATGCCAAAAACGATAACCACATTGATGCATAAATGCCTATTTCTGCGATATTTCTCAAAAGTCTAGAAATTTCAGAAGTTATTTTCTTTCAGAAGCCTAGCAAGTATCATACCCAAATCGGTCCTGTATGTCTTCCGCCATAATTGTCAATAGTATTGGAAAAAAAATATTTCACAAGAGAATGAAACGCTTTGTCGAACTGAATGGTCTTATGAGCAAACATCAACAAGGATTTCGAGAGGGTCACTCTTTAAGGATTAACGATGTCTATTCTCGCCTTCTTATTTTTCAAGCAGTGTCTTCCCCGTAAAAATAAGAGTCTAAATTTAAACAGTCATGCATATTACGATGGGCAGGGGGAGCTGGCAACCATGTTGTAAGAAGGCGACGTGCGAAAGACGAGATGACGAGAGTAATTGGTGGGAAATAGTAGGAGTTTATACGCGTAGCGTGGCGTGGGTATATTACAGGCGATGGTAGAAAGGGTGGACCATGTACAGTCTGATGTATTATTGTAATTTACGTTAATAAAGTTTATTTTATGATTTCTACAAGTCAAGAATAAAACTTGTTGTGCTTTATCAGTCGATGTCTGCGTTTTCATTCCGACACCTTTACAACTCTGGTGAAACAGCACTGGCATACGTCCTGTGTTGTATAGAAGGCAATATATCCGAAAGAAACTTCACTGCGTTAGGTTAATTTGATATACAAGGTGCTTTTGATAGCATGAACTGGTCCTTTTTATTGAAAGAAATATAAAAGATAAATTTTCCTTCTTATTTACAGAGGAACTTACGTAGTTATCTGAAAGATGTGGAAAATAGACTTAATTCAGGAACAACTTGGAAAGATATTTCTACGTGGTATATTCACAAGGCTCTTGCTTAGGACCTTTACTCTGGTCAATAATGATTAATATCATTCTTCAAAAACTTTTCATTCCAGGAATACGATTTTTGACGTGTGCAGATGACTTCAGGCAGATACCAGTACGCAGTTCAGGTAAACTCCTGGAAGCTGTAACTAATGACGGAATAGAAACAATTTCAGATCATTCTGAGGAGATTCAACTACCTATTTTCTCAACAAAACTTAAGATTTAGAGATAAACAAAACATCGCAACTGAAACGGAAGCATATCTTCAAGATTAAAGATGTTAGAATACCAAGACCAAACCAAACAAATATCTCGGAATTATAATTGATAAACATCTGTCATGTATTCCATATATAGAACATGCTGTACAAAGATTGGCTGCCAAATCCGTAATGTCAGAAGACTAGAACCATCTAGGTGGGGCATAAACTCTAAGATCTTAAAAACATGGAATTTATCAGTAACAGAAAGGATCTTGTGCTATTCTGCGAGTAGTCGGGCTCTAATCCTGAAAGCCATGCAAAGAGAAAACGCGAATCAGTTCAAAGGATAGCACTTCTACAGATTTCAAGGATTTATTGCATAACATTTACTTACAATAGCGCTACAAGTGCTTACCGATACATTTTCAATAACATTTAAAGTTCAGAAAAAAGCCATCATAGCCCGCGTAACGCGCTTAAAGCAAAAAAACACTACAGTAGAATAATAATTTATGACAACAAGAATTACGAACAAAAAAGGTTACCTGCGTAACGTACCAAGGTATCTGTAACATAAAATAGGAAACCTAAAATATGTAACATTAAATAGGAAACTTACACTTTGCTGAATCATCACAAGAAATATCAAAATTCATAAATATTTACACGGATGACTCTAGAACTAATTCTGGAACAGCATCTTACAGTTTGTTCTTTTTAAGATGGCATGTCTGACCCCAACTGGTCAACTCGTCTACACTATTAAAATATCGTCTTCCATGTAGAAGCTGCTCGCAATAGAGGAAGCTGTATTTTGGGCTACCACAAGATTACATAATAATTTCATTCTTTACTCTGACAGTCTATCGAGTATCAAAACTCATAAACAACATCAAACGAAGAATCCGATAGATACACAAATTATGACTATCATAACCAACAGCATCCTTCAAAAGTCTTTTATAGGATACATTAAAGGTCACTCGGGTGTTTTGGAGAATGAAATTGTAGATTACCTAGCTTTGAAGGCGACGTCAGATAACTCTGTCCAGAGTAAAAACTTACCAAATCCCTGTTCATCGCTAAGGTCACATCTAAATATTAATACCATAAATGAGTGTCAAAAGCAGTAGAACGATGGTGAGAAAGGAAGACAAACTTTCACCTATCTTCCCAGCGTATATCAAGAGCAAATGATTTGCAGCATAGAAATGGTTTAGTTTTACTCGGGGCATGGCTGCTTTCTAACCTATCTTTATAAAATCCAAAATAAAGACTCCGAAAACTTTCTTTGTGTAGAAATAGGATCTCCGAAACATTTTGTATTTGACTATCACATTATAGGGAATTGTCAGCTTAAAAGACCTAGAAGACAACATTTGCCAAAAACCTTCTGTGTAATAGCTGGAATATTACTGCTAACCCCCACATATTCGCTCACTGTTTATTTCACATTTATTCGTTGAACTCGCAAATTTTGTTATAATCTTGTTATAATCTCTCTGTTATATGCTTATATCTCTGTTATAATCTCTTTGTTATAATCTTATATACTGAAAACAAATAACTTTTTAATTCCCATTTGATTTATTATTGCGAGTATCATCGTATGTATCATAGTTATAGTGAAAACCATGGTAATCTGTGAGATGTGTGTGTATATGTTGTATATATAGTCTTGCATGTATGTGTGCATAATTAGTTTTGTGTGTATATATATATATATATATATATATATATATATATATATATATATATATATATATATATATATATATATATAGTCATACAAATATTAATCGCGGCACTTTGTATATGCTATTCCCAATTTTAAGAAATATTTTAAGGAATATAGTTGTTCCAATTTAAAACAGTTCTTCACATATTTGCTTTTGGATGTTGTTGAGACCCAAACCGTCCGACCTATCAGAAAGGTGTAAGGTAACCGTTTGGACAGATGGTGCTTTTGGGTGTAGAAACCCCAGACCACACGACCAACCCAAAGGTTTATGTCAGCATAATGTGTGGCCGGGTGTGGCTGGGTGTTGTTGTTGTTGAGACCCAGACCGTCCGACCTAACAGAAAGGTGTAAGGTAACTGTATGGACGGCCGGGAAGTGCCACCCAATTTAGACCGGAACCCAGTGGGGGAGGCATCAACAGGGACCGTACCCTCCTTCCCCTACCACCATCCTCTCGGAAGGACTTACGGACCCACATGTTTAACGTGATCGTACTCCGCATGAACACGGCGGCATTTTGTGGCAGCGTGCAAATCTAGCGCGCAAACCACGGGGATACCGCACCCGAGATGGCCAACAGCACGCGGTGTTCCGAGGTGGTCACCCACCAAGTACTAACCGCGCCCGATGCTGCTTGACTTCGGTGATCTAACGAGAACCGGTGTTTTCAGCACGGTACGGCCGTTGGCAGGGGTGTGGCTGGGTGTGAAATATTTGTAAAATTCTTATCTATATGTATCTAGTATTATGACAAACATGTTGCATATAATTGTTCATAATTTTTATCGTGGCACTGTGGTTTATAGTCTGGTTGGGACAGATATTCCTCCATCATAGGCTGTAATTACTGTTATAATTTGAGTCGGTGCTTACAAGTGGTTAAACCTCTAAAAATATTGGAAAATTATTTCCCAAAATCAAATTTTCTCGCATTGTAATGAAATATTGGGAAAAGATTAAATTTTATATAAATTGACTTTGTATACTGAACTGTTTACTTCTAAATTTGGCATCCGGAATCTATGTTGCCAGATTAAAAATGTCTGTTATAGAAATGATTTGAACATAAAGTTAAGGTAAGGATATAAAAATCCATACTAAGAAAATGCCACTATCATTTGTGACAATAATTTAGATGGCGCTGCGATAAAATAAACACTTTTGTATTGTATGCATTTCTATGTTGAAAGATTTCAAATACTTATTTAAACTGTCAATTTTGTAGAAATAAATAAGTAGCGCCATGCAAATGAGAACTAAAATAATAAGTAATATTCCTACGTATTCAAAAATAATTTTACCGTTAAATTTACTTTTATCTCCCAATATTGTGAACTGTGTCTTACAACTGTGTCAAAATACTTAATAAATATACTGATAATAAGGAAATCTTAATTTAAAAATAATTAAAAACAATATATATGAGGTGGGAAACACATAACTTCCCTTACATAATGCAATGCATTTACTTCTTTTATAGTTAAAAATAAAATTTTTTTTAATGGTAGATACTTATATTCTTTCCAAGATATTGAATTTTCGACGATTAGCCGTCCTTTTCATTGATTTAGCGTTATTTTTATCCATTTGGCGCAAATTTTCGTTTATTTGGAAAAACCTAAAAAGAAGCCAAGTTGGCGACATTCCGCCAAATTTGTCGCTGAAATCTCGCTAAGCGTTATGGATGGAGAAATAAGTTATTCTTATAGCAGAAAAATTACTATTGGCGTTCGAATACAAAAGTATTACTCAAAGTATCTTTTCTCATGAGTGGAACGAGCTAGATCCACGAGAATGATGTCACCAAATGTATCGCATGATATTACATATAAAAAGTAAACATGTTTCTCAACAGTTAGTATTTGTTTTTAATTTATGGGATTTTTTGATAAATTTGTTTGGAAAATGTACAATATCTTGAGAATGGATCATGTTAGCGTTCTAAAGCTTTTGTCCATAGTTTTCTAAGGAAAAATTACATAAGAAATGTCTATTTCCGTAACTTAAAAAAATCATCAAAAAATCAAAACCTTTATTAAAAATTTCACTTGAAAATTTAGGTGGGTTCTGAACATTCGATTACGTTTAAAAACAACAGGCTTCCAGTATTCACGCATTGTGATTTTTGTAACAAATTTCATTCGAATTGCTTTATTTGTTCGTGAGATATCGTCTCCACAGTCTCACTGACACACACACACACACACACACAGAGAAATCACTTCAAAAATATTTGATTCGTGATCAGGGATGCTTGAAACGTGCTCTCCTGTCGAAAACTAGAATTCGAATTTTCGACCCCGTCACAATACTTTCCTTATATATTATGTATATAAGGAAAGTAATTAATATATTCAATGCTATGTCACCTGATGTGCCAAATGGACGCAGAGGATTTTTACTAACATTAGTGACATGTAGATATAATTCTCAAAACGTAATGGCACTTTCAAGCATTGCATCTATAGAAGTTTAACCTCCTCCTCTCTAACTCCATGGGTTGTTTATATATACTCCTGCTTATATTTGTACAATGAGAACTCGCTAAGGTCAACAAATATGGATTTAACACGATTAAATATACATGAATGAGACATAGCTCATGAAATAAATATTACAAAACGCATTATGTTCAAACTGCCGACCTCTGTTCTATGACGGAATACAATAAGAAAAAGAAAACGTCATTTCAAAGAATGTTAGTGTCTTACGCCATCGCTAAAACTTCCACATTCGACAAATATTGAACACATCAGTAACAAACTAGCGACATGGATCTAAATGGTGGAAGAGTTGAAGAGAGCCATGAAAATAAATAAATGAAATTTATTTTTAGTGAAAAATCATTGATATGAGTAATTTATTCAATACGAAGTATGGAAATGATGGCTTACTTTAAATGCAGTTTCTAGTAGACGTCATATAATATGAAGCAAAAATGTATAAACTAAATTAACGTTTAAAATAATTTAAAGAATAAAATAGTTTGAAAGAACAACATTAAACTGCTGATGCATTCTATATGTTAAAAAGTTATTTATTTCCTTTAGTTAATCTCTATTTCAAATCTGCTTTCTTTTGGTTAGTTCGCATGATTCAGGTACAAAAAGAAAATAAAAATCATATCAATCAGAAGAAACTATTGGCATTAATTAGTTGAATATAGATCTATCCAAAACTTTTCAAAAATGTACTTAACTTCAGTAAAATGATTTAACTTCATTATCGCACATTCATTGGCATCTAAATATACAGTTTTAGTTTTCATGATATTTAAATGAAATATATCCACCTGCCTAACAAAGCTTGTTTCTGAACAATGTTTAAATTCTTATTACCACTTTAATAAAATATAGAGAGAAATTTTATTGATTTCGGAAAATAATTTCCACGTTTTTGTGGCGCTTCGTGTTTATTACCTGTCATTACTTTCAAACATCCTGAACACGTTTCGAACACTTTGGGAAAACCCAGCCTACTAAGTATATTTATGAGGTGTTTACACACGATCAATCATTCAGTTACAAATATATCGCGTAAAAATTAAGTTTTAGCAATTTATTTAAATAGAAAAATGTGGCTGCGGGTTTATTTAATGGACAATCACATATGTAATGAGTGGAATTAGTTATCTGATTGGGTTTTGCTAATTCTGAAGCGGATTTCCGGAGGAAAAATAAGAAGAGGCAAACAATAAGTAAATAGATTTTCGAGCTTTATAAGAAGGCTTAATGTTACAATTCACTGTAATACATTTTGGAACATTTTTACAAAGCTTACATTTAAAAAGAAAGCTTAAATGATTTAAGTATTTTTGCCTTTTCAAACTCATATTGGAAAAACTAAGGTATTTGGAAGTCATGAATTCTTCATATCATGATGGAGTCTTCAATATTTGTCTTAACATACGGCTACCGTATCTCATTACTCATCCTTTATTATTTTGTTAATTTTAGTGGTATAGGAATACAAATCTGTACATGAATATCAAATCTCAAGATTGTCGGTGGAATAGATCGGAACAAAATTAGGATAGGAGGGTACAGACGTGAACAATCAAGTTCCTAAGAGTTAATACTGGTCACCACAATGAAATCTTAAATATTATCATAATTGTAGGCACTTTAAAACCTTGCGTTAAAAATTGTATTTGTTCAAAACATTGTATGCAAGATTTTGTCACACAGTTTAAACGGAAGCGTTGATTTCCACTGCTGGTATATCCATTACCTGTCATTTGAAAAGCGACCAGCGAGTATGCCAGCAGTTTAATTATTAATAAATTCATGAATGTATCATGAAACATGTATACAAATATCCTTAAAGAATGATCACTATCGTTATTCCCTTGAAATAAAAATGTATGCAGGGTAATGTTTATGCGCATTGTTACGAATAAAGTGCGAATATTTGTAGGAAAAATTACAATGCTGTATGATTGTCCAATATGATGAATATTTTTGAAATCTTTCGATTAGTATGGGTACTAGTTTGTCTTAACTAATTAACAACTATCGCTCGATTCCAAAACACAGAATCTTCAGCATTTCGTACAAAAGAATTGTTTCTCTAAATAGATGAAGGTTCTTTGACTATTCTTTTACAAGTTTCAATTAATATCTTGTTTCCATTATTTCTTAACCAGGTTTATTCATATGTCTTACCAAGGATTGAGTCAATCTAAAAGCAATTGTGTGATATTTTTAATTTACATGCGCATGTGTCCCACTGACCATTTCAACAACATACTAAAAGTTCATTGACAAATTCATTTTTGCAGCAAATAATCGTGGAAACGCAGACATAAAGACCAAAGTCATAAGCACTTTAACTATGCTGTAAAATATTAAAAAACCCGAAGATTTGCTGCATCTCCTTCAGTACGTCAAACAGACGAAATATATGCAATTTAGTATAAAAAGGGGTTTGGGGCCAAGTCTGTATTACCGAAGTCTTGGATTCGGGGTCCATTTGTGATTGCTAATCAGAAAGCTCAATTTTAAACGTAGAACTAACAGATAAGATTGGTTGGACCCAAAACACAACAGAAATACCCGAACAATACGAAACAGTCCGAGCAACATTGAACTAGTCCCAATAGGACGAAAAAATTACGAACGGACACACAGGAGTTCCAAATGCTAAGGAATGTGCAAAACTGAAACAAAAATAACGAGAAAAATAATATTGCAGGGTACAAAACCATACACTGGAAAATAATAGAGTACTGAACAAATCATTGACTTCAGAAAAATTTCTAGAATATAAAAGGATTTTTCGTATTATGAAATTCAAACTATCATTTGTCTTGATACATACTATAACTAGCATTTTTCATAGAAATTTCATTGTTTTCCACAGAAAAATTTGCTTTGATGTTGAAATTAGCATTCGAATAATCCTGTTTATAATAATGAAATTACTAAATATCCTCTGGCTTCACTTTTTTACATAATCCATCTACACATTTTATTGATGCATTTAAAAAATAACAATTTGCATTTCTTTTGTGCAAGACTGTTTTTGAAGAATATATAGCTTAATTTATAAAATTTTACTTTCATAAAATGTGACAAATTACCATCACGTTCTTCTAAGAGCTTAAACACCATTTTGTTGTCTAAATTTGAATGGTTATAGATACATACATGAATAACTTTATATCGATTTCTAAAATGATGGGCTGAGATTTCTGTAAATATAATAGAAAAATTCCTGAATTTTTCTTTTAACAATTATTCAAGAATATAGTGTATCAATATTACCCCCCAAAGTACTAAAGTAGTGTTGCTACGCTTTAGATCAAATTATATGTAGAACTCGAAATTATATCTAAAACTCGAAATACGAGTTAAATTAAAGTGGGGACATTTAAAAGCTATCCATAAATTTTCATGAAATTTGGTGCAGCCCGTTCTCGGGAGATGATGAGATAAGCAGATCTTCAAAGTATTTATATAGCAGATAAAAAATAAATGGAAGTGGTGTTCATAATTTTTCTAAACAAATACATCACAATACAATCCTAAACATGACAATTTATTAAAATTACATCTTATTATATTAAAGAAATATTTAAATTAATTACATTAAAGATTTTCGTAAATACAAATATATAGGTTAATAATTTTCATTCAGATATAACACGAAATGCAACAAATACAGATTCTTAAATTTTCTGAAATATACAAAATTGCTCAAAGATAATATTTTGCATTTAACAAATGATTCAAGCATTTATGGCAAATTAACACACTATGCTTTAAAATACAGAATCTAAAACTTCAATACAGAATCTAAAAGCTCAAATGTTTGCAACATTTAATTTGCCATTTCTGGCAGTGCAACGTGGAATGAGTACATGTTGGGGAATATCGAACAGCTGCTTCAAAGTAAAAGTTTTCGCTACATTGCCCAATACAGTCAATCCATACTGCCGAATATTTTACATTAAACACCGATTTGACTGCATCGCCAAGAAAAACGGAACACAAATTTTACAAGATCATATTCATGATTTACGCATAAAATAAAGAAATATATTTCTTGGTTAAACAATTCTTTCCTGGGTCCTTCATTTATTGGTTTTATATTTAGTATGAAAGAATGCATTTGAATTTTAGTAATTTAAATATTTCAAGCATGTTTCAATTATTTCAATCGTATAACCAAAATTGAAAATGTACAGTAGCATTCTCGTCATCAGTTAAAATTAATGCTGCTAGAAGTTGCTCAGCTGAATATAAAAGTTTCCAAGTATTTTAAAAATTGTACTTAATTACAGAAAAGTGGGGTACTTTCAATACCGCACATTCATTTTTTTGCCCAATAAACACATTAACTTTAATTGTTTTTTATGGAAAGGAAACTTCCTGCTTACTGTCTAGAAAGTTATTTTTTGAACAACAATCTTCATATTACCACTTTCTCATTTGTACAAAAAAATTATTTACGAAATTTTTATTACGCTTAATTACTGTATTCGACCTTCTGAATACATTAGAACATTTTGGAAATAGCACATTATTGGAAATATTACATCTTTGGAAATAGCAAATTGATCGCTCAATTTTTGGCGTGGCAGAACGCATAACAGGTAATTTACGTTTTTACGTAATGTTTATTGAATGATATTTATAGTATAAATTGCAATTAGACCATAATTAATCAACATTCACTTAAGAATATTTACATAACTCATACTTAAATGAACCTTAACTTCTTTTTGTTATTTCGCTACAAAGGAGACAATAAATACATTAGAAGATATGAATTTTAAAATGTGTCAAATGTCCTAAAATCTCGAATATCAATACTACATAAATATTTCTGTTTCCTAATTCATACTCCACTGCCATAATTTCAAATTAATTTGCAAAAGTAAATATATGTATACACTGTTTATGTACCTACAATATATAAGAAATTAGTTATGTCGAAATACAATCTTAAGAAGGAAAATGTGAAAACATTTTATTAAAATATTTATGCTAAAACTAAAATTTAAAGTACTAAAGGCAAAATCTCAAATAAACTATCTTCCAATCAGCCGAAATCACATATTGCACTTTAGGCTAATTACATTGTGGAAACATCGTAAACTTCAAATAATTTAAATTGTTTAGTAATTTATTATCTGATACACAAGTATGAATTTTTCAAAATGGATACCAATATTGCCGGAGAGGTGTCTAGAATTTGCTTTTTATCACATGAAAGTAAATTTATATTTTAAAATGCATAGAATTTTGGTTTACTATCGAAGTTGGGATTTTTAGTTATGTACACATTCTTTCATCTTTAACACTAAACTTCTTGAGCACATTGTTTATTTCCTAGAAAATACACTATGGGGAGTTTCAATTCAATTTTTGCTAATAATTCAATGTTCGTTAAATGGAATATTTCTATTTGCTATATTCATTGTCACGTTTTTGGCTGCAATTTGATTTGCAATAGCTAGAGGCATTTCTTAATCGGAAGAAGGGAATTTTACTGAATCCATAAGGTTGGCAAGCTCTTCGTCAGAGAATGAATTATATTTTGCGGCTACAGAATTTAAAGCAGTCCAGTCAAAACTTATTCTCTGTAAATCCTCTAAACGGCGTATGAAGCTACAGGCCGTTTCAGGGGCGTTGCTTAATCCATGGCGATGAAAGGCTGCAGCTGCGTTTGCAATATGTGCAGAGTAGAGGAAAAATTTGTCGAAATCAGAAGAATTACAGCCTCTGGGAAAATATGCCCTGTAGAGTCGCCGTTCCAATTCCTTGAAGGTTTCTATTTTCCCAGCATCGACATTTTCAAAGTATTTGGAAACATGTTCATGATATTTCAGCGTACGTGTCATGGTGGTTAATGCCGTACTCATGGTATCGTTAAACCGTCTGATTACATTTTCATATTTTTTACCGGATTTCTTTCGCACAAAAGTCGTGCCTCTAGCTTTAAATACACAATAGATGAAGTCTTCGATGAATACATCAATCTCCGCGCCGTCATCGTTCCCGAAACTTGCAGCCATCTGAAAATTTTTTCACCTCACAGAATGGTCTTTCACAATAACACGAAGAGCTAAAAACTGTGCTCTTTATAGAGTGTTGCTTGGTACGAAATGGCTTTCTTCTAAATGTGACATTCGGAAACACTGTTGCCAACTTTAAATAGCTGTAGAAAATTTTTAATTTGCTGACATCTATCCAATGAGAACTCGTTAAGAGAAACAAATACGAATTTAACAATATTAAATAATCATAAATCACCTATAGCTCATGAAATAAATAATAACAATATTAACTGTAGAATACGTACGGAACTTTACACACCTGTTGCTTGAGAGGAGTCGATGCTACGGAGGTGGTTGTGTTAGAGATTATTACTGAAAGAGAGTTTGGGATTGCTTCAGATGTTATAATATAAGTTTTAGCATTGAAGCTGAATAAATTAGTTTCGCGTTTAAACTCAAGCATCTTTTGTTTAATTGAAAATACAAATTTATTATTATTATTATTTTCTCCTTAACAAGAGTAAGTCAACTTGGTTGACTATCCCCACCCATGTGGGAGGAGCCTATGTACGTTGTTGACAACAGGGAAGGAAACGCGATTAAAGTTACATAACACATAGACGAAGAAACTAAAGTTATCAAAGCTTTTGTAGACGGAACAAACCAAATTACTAATATCTTTAAAGGGAAAAGAAAAATATCAAATCCATCAAAGCTAAAGAAAAAAGAATTTACATCAATGTAGAGTGAAGTGACAAAATTTCACATATATACACTACCACCACTTACCATATTGTCCCCTCTTGACTCAAAAATCGTAGTGACAGCTGAAAGATTAAGTACATTGCATATATACATTCAAAAACCAGAAGATTTTGTGGGTACTAACTTTTATTTTATATATAAATTAAGGAAACAATTAAATAATAAACGAACACTACATATTTAAATCATATCTAAACTGGACTTGAGGGGGCACTAAATTAGACAATATTATAATTGACAATATGTATCATTGATTAATTACAAATTCGAACTCATTAAGGTAATTTTCTTATCTCATAGCATATCGAAATGATTATCGATACATTCAATAATATTAATATTTACAATTGAATTTCAAAGACATAATACCTCCAAAATTGGTGTATGGACTTGCTTATACAAATTAACCAACTTCAATGTTCAGATTCATAGGGTGCCAAGGATATGCGATAGTGAAAACAGGACATACGGGCTTCCCGGTTTCAGAAGAGCGAGTGTACATCAAAGTCCGCTATGAGGATCTACTATCCAAATGCCGTCTGCTTCACTCCGGTTCACCGTTCGGAGGACGTATCCAATGGTCGATGCCAGTTGGCTCAACGCTGGTTTGATGACCGGGGAATGTACTCGAAGGTTAATACCGGTCGATATAGAATCCTGCTAAAACGGTTTGCATGCAACAACATTCTGACTGATCGATTGCGGTTAAAATGCTCAGAGGAGTCCTGTTGTCTGCCGCGTAGAGGCTCGGCGTGGCGAACTCACAGCTGCTTCACTTGCCCGATGAGGATTTTCACTTCAAGCCAAATTTATCGGTGGGGAATTGAATTATGACAGGCATTGATACACATTCATGCCGAGATCAGAGTTCTATTCGGGTAGATAATGCTTAAACGTAGTGCATAAGATTCGGGTTCCGGTGATATGTGTTTGACTATCGCTAAGAAATTGCATGGGACGCAGGTTTCCAGATTCCTATATAATACAAAATACATGGACGGCTTTGATCCTCTGCTGGGGCGAATGATGATAGATGGGATGCTTGAAAACGATATCTAAGATTGAGTATGACTCAAAATTTAAATTCATATCCCTTCACCTTTCGTGAAGGGCGTAACAAAATAGGACGTGAAGTTTCCTCGTCTCTTCATTTGTTACAGCACTTGTGAGTGAAATGGGTGGAAGGAATTCCAGACCTATTAATTGGATTACGGAGTAACGCTCATTTTGTATGCGTACATATAACTTCTGATCACATGTGGGTTTCCAACTGCCAAGAGGTATCACCTAAACCCCATAGTAAATATACACTTAACAAGGGCCACAATTTTCAAAGGATGTATAGTTTCAATTCTGAC
This sequence comes from Amaurobius ferox, assembly GCA_951213105.1. Taxonomy (NCBI): domain Eukaryota; kingdom Metazoa; phylum Arthropoda; class Arachnida; order Araneae; family Amaurobiidae; genus Amaurobius; species Amaurobius ferox. The sequence goes on from OX578150.1 coordinate 77,117,626, forward strand.
ATTAACTTCCACATCTCGTTGTTGAATTTTTAAGACCACCCTTTCATTTTATTTTCTGCTTGGTGCCGAACTGTACCTTCGCATCTGAGAGGAGATATCGTTCAAACAATTAAATTCCAAATCGTACAATTTGACTTGCGCTGATTCATTTCACCCCGACCCCTTATTTATGGGTAGAGCCCGGTTAGCATGAACAGTGTTTGCATATTATGCATAATGCTTCATAACATTCAACAGTCCAAAGACAGAACCATATAAATTCGGAATACAATGAAATCTGGTCAATACGGAATACAATGAAATGGAAATAGCAGAGAAATTGGAAAAAAAATATGCTTTGGTACAAAGTAATTAGATTTACAAAAATCTGTTTTAAACGATATTGACGACAGAAGTTTGGTGTCTCAGTTTCACTCTCAAGTAGTGTATATAACGAAATACAATTCTGGAAAGTCCATGGAACTCCTAGTGATCACATGTATGTGATAATCACACTGACGTTGAGGTAAAATCAAAGAGACGTTATAAAACAACATTCTCCAAACACGCCGCTCTTAGGATGCAGTTGTTACCACTAAAGATTCCTATGAGATGCCAATTGCAGAAAGCAACTACAGTCGAGACCGTAGAGAAATTTATTGATGAATTGAAGGATCGTATCCAAGCACCATGTTAAAAGGCAAATTGAAAAGTTAAAATATCCCATAAACCAAAACTCAAATTGTGACCTTCTCTACTCATTTGTGAACGAAATCGTTTGAAAGCTTTTTTTAATGGACAAAAACACAATCCAACTGTATTTAATATTCAACAGTACAAAAATTAGATGTCTGTAGATAAAAATCCGTACTGCAAGCAAAGTCTGAGGAGTAGAAATCATTTTCCATAAAAACCAGTTAGAATTATGACGAGCGGATAAATAGCACCGGACCCACTCCGACGTCATGATGTGACGTCACCCTACGTCAATATCGACGACCAATAGTAGCTTCAGAGAACTGCGCCTGTGCACGGAGATGGTAGTTTATAATACGAACTCATCATCATTCAGCTGTTAAATTTACTATCGTATACTAGTATTTTTAGATAGTTTAGAATATTAAATTCTAAGTTATAGTTGATGCTTAAAATGAACTACGCCTGTGCAAGGAGTATTCTGTTTTAATTACGATCTCGGTATTATTCAAGGAAATTTAAATATATTTAAATCTCCTTCGTATTACTGGATATAGAATATTAAACTCTATAATTGATGACTAGATGTGATATATTGATATAATTTAGTCATTTTGAGAGCCATGTGTCAATGGCACCTAACTAATTTTCCCCATTTGAAAATTGTTCTACATAGATGCAATTTAAAAATTATTTGCTTTGTTTATATTATGCAACTCACAAAATCAATCCCCTTTTATTAGTCATGCATTAATTAGATTGTCAAAATGAAACATTGTTCTTTGCAACATTCAAGTTGTCAAGTTCAATTTAAAATTCACAATCATGTGCAAATTCCTATAATATACTAAATGACATAGTTAATCAAAATGTTCTATTAAAATATTTAATTTAATGCTCCTAAAAAGTAGTTTAAGAATATCTGTTCTAGCTATACAAAATTATCTTCACGAGCAGATCTGAAGAATAAAATGTCCTGGTCTTGTTTGTAAACAAATTTACAAAATGTATGAAGTTGAATAAATATATGCAAAATAAAAGAGCTAAAACTGTATAGGACCCATACTACAACTTATGAGTTTCTAAAATCTTTACCAAAATAAAATAGATGACGTAATAAATTGAAAATATCAATAATTCCGTAATCTTAAAATCTAAAAGGCCGTAATTGATTACAATATATGCCAAAATATGTGCTAATATACTTGTACTGCTTATATTCTCATAGAGTAAAAGCAGCAGCGTATGTTTGGAGGGGGGGAGGCCCAGGCCCCCCTACTTTTCAAGGCTTTTTATTGTTATGCGTATTTTTCACTTAAAATAACCCTGGCATAAGTAAATGCTAAACAATTGCCCCCCCCCACACCTTTTAGAGTCAGGATAAGCCACTGAGTAGAAAATATACCCATGCATTTGTAGAAGATTACTCGGTACTACGTACAATATATGAGTTTCAAAAATTTTTGCAAAAATAAACAATGGCATAATAAACTGAAAATATCAATAATAATAATGTTTAAACCTGAAGACCATAATTGATATAATCCAGTCAAAAATGCAATATCGGTGAAATTTATTTTATATATATATATATATATATCTTTATTATTTAAATCGGAAAGGATTTAATAAAAATCAGTTGCCGCATAAACAAATTGGATTTAAATTTGTTGCCAAACGACATGATAAAATTTTCTTCAAATAAATTGGCGGAAAAAAATATCATCTGTTTAATGCTATATGAAAGGTTTAATTGTTCGTTTTTAATTAATATCTGGGCAACCCCTGGTCTTAGAAACTCAAAACATGGACTAAATTTTAAGTCAGGATATTTCAAGGCTATTTACAAAATTTCATTTAAATTCGGTTCAGTTGTTCTCCCATGATGATGAGACACACATACAGACAGATTTTCAATTTTATTTATATAGAGAAATAGATTGAAAATAAGCAAAATGAGTAAACTTGCATTATATCTATTAAAGGTCTACATTTGGATAATTTTAATCCTGAATCAGTCATTCATAAATGATATGTTTCAGCTGACAAATGTAAATATGTCAATAGCTAGGAAGACATTGTTATCCACTCAGAAATTTTACTCAATTTTGTATTTTTGTTATTTTCTTACATATCATTATCAGCTTATGTAGGAATGTACTAAAATTTGTATTTACACAAGACTTTACAGTTATGTGCATATTTATGTTATTTTATATTTTTGACATAGTAATTGCATAATCTATATATAGAAAATTGAAAATCTGTCTGTCTGTCTCATTATCACGGGAGAATGGCTGAACCGAATTTAATGAAATTTTATGGGTAACATTGGAATAACCCCACTTAAAATTTAGTACATGTTTCGACTTTCTAAGACCAGGGGTTGTCTAAATATTAAGATATTAATTAAAAACGAACAATTAAACCTCCCATAGAGATAGCATTATGCAGACTATATTTTTTCCACCAATTTATTTGAAGAAAATTATGTTATGTCACTTAGTAATGGATTTAAATCCAATGTGTTTATGCAGCAGAAGCGTTTTATTAAATATTTTCCGATTTAAATAATAAAGATACGTATGAAATAAATTTCATTGATATTGCACTTTTGACTGGATTATATCAATTACGGTCATTATTATCATTGATATTTTTGGGGCTTATTGATAGTTTCAATTTATTATGTCATTGTTTTATTTTGGCAAAAATTGTTGTAGCTTGTAATACGTAGTAGGGAAAATCTTCCACAAATGCATGGCCATATCTTCTAATCTATGAGAATATGTTATATCTTGTATTCATCTTACATAGGTAACATTTTAAAATCTCATGCATTTCATCCATTCTTTGTATTTTTATGTGAAACTATTCAATTTTATTCACCAATAAATAAAACTTATTGAAATAGAAGTTATGAAACTGCGAACATACCTGAATAATTTTGAAAATCATTATCATGTTTTATTTCTTCCATGCCATGAACAGTGTGCAAATGACTGCGAAAATCATCCGACTTCAGTGCTGTAAAATTACATTTTTTTCTTAGCAAACATAATTTGTTTTTTCAGCAACTGGTGAACATTTTTTTTAATGTCTCTAAAAAGGTAGTTTTACTGGAAAATATATTTTTTCAATTGCACATTTTAGAAAACTTTTCCGTTTTCTGTGAGTTTTTGGCTTGTGAAATGCTTGGTCCATCCTTAAGCTTTGGATCAATATTCATATTTCTCAAAAAGAAAAAATTCACAAAACTTAAATTTGCCGCGAATGCTAAATAAAAACTCCGCTAACTAGAACCAAAGTATACCCTACGTCAATCGCATCATCGTCAGTAGTGGTTCCTTGTTGGTTGAATCGAAGTGGGTCCGGTGCTATTTATCCGCTCGTGAATTATGGGGTAGTGTTTAAAATGGTGTACAACACATTATTCACAACGGAATAAGCTGCCTATGACCTGCTGCCGCGAACAATAAATTTGAATCGAGAGAATGTGTTGAAATATCTTACAGATTCTCTTTTCATTACGAAAACACCAACCCAGACAAATGGCACATTTTCTCGTATGACAGAAGAAAACACTTCCCACAATTTCTCATCTATTCTATACGCAGCGGAAGTGAAAATAGCACTTTATTCACTCAACTCCAACAAGGCTCCCGGAATATCGATATACGAATTCTGGAGGACGTGTTCAAAGTCATGCCATAAACGATAACCACATTAATGCATAAATGCCTATTTCTGCGATATTTCTCAAAAGTCTAGAAAGTTCTGAAGTCATTTTCTTTCAGAAGTCTAACAAGTATCATACCAAAATCGCTCCTGTATGTCTTCTGCCAACATTGTCAATAGTATTGAAAAAGAAAATATTTCACAAGAGAATGAAACGCTTTATCGAACTGAATGGTCTTATGAGCAAACATCAAAAAGGATTTCGAGAGGGTCACTCTGTAAGGAATAACGATGTCTATTCTCGGCTTCTTATTTTTCAAGCAGTGTCTTCCCCGTAAAAATAAGAGTCTAAATTTAAATAACAGCCATGCATATTACGATGGGTAAGGGGAGCTGGCAACCATGTTATAAGAAGGCGACGTGCGAAAGACGAGATGAGGAGAGTAATTGGTGGGAAATAGTAAGAGTTTGCACGTGTAGCGTGGCGTGGATAGATTATAGGCGATGGTAGAAAGGGTGGACCATGTACAGTCTGATGTATTATTCTAATTTACGTTAATAAAGTTTATTTTATGATTTCTACAAGTCAAGAATAAAACTTGTTGTGCTTTATCAGTCGATGTCTGCGTTTTCATTCCGACACCTTTACAACTCTGGTGAAACAACAGCAATGGCATACGTCCTGTCTTGTATAGAAGGCAATATATCCGAAAGAAACTACACTGCGTTAGGATCATTTGATATACAAGTTGCTTTTGATAGCATGAACTGGTTCTTTTTATTGAAAGAAATATAAAATATAAATTTTCCATCTTATTTACAGAGGAACCTACGTAGTTATCTGAAACATGGGGAAATTAGACTTAATTCAGGAACAATTTGGAAAGATATTTCTAAGTGGTATATTCACAAGGCTCTTGCTTAGGACCTTTACTCTGGTCAACAATGATTAATATCATTCTTCAAAAATTTGTCATTCCAGGAACACGATTTTTGGCGTGTGCAGATGACTTCAAGCAGATACCAGTACGCAGTACAGGTAGACTCCTGGGAGATGTAACTAATGACGGAATAGAAACAATTTCAGATCATTCTGAGGAGATTCAACTACCTATTTCCTCAACAAAAACTTAAGATTTAGAGATAAACAAAACATCTCAACTGAAAAGGAAGCATATCTTCAAGATTAAAGATGTTAGAATACCAAGACCAAACCAAACAAGTATCTCGGAATTATAATTGATAAACATCTGTCATGTATTCCATATATAGAACATGCTGCACAAAGATTGGCTGCGAAATCCGTAATGTCAGAAGACTAGAACCATCTAGGTGGGGCATAAATTCTAAGATCTTAAAAACCTGGAATCTATCAGTAACAGAAAGGATCTTGTGCTATTCTGCGAGTAGTCGGGCTCTAATCCTGAAAGCCATGCAAAGAGAAAACTCGAATCAGTTCAAAGGATAGCACTTCTACAGATTTCAAGGATTTATTGCATAACATTTACTTACAATAGCGCTACAAGTGCTTACCGATACATTTTCAATAACATTAAAAGTTCAGAAAAAAGCCATCATAGCGCGCGTAACGCGCTTAAAGCAAAAAAACACTACAGTAGAATAATAATTTATGACAACAAGAATTACGAACAAAAAAGGTTACCTGCGTAACGTTACAAGGTATCTGTAACATAAAATAGGAAACCTAAAATATGTAACCTTAAATAGGAAACTTTCACTTTGCTGATTCATCACAAGAAATATCAAAATTCATAAATATTTACGCGGATGACTCTAGAACTAATTCTGGAACAGCATCTTATTGTTCTTTTTAAGATGGCATGTCTGCCCCCAACTGGTCAACTCGTCTACACTATTAAAATATCGTCTTCCATGTAGAAGCTGCTCGCAATAGAGGAAGCTGTATTTTGGGCTACCACAAGATTACATAATAATTTCATTATTTACTCTGACAGTCTATCGAGTATCAAAACTCATAAACAACATCAAACGAAGAATCCGATAGATCAGGGGTCTCCAAACTACGGCCCGCGGGCCAACACCGGCCCCCGAACACCACCAATCCGGCCCGCGGTAGCGTGCCGGACATGGCCGGTATCCGGCCCGTCATAGTTTATTTTGATTACATTGTAAAATTTATAATGCATGTTTTTATTTAACGACCAATTTAAAAACACAATAACTGACATACATAATGAAATTGAACATTTTAACTGTAATTAATGATATGAGATTTATCCTAAAAACTTACAATAAGTGACATACATAGGTCATTCATATAATGAAATTAAACATTATAATTATGATTAATGAGAATTATGTAGCTATAACTTTCCACTGATAATTGTTTGCAGTTGTGGATCAAGTTTACTAGTGGAAATTCTCCAATCTCTTCAATAAACTCTCTGAATTGACGATGTGATTGCGCATGTGATCTGATATAATTAACAGCTGACAAGACTGGCTTTAAAACTTCTGATATATCCAAGCATTTTCCGCACACAGATTGTTGATAAAGGATGAAATGTACGATTAATGGTTTTGAAGCACCGTCATTTTCTACGGCCTTTGATACGAAATCAACGACACCTTTATTTTTTTCACACATGTTTTTGCCACCGTCAGTAGTGATACACTTCAAGTTTTTCCATTGAAGATTGTTTTTCTGAACAGCATTTTCAATCCCTTTAAAAGTATCTTCTCCAGTGTCGTGTCGTGAATGCTATGAACATCAAGAAGCTCTTCATACACTTCATAATTTTTATCTATCCCTCGGATATATCAGGAAATATTGATATCCCCATTGCTCTTTAAATGTTCTGCACTCTTGCACTCTGGCCCTTGGGACTTACTGGAGGAGTCAGTGTGGCCCTTATGCTAAAAATTTGGAGACCCCTGCAATAGATCATCAAATTATGACTATCACAACCAACAGCATCCATCAAAAGTCTTTTATAGGATACATTAAAGGTCACTCGGGTGTTATGGAAAATGAAATTGTAGATTACCCAGCTTTGGAGGCGACGTCAGATATCTCTGTCCAGAGTAAAAAAAAATTACCGAATCCCTGTTCACCGCTAAGGTCACATCTAAATATTAATACCATAAATGAGTGTCAAAAGCAGTAGAATGATGCTGAGAAAGGAAGACAAACTTTCAACTATCTTCCCAGCGAATATCAAGAGCAAATGATTTGCAGCATAGAAATGGTTTAGTTTTACTCGGGGCATGGCTGCTTTCTAACCTATCTTTATAAAATCCAAAAGAAAGACACCGAAAACTTTCTTTGTCTTAGAAATAGGATCTCCGAAACATTTTGTATTTGACTATCACATTATAGGGGATTGTCAGATTAAAAGACCTAGAAGACAACATTTGCCAAAAACCTTCTGTTGTTGTTGTTGAGACCCAGACCGTCCGACCTACCAGAAAGGTGTAAGGCAACTGTTTGGACGGCCGGGACGTCAAAAATCTTCTGTGTAATAGCTGGTCGAAACAGAATATAAAATCTATAATTACATTTCTCGATGAAAATGAACATATCCTTTTGAAATATTACTGCTAAACCCACCATATTCGCTCACTGTTTATTTCATATTTATTCGTTGAACTTGCAAATTTTGTTATACTCTTGTTATAATATCTCTGTTATATACTTATATCTCTGTTATAATCTCTTTGTTATAATCTTATATACTGCAAACAAATAACTTTTTAATTCATATTTGGTTTATTATTGCGAGTGTCATCGTATGTATCAAAGTTGTGGTGAAAACCATGATAATCTGTGAGATGTGTGTGAAAGCCCCAGGCCGTCCGGCTCGTCCAGAGGACTTAGAGCATCAAAATGGACGACCGGGAAGTGTGAGATGTGTGTGTGTATGTTGTATATATAGTCTTGCATGCATGTGTGCATAACTAGTTTTCTATATATATATATATATATATAGTCGTACAAATATTAATCGCGTCACTTTGTATATGTTATTACCAATTTTAAGAAATATTTTTAGGTATATCGTTGTTCCCATTTAAAACAGTTCTGCACATATTTGCTTTTGGATGTTGTAGAGACCCAAGCCGTCCGACCTATCAGAAAGGTGTAAGGTAACTGTTTGGACAAATGGTGCTTTTGGATGTGAATTATTTGTAAAATTCTTATTTATATGTATCTAGAATTATGGACAAACATGTTGTATATAATTGTTCATCATTTTTATCTTGGCACTATGGTTTATAGTCTGGTTGGGACAGATATTCCTCCATCATAGGCTGTAATTACGGTTATAATTTGAATCGGTGCTTATAAGTGGTTAAACTGCTAAAAATATTGGAAAATTATTTCCCAAAATAGCCAAATATTTTCTGGCATTGTGATGAAACATTGCGAAAAGAATAAATTTTATATAAATTGACTTTGTATACAGAACTGTTTACTTCTACATTTGGCAACCGGAATCAATATTGCCAGATTAAAAATGTCTGTTATAGAAATGATTTGAACATAAAGTTAAGGTAAGGATATAAAAATCCATACTAAGAAAATGCCACTTTCATTTGTGACAATAATTTAGGTGGCGCTGCGATAAAATAAACACCTTTGTATTGTATACATTTCTAAGTTGAAAGATTTCAAATTCTTATTTAAACTGTCAATTTTGTAGAAATAAATAAGTAGCGCCATGTAAATGTAAACTAAAATAATAAGTAATATTCCTACGTATTCAAAAATAATTTTACCGTTAAATTTACTTTTATCTCCCTATATTGCGAACTCTGTCTTACAACTGTGTCAAAATACTTAATAAATATGCTGATAATAAGGAAATCTTAATTTAAAAATAATTAAAAACAATCTGAGGAGGGCAACACATGACTTCCCTTATATAATGCAATGAATTTACTTCTTTTACAGTAAAAAATAGGGTTTTTTTTTATGGTAGATACTTATATTCTTTCCAAGATATTGAATTTTCGACGATTAGCCGCCATTTTCATTGATTTAACGTTATTTTTATCCATTTGACGCAAATTTTCGTTAATTTTGCAAAACTTAAAAAAACGCTATGTTGGCGGCATTCCGCCGAACTTGTCGCTGAAATCTCGCCAAGCGTTATGGATGGAGAAATAAGTTATTCTTATAGCAGAAAAATGACTATTGGCGTTCAAATACAAAAGTATTACTCAAAGTATCTTTTCTCATGAATGGAACGAGCTAGATCCACGAGAATGATGTCACCAAATGTATCGCATGATATTACATATGAAAAGTAAACATGTTTCTCAACAGTTAAAATTTGTTTGGAAAATGTACAATATCTTGAGAATGGTTCATATTAGCGTTCTAAAGCTTTTGTCCATAGTTTTCTAAGGAAAAATTACATAAGAAATGTCTATTTCCGTAACTTTAATAAAGGTTTTGATTTTTTGATGAATTTTCAAAATTTCACTTGAAAATGTAGGTGGGTTCTGGACATTCGATTACGTTTCAAAACAATAAGCTTCCAGTATTCACGTATTAAGATTTTTGTAACAAATAAATGTAATTCGAATTGCTTCATTTGTTCGTGAGATATCGTCTCCACAGTCTCACTGACACACACACACACATACACACACAGAGAAATCACTTCAAAAATATTTGATTCGTGATCAGGGATGCTTGAAACGTGCTCTCCTGTCGAAAACAAAAATTCGAATTTTCGACCCCGTCACAATACTTTCCTTATATATTATGTATATAAGGAAAGTAATTTATATATTCAATGCTATGTCTCTGTTGTGTCAAATGGAAGCAGAGGATTTTTACTAACATTAGTGATATGTAGATATAATTCTCAAAACGTTATGGCACTTTCAAGCATTTCATCTATAGAAGTTTAACCTCCTCCTCTCTAACTTCATGGGTTGTTTATATATACGCCTGCTCATATTTGTACAATGAGAATTCGCTAAGGTCAACAAATATGGATTTAACACGATTAAATATACATGAATGAGACATAGCTCATGAAATAAATATTACAAAACACATTATGTTCAAACTGCCGACCTCTGTTTTATGACGGAATACAATAAGAAAAAGAAAACGTCATTTCAAAGAATGTTAGTGTCTTACGCCATCGCTAAAACTTCCACATTCGACAAATATTGAAAACATCAGTAACAAACTAGCGACATGGATCTAAATGCTGGAAGAGTTGAAGAAAGCCATGAAAATAAATAAATGAAATTTATTTTTAGTGAAAAACCATTTATATGAGTAAATTATTCAATACGAAGTATGGAAATGATGGCTTACTTTAAATGCAGTTTCTAGTAGACGTCATATAATATGAAGCAAGAATGTATAAACGAAATTGACGTTTAAAATAATTGAAAGAATAAAATAGTTTGAAAGAACAATATTGAACTGCTGATGCATTCTATATGTTAAAAAGTTATTTTTGTACTTTAGTTAATCTCTTTATTTCAAATCTGCTTTCTTTTGGTTAGTTCGCATGATTCAGGTACAAAAAAAAAGCATATAAATCAGAAGAAATTATTGATATTAGTTAATTGAATATAGATCTATCCAAAACTTTTCAAAAATGTACTTAACTTCAGCAAAATGATTTACCTTCATTATCGCACATTCATTGGCATCCTAATATACAGTTTTAGTTTTCATGATATTTAAATGAAATGTATCCACCTGCCTAATAAAGCTTGTTTCTGAACAATATGTTTAAATTCTTATTACCACTTTAATAAAATATAGAGATACATTTTTGATTTCTGAAAATAGTTTCCACCTTTTTTTAGCGCTTCGTGTTTATTACCTGTCATTACTTTCAGACATCCTGAACACGTTTCGAACACTTTGGGAAAGCCCAGCCTAATAAGTATATTTATGAGGTGTTTATACACGATCAGTCATTCAGTTACAAATATATCGCGTTAAAATGGAGTTTAAGCAATTTATTTAAATAGAAAAATATGAGTGAGAGTTTATTTAATGGACAATCACATATGTAATGAGTGGAATTACTTATCCGATTGGATTTTGCTAATTCTGAAGCGGATATCCGGAAAAATAAGAAGAGACAAACAATAAGTAAATAGATTCAGGAACTTTATTAAAAGGCTTAATGTTGCAATTCACTGCAATACATTTTGGAACAATTTTACAAAGCTTACATTTAAAAAGAAAGCTCAAATTATTTAAGTATTTTTGCTTTTTCAAATTCGCATTGCAAAAACGATGGTATTTGGAAGTCATGAATTTTTCGTATCATGATGGGGTCTTCTATATTTTTCTTAACATACAGCTACCATATCTCATTACTCATCCTATAGTATTTTGTTAATTTTAGTGTTATTGGACTACAAATCTGTACATGAATGTCAAATCTTAAGATTGTCGGTTGAATAGATCGGAACAAAAGTAGAATAGGAGGGTACAGACGTGCACAATCAGGTTCCTAAGAGAGATAATGCTTGTCACTACAATGAAATCGTAAATATTATCATAACTGTAGGCACTTTAAAACCTTGCGTTAAAAATTGTATTTGTTCAAAACATTGTATGCAAGATTTTGTCACACAGTTTAAACGGAGGCAATGATTTCCACTGCTGGTATACCTATTTCCTGTCATTTGAAGAGCGACCAGCGAGTATGCAGCAGTATAATTATTTATAAATTCATGGATGTATCATGAAACATGTATACAAATATCTTTAAAGAATGATCACTATCGTTATGCCTTTGAAATGGAAATGTATGCAGAATAGTTTTTATGCGCATTGTTACGAATAAAATGCGAATATTTGTCGGAAAAATTACAATGTTTATATGTCCAATATGGTGAATATTTTTGAAATAATACGATTAGTATGGGTTCTAGTTTGACTTAACAACTATCGCTCGATTCCAAAACACAGAATCTTCAGCATTTCGTACAAAAGACATGTTTTTATAAATTGATGAAGATTCTTTGACTATTATTTTAAAGTTTCAATTAATATCTTGTTTCCATTATTTCTTAACCAGGTATATTCATATGTCTTACCAAGGATTGAGTCAATCTAAAAGCAATTGCGTGATATTTTTCATTTACATGCCCATGTGTCCCACAGACCATTTCAACAACATACTAAAAGTTCATTGATAAATTCATTTTTGCAGCAAATAATCGTAGAAACGTAGACATAAAGACCAAAGTCATAAGCACTTTAAATATGCTGTAAAATATTAAAAAGCCGAAGATTTGCTGCATCTCCTTCAGTACGTCAAAGAGACGAAATATATGCAATTTTGAATAAAAAGGGGTTTGGGGCCAAGTCTGTATTACCGAAGTCTTGGAATCGGGATCCATTTTCGATTGCCAATCAGAAAGCTCAATTTCAAACGTAGAAATAACAGATAAGATTGGTTGGACCCAAAACACAACAGAAATACTCTAACAATACGAAACAGTCCGAGCAACATTGAACTAGTCATAATAGGACGAAAAAATTACGAACGGACACACAGGAGTTCCAAATGCTAAGGAATGTGCAAAACTGAAAAAAAAAATAGAGAGAGCAATGATAATATTGCAGGGTACAAAGCCATACACTGGAAAATAATAGAGTACTGAACAAATCACTGACTTCTAGAAATTTTTCTGAATATAAAAGGATTTTTCGTATTGTGAAATTCAAACTATCATTTGTCTTATACATGCTATAAACTAGCATTATTTTCATAGAAATTTCATTGTATTCCACAGAAAAAATTGCTTTGATGTATTAGCATTCGAATAATCCAGTTTATAATAATGAAATTACTAAATATCCTCTGGCTTCACTTTTTCACATAATTCAACTACACAACATTTTATTGATGCATTTAAAAAATACCACTTTGCATTTCTTTTGTGTAAAAATGTTTAAGAATATGTGGCTTAATTTATAAAATTTTACTTTCATGTGACAAATTACCATCACGTTCTTCTCAGAGCTTAAATACCATTTTGTTGTCTAAATTTAAATGGCTATAGATAGATTCATAGATGAATAACTTTATATTGAGTTCTAAAATGATGGGCTGAGGTTTTTATAACTATAATAAAAAATTCCTGAATTTTTCCTTTTATCAAATATTCAAGAATATAGTGTATCAATATTACCCCCCAAAGTACTAAACTACGTTTTAGATCAAATTATATCTAGCCTTTTAATAGAAACTTGAAATATGAACTAAATTTAAGTGAATACATTTAAAAGTTATCCATAAATTTTCATGAAATTTGGTGCAGCCCATTCTCGGGTGATTATGAGATAAACAGATCTTCAAAGTATTTATATAGCAGATAAAAAAAAATGGAAGTGGTGCTCATAATTTTTCTAAAACAAATACATCACAATACAATCCTAAACATGATAATTTATTAAAATTACATCTTATTATATTAAAGAAATATTTAAATTAATTACATTAAATGTTTTCATAAATACAAATATATAGGTTAATAATTTTCATTCAGATATAACACGAAATGCAACAAATACAAATTCTTAAATTTTCTGAAATATACAAAATTGCTCAAAGATAATATTTTGCATTTAACATTAATGATTCAAGCATTTATGACAAATTAACACACTATGCTTTAAAATACAGAATCTAAAACTTCTATACAGAATCTAAAAGCTCAAATGTTTGCAACATTTAATTTACCATTTCTGCGCAGTGCAAAGTGGAATGAGTACATGTTAGGGAATATCGAACAGCTGCTTCAAAGTAAATGTTTTCGTTACATTGCCCAATACAGTCAATCCATACTGCCAAATATTGTACATTAAACAACGATTTGACTGCATCGTCAAGAAAAACGAACACAAATTTTACAAGATCATATTCATGATTTACGCATAAAATAAAGAAATATATTTCTTGGTTAAACACTTCTTTCCTGGGTCCTTCATTTATTGATTTGTTTTATATTTAGTATGAAAGAATGCATTTGAATTTCTTTAGTAATTTAAATATTTCAAGCATGTTTCAATTGGTTCAATCGTATAACCTAAATTGAAAATGTAAAGTAGCATTCTCGTCATCGGTTAAAATTAATGCTGCTAGAAGTTGCTCAGCTGAATATAAAAGTTTACAAGAATTTTAAAAATTGTACTTAATTACAGAAAAGTGGGGTACTTTCAATACCGCACATTCATTTTTTGCCCAATAAACACATTAACTTTAATTGTTTTTTATTGAAAGGAAACTTCCTGCTTACTGTCTAGCAAGTTATTTTTTGAACAACAATCTTCATATTACCATTTTCTCATTTATACAAAAAAAAGTTATTTATGAAATTTTTATTACGCCTAATTACTGTATTCGACCTTCTGAATACATTAGAACATTTTGGAAATGGTACATTATTGGAAATATTACATTATTGGAAATATTACATCTTTGGAAAATAGTAATTTGATCGCTCAATTTTTGGTGAGGCAGCACGCATAAAAGATATTTTATCTTTCTACGTAATGTTTATTGAATGATATTTATAGTACAAATTGCAATTAGACCATAATTAATCAACATTCACTTAAGAATATTTACATAACTAATACCTAAATGAACCTTAACTTCCTTTTTTTATTTCGCTAAAATGTACAGAGATAAATAAATTAGAAGATATGAATTTTAAAATGTGTCAAATGTCCTAAAATCTCGAATATCAATCTTTCCAATACTACTGAATACATTTTTTTGTTTCCTCACTCATACTCCACTGTCATAATCTTGAATTCATTTGCAAAAGTAAATATATGTATACTACTATTTATGTCACTACAATATACAAGAAATTAGTTATGTCGAAATACAATCTTAATAAAATGTTTTCACATTTTCTTTCTTAAAATATTTTTGTTAAAACTAGGATTTAAAGTACTAAAGGCAAAATCTCAAATAATCTAACTTCCAATCAGCGAATATCACATATTGCAATTTAGACTAATTACATTGTGGAAATATTGTAAACTTCAAATAAGTTAAATTTAGTAATTTATTACCTGATACACAAGTATGAATTTTTCAAAATGGATACCAATATTGCAGGAGAGGTGTCCAGAATTTGCTTTTTATCACATGAAAGTGAATTTATATTTTAAAATGTATAGAATTTTGGTTCACTATCGAAGTTGGGATTTTTAGTTATGTACACATTCTTTCATCTTTAACACTAAACTTCTTGAACACATTGTTCTTTTCCTTGAAACTACACTATGGCGAGTTTCAATTCAATTTTTGCTAATAATTCAATTTTCGTTAAATGGAATATTTCGATTTGCTATATTCATTGTCACGTTTTTGGCTGCATTTTGATTTGCAATAGCTTGAGGCATTTCTTAATCGGAAGAAGGGAATTTTACTGAATCCATATGGTTGGCAAGCTCTTCGTCAGAGAATGAATTATATTTTGCGGCTACAGAATTTAAAGCAGTCCAGTCGAAACTTATTCTGTGTAAATCTTCGAAACGGCGTATGACGCTACAGGCCATTTCAGGGGCGGTGGTTAATCCATGGCGTTGAAAGGTTGCAGCTGCATTTGCAATATGTGCACAGTAGAGGAAAAATTTGTCGAAATCATGAAAATTACAGCCTCTGGGAAAATATGCCCTGTAGTAGAGTTGCTGTTCCAATTGCTTGAAGGTTTCTTTTTTCCTAGCATCAACATTTTCTAAGTATTTGGAAACATGTTCATGATATATCCGCGTACGTGTCATGGTGGTTAATGCCGTACTCATGGAACCGTTAAACCGTCTGATTACATCTTTATATTTTTTACCGGATGTATTTCGCATTAAAGTCATGCCTCTAGCTTGAAATACACAAGAGATGAAGTCTTCGATGAATACATCAATCTCCGCGACCTCATCGTTCCCGACACTTGCAGCCATCTGAAAATTTATTCACCTCACAGAATGGTCTTTCACAACACGAAGAGCTAAAAACTGTGCTCTTTATATAGTGTTGCTTGGTACGAAATGGCTTTCTTCTAAATGTGACATTCGGAAACACTGTTGCCAACTTTAAATAGCTGTAGAAAATTTTTAATTTGCTGACATCTATCCAATGAGAACTCGTTAAGAGAAACAAATACGAATTTAACAATATTAAATAATCATGAATCACTTATAGCTCATGAATTAAATAATAACAATATTAACTGTAGAATACGTACAGAACAGCACACACTTGTTGCTTGAGAGGAGTGGATGCTACGGAGGTGGTTGTGTTAAACAATATTATTGAAAAAGAGTTGGGGATTGCTTCAGATATTTTAATTTAAGTTTTAGCATTGAAGCTGAATATATTAGTTTTGTGTTTAAAGTCAAACATCTTGTGTTTAATTGAAAAAACAAATTTATTATTATTATTATTTTGTCCTTAACAAGTGTAAGTCAGCCTGGTTAACTTTCCCCACCCATGTGGGAGGAGCCTATGTACGTTGTTGACAACGGGAAAGGAAATGCCATTAAAATTACGTAACACATAGACGGAGAAAATAAAGTTATCAAAGCTTTTGTAAACGGAACAAACTAAATAACTAATATCTTTAAAGGAAAAAGAAAAATATCAAATCAATCAAAGCGAAAGAAAAAAGAAACTACGCCAATGTAGAATGATGTGACAAAATTTCACATATATACACTACCACCACTTACTATATTGTCCCCTCTTTACTCAGAGATCGTAGTGACAGCTGAAGGATTGAGTATATTGCATATATACATTCAGAAACCAGAATATTTTGTGGGTACAACTTTTATTTTATATATAAATTAAGGAAACAATTAATTAATAAACAAACACTACATATTTAAATCATATCTAAACTTGACTTGAGGGTGCACTAAATTAGACAATATTATATTTGACAATAGGTATAATTGATTAATTACATCTAATTCGAACTCATTAAGGTAATTTTCTTATCTCATAGCATATCGATATGATTATCTATAAATTTAAAAATATTAATATTTACAATAGAATTTCAAAGACATAATACCTCCAAAAATGGTGTCTGAACTTGCTTATACAAATTAACCAACTTCAATGTTCAGATTCATAGGGTGCCAGGGATATGTGGTTGGGAAAACAGGATATACGGGCTTCCCGGTTTCAGAAGAGCGAGTGTACATCAAGGTCCGCTATGAGGATCTACTATCCAAATGCGGTCTGCTTCACTCCGGTTCACCGTTCGGAGGACGTATCCGATGGTCGATGCCAGTTGGCTCAACGCTGGTTTGATGACCGGGGAATGTACTCGAAGGTTAATGCCGGTCGGTGTAGAATCCCGCTAAAGCGGTTTACATGCAACAGCATTCTGGCTGATCGATGGCTGTTGAAATGCTCAGACGAGTCCTGTTGTCTGCCACGTAGAGGCTCGGCGTGGCGAACTCTCAGCTGCTTCACTTGCCCGATGAGGGTTTTCAAAGATAGTCTGGCTTTAAGCCAAATTTATCGGCGGGGAATTGAATTACGATAGGCATTAGTACACATTCATGCCGAGATCAGAGCTCTACTCTAGATAATGCTCAAAAGCGGTGCATAAGGTTCGGTTTCCGGCGATATGTCTTTGACTATCGCTAAGAAATTGCATCGGACGCAGGTTTCGAGATTCCTATAGAATACAAAATATATGGACGGCTTCGATCCTCTGCTGGGGCGAATGATGATAGATGGGGTGTTTGAACACGAGATCTAAGATTGAATATGACTCAAAATTTAAATTCAGATCCTTTCACTTTTCGTGAAGGGCGTAACAAAATAGGACGTGAAGTTTCCTCGTCTCTTCATTTGTTACAGCACTTATGAGCGAAATGGGTGGAAATAATTCCAGAACTATCAATTGGATTACGGAGTAACGCTCAATTTGTATGCGTATATATATTTTCAGATCACATGTGGGTTTACAACTACCAGGAAGTCTCACCTGAACCCCAGAGTGACTAAACACTTAACAAGGGATATAATTTTCATGGGATGTATAGTTTCAATTCTGACATTTACTTCGACATCTTGTTGTTGAATTTTTTGACCACCCTTTCATTTTGTATTCTGCTTGGTGCCGAACTGTATTTTCGCATGAACAGTGTTTGCATATAATGTATACATTGCGTTATGCTTCATAACATTCAACACTCCAAAGACAGAACCATATAAATTTATCCAGAACAGGACAGCAATATTTTAAAGTACATCAAGAAAATAACTCAACAAAATAACTAAAACTACAAAACATAGCCGGTGTAGAAAGTGATAGTGGAGTAGCAGAAACGGTCAATTAAAAAAACACATCAGAAAAGGGGTCAATACGGAATACAATGAAATAGAAATAGCAGAGGATTGGGAAAAAAATATACCTTGGCACAAGGTAATTAGATTTACAAAACTCTGATTAAACGAAATTGACGACAGAATTTTGGTGCCTCAGTTTCACTCTCACGTAGTGTATATAACGAAATACAATTCTGGAAAGTCCATGGAACTCCTAGCTTCAGTGATCACATGCATGTGATAATCACACTGACGTTGAAGTGAAATCAAAGAGACGTTATAAAACAACATTTTCTAAACACACCGTTCTTAGGATGCAGCTGTTACCACTAAAGATTCCCTTGAGATGCCAATTGCAGAAAGCAACTACAGTCGAGACCGGAGAAATTTATAGAAGAATTGAGGGATCGTATCCAAACATCATGTAAAAATGCAAATTAAAAAGTTAATATATCTCATGAACCAAAACTCAAATTGTGATATTCTCTATTCATTTATAAACGAAATGGTTTGAAATCTTTTTGCAATAGACAAAAACACTATCCAACTGTATTTTACATTCAACAGTACAAAATAGAGAGATCTGTATATAAAAAATCCATACCGCAAGCAAAATCTGAGTAGCGGAAATCATTTTCCACAAAAACCAGTTAGAATTATGGGGTAGTGTTTAAAATGGTGTACAACACATTATTCACAACGAAATATGCTGCCTATGATCAGCTGTCTCGAACAGCTCTCTATTTTCTCGTATGACAGACGAAAACACTCCCCACAATTTATCATCTATTCTATCCGCAGCGGAAGTGAAAATAGCAGTTTATTCACTCAACTCCAACAAGGCTCCCGGAATATTGATATACGAATTATGAAACACGTGTTCAAAGTCATGCCAAAAACGATAACAACATTAATGCATAAATGCCTATCTCTGCGATATTTCTCAAAAGTCTAGAAAGTTCTGAAGTTATTTTCTTTCAGAAGCCTAACAAGTGTCCTAACCAAAAGCACCCATATCGGTCCTGTATGTCTTCTGCCAACGTTGTCAATAGTATTGGAAAAGAAAATATTTCATAGGAGAATGGAACGCTTTGTCGAACTGAATGGTCTTATGAGCAAACATAAACACGGATTTCGAGAGGATCACACTGTAAGGATTAACAATGTCTATTCTCGGCTTCTTATTTTTCAAGCAGTGTCTTCCCCGTAAAAATAAGAGTCTAAATTTAAACAGTCGCGCATATTGCGATGGGCAGGGAGAGCTGGCAAACATGTTATAAGAAGGCGACGTGCGAAAGACGAGATGACGAGAGTAATTGGTGGGAAATAGTATGAGTTTATACGTGTAGCGTGGCGTGGGTATATTACAGGCGATGGCAGAAGGGGGGGATCATGTACAGTCTGACGTATTATTGTAAATTACGTTAATAAATTTTATTTTATGATTTCTACAAGTCAAGAATAAAACTTGTTTTTCTTTATCAGATGATGTCTGCGTTTTCAATCAGAAACCTTTACAACTCTACTGAATCAGCAATGGCATACGTCCTGTCATGTATAGAAGGCAATATATCCGAAAGAAACTACACTGCGTTAGGATCATTTGATATACAGGATGCTTTTGATAGCATGAACTGGTACTTTTTATTGAAAGAAATATAAAAGATAAATTTTTCATCTTATTTACAGAGTATCAGACGTAGTTATCTGAAAGATAGGGAAATTAGACTTAATTCAGTAACAACTTAGATGGAAATTTCTACGTGGAATGTCCACAAGGCTCCTGCTTAGGACCCTTACTTTGGTCAATAATGGTTAATATTATTCTTCGTAAATTTGTTATTACAGAAACACGATTTTTGGCGTATACAGATGACTTCATGCTGATACCAGGAGACAATTCACGAAGACTTCTCGATGGTGGAATTAATGACGGAATAGAAACAACTTCAGATCATTCTGAGGAGATTCAACTACCTATTTCCGCACCAAAAACTTCAGATTTAGAGATGGCAAAAACAATCTCAACAGAAAAGGAAGCATATCTTCAAGATTAAAGATGATAGCATATCAAGACCAAACCAAACAAGTATCTCGGAATTATAATTGATAAACATCTGTCATGGATTCCATATATAGAAAACCCCGTACAAAGATTGGCTGCGAAATCCGTAATGTCAGACGACTAAAACTATCTAGGTGGGACATAAACTCTAAGATCTTAAAAACATGGAATCTATTAGTAACAGAAAGGACCTTGTGCTATGCGGTGAGTAGTCGCCTTATCGAATCTTGAACAGTCGTGCACAGATAAAGCTGGAATCAGTTCATAGGATAGCTCTTCCACAGATTTCAAGGACTTATTGCACAACATTTACTTACAATACCGATACAAGTGCTTGCCGGTACCCTTTCAATAACATTGAAAGTTCAGAAAGAGGCCATCATAGCGTAAGGTACACGCTTAAAACAAACACTACAGCAGAATAATATTTTATGACAACATGGATTACGAACAAAAAAGTTTACCTGGGTAACGTACCAAGGAATAAGTAAACTAAAATAGGTAACTTAAAATATGCAACCTAAAATAGGAAACTTACACTTTGCTGAGTCATCACATGAAATATCAAAATGCCTAAATATTTATACGGATGGCTCTAGGACTAATAATGGAATTATATCAGCCTACTGTTCTTTTTAAGATGGTATGTGTGCCCAAAATTGGTCAACTCGTCTACACTATGAAAATAGCGTCTTCCAAGTAGAGCTGCTCGCAATAGAGGAAGCTGTATCTTGGGCTACGGATTGGCTGCCAAATCCGTAATATCAGATGACTAGCATCATCTAGGTGGGGCATAAATTCTACGGTCTTAAAAACATGGAATCTATCAGTAACATAAATGATCTTGTGCTATGATGCGAGCAGTCCGGCTCTAATCTTGAACGCCATGCAAAGAGAAAACTAGAATCAGTTCAAAGGATATCTCTTCTACAGATTTCAAGGAATTATTGCATAACATTTACTTACAATAGCGCTACAAGTGCTTACTGATATATTTTTAACTTCGTAAAAAGTTCAGAAAGAAGCCATCATAGCGCAAGCAACACTCTTAAAACAAAAAAACACTGCAGTAGAATAATAATTTATGACAACAAGAATTACGAACAAAAAAGGTTACCTTGCTAACGTAGCAAGGAATATGTAACCTAAAATAGGTAACCTAAAATATGTAACCTTAAATATGAAACTTACATTTTGCTGAGTCAACACAAATATCAAAATGCATAAATATATACACGGTTGGCTCCAGGACTAATTCTGGGATAGTATCAGCCTACTGTTCTTTTTAAGATGGTATGTGTGTTCACAATTGGTCAACTCGTCTACACTATGAAGATAGCGTCTTCCAAGTAGAGCTGTTCGCAATAGAGGAAGCTGTATTTTGGGCTACCACAAGATTACATATTAATTTCATTATTTACTCTGACAGTCTATCGAGTATCGAAATTCATAAACAATATCAAACGAAGAATCCTATAGATCATCAATTTATGAATATCATAACCAACAGCATCCATAAAAAGTTTTTTATAGGATGGGTTAAACGTTACTCGGGTGTTATGGAAAATGAAATTTTAGATTACCTAGCTTTGGAGGCGACGTCAGATATCTCTGTCCAGAGTAAAAACTTACCAAATCCCTGTTCATCGCTAAGGTCACATCTAAATATTAATACCATAAATGAGTGTCAAAAGCAGTAGAATGATGGTGAGAAAGGAAGACAGACTTTCAACTATCTTCCCAGCGTATATCAAGAGCAAATGATTTGCAGCATAGAAATGGTTTAGTTTTACTCGGGGCATAGCTGTTTCCTAACCTATCGTTACAAAATCCAAAAGAAAGGCACCGAAAACTATATATGTGGAGAAATAGGACCTCCGAAACATTTTGTATTTGACTGTCATCCTACAGAGGATTGTCAACTTAAAAGGCCCAGAAGGCAACATTTGCCAAAAACCTTCTTGGTAATAGCTGGTCGAAACATAGTATAAAATCAATAATTAAATTCCTCTAGGAAAATAATCATATCCTTTTGATATATTTCTGGTAGCATCTACACATTCGCTCAATGTTTATTGCATATTTATGAGTAGTACTTGTAAATTTTATTATACTCTTATATACTGTAAACAAATTACTTTAAATTCGCATTTGATATATCATTGCAAATGTCATCGTATGTATGAATGTAGTAGTGAAAACCATGGTACTCTGTGAGATTTGTGTTGTTGTTGAGACCCAGACTGTCCGACCTACCAGAAAGGTGTAAGGCAACTGTTTGGACGGCCGAGAAGTGCCACCCAATTTAGACCGGAACCCAGTGGGGGAGGCATCCACAGGGAACGTACCCTCCTTCCCCTACCACCAACCTCTCGGAAGGACTTACGGACCCACATGTTTAACGTGATCGTACTCCGCGTGAACACGGCGACAGTTTTGTCAGTGGCTGGAATCGAACCCGGGCCTACCGAGTGCAACTCCAGCGCGCTAACCAATGGGCTACCGCGCCCTGTGAGATTTGTGTGTATATGTTTTATATATATAGTCTTGCATGTATATTTACATAAGAAGTTATATATATATATATATATATATATATATAGTCGTACAAATATTAATCGTGGTAGTTTGTATATGCAATAACCAATTATAAGAAATATTTTAAGTATATCGTTGCTCCCATTTCAAACAATTTTGCACATATTTGTTTTTGGATGTAAAATATTTGTAAAATTCTTGTCTATATGTATCTAGTATGATGGACAAAGGTATGGTATATAATTGTTTATCATTTTCATCTTGGCACTATGTTTTTTAGTCTGGTTTCGGCAGATATTCCTTCATCATAGGCTGTAATTACTGTAATAATTTGGGTCGATGCCTATAAGTAGTTAAACTGCTAAAAACATTGGAAAATCATTCCTCTAAATAGAATTTTCTTGCATTGTAATGAAACATTCCGAAAAGAATAAGTTTTATATATAAATTGTCTTTGTATACAGAGTGGTTTACTTTCTGAATTTGACATCCGGAAACGATGTTGCCAGATTAAACATGTCTGTTGTAGAAATGATCTGAACATAAAGCTAATGTAAGGAGTTAAAAATCCATACTAAGAAAATGACACTATCATTTGTGATAATAATTAAGGTGGAGCTGCGATAAAATAAACGCCCTTGTATTTTTTGTATTTCTATATTTATTTAAACTGTCAATTTTGTAGAAATAAATTAGTAGCGCTATGCAAATTCGAACTAAAATAATAATCAAACTGGAACATATAATGCCTGAAAGCATAAAAGGTATTTTTACTCCACTTAGATTATTACAATTTCTGTCATTTCTGCAGCAAGGGATATTTTTACAGTCAAAGACCATCGTTATCACTATTCAACCTATCCTTCACTTATCTCCTTAAGAATATGATCATGGATTTCTTGCATTACTAAATATTATTACCTTCAGTTAAACACACAAGTTACACATATTTCGGGTTTGCTAACCTTCTCGAATGTTTCTATTGCATTTTAGTCTCATCACAAATTTTTGTTCCCCCCTCATACTCTAATAAACTTGAAATGATTCTTTCTCTTGTACTTTGATGTGAATGCATATGTATATATAAAATATTATCAGATTTAATCCTTCATAACATTTTTAACAAAAATAAAAAATAATTAAACGATAAAAAAATGTTTAACCTCCACTTTTTCTCCCCACGAGATTTAAGAATTGAAAAATTTGGTATTTTTCTTCAAGTTATGATGGGGGTCTTCTTTATTTTTTTCTTAACTTACCGCTTCTATATCTCATTACTCATCCTGTATTATCATTTTTTTTTTAATTTTGCTGGTATTGAACTACAGTTGTGCACAAGAATATCAAATATCAAGAATGTCGGTTGAATAGATCGGAATCAAATTAGAGTAGACGTGTACAGACAGCTTCGTAACAAAGTCCGTGCTTGTAACACTAATGGAACCTTAAATATTATTATAACTCCAGACATTTTAAAACCCTGAGTTAAAAATTGTATTTTTCGAAAACATTACGTGCAAGATTTTATCCCATAGCTTAAACGAAAGCAATGATTTCCACTGTTGATATACCTACCTCCTGTCATATGAAAAGCGGTCAGCGAGTAGATAGATACCAGCAGTAGATTTATCTATAACTTCATGGAGAAATCATGGAAAATATATATTAAAAAAAATCTTAAAGAATGCTCTGTCGTTATGCTCTTGAAATGGAAATGTATGCAGAATAGTTTTTATGTGCAATGTTAGGAGTAAAATACTAATATTTGTCGGAAAAAAGGCAATGCTGTTTATATGTCCAATAAGATAAAAAAATTATGAATCATACGTATAATACTCGTTCTTGTTTGACTCCGCAAATTGACAACTACCGTCCATCAGATTCCAAAACACAGAATTTCAGTATTTCGTCCAAAAGACAAAGTTTCAATAAATACATAGAGCTTCATTGGCTATTCTTTTGTTTCAGAGTTTCAATTTGTATCTTTCTTCAATTATTTCTTAACTAAGATCATTCATATGTTATATCTAGGATTGAGTCAATCTAAGACCAATTGAGTGATATTATTCATTTACATGCCAATATGTTCCACAGACCATCTCTGCAATAAATTTCATTTTGTCGGCATTTATCTTGCGAACCGACAGACAAAATAGCCACAATCATAAACACTTTTTAACTATGTAATGAAGTAATAGAAATCCGAAGATTCGCTGCATCTCCTTCAGTACGTCAAAGTGCCGAAATCTGAGTATTTTAAAATAAAACTGGGTTTTACGGCAAGTCTGTATTATCAAAGTCTTTGATTCGGGGACCATTTACCATAGTCAATTAGACAGCAGAATGAAGAACCCTTCACTCAACTATAAACATAGAACTATACAGATAAGATTGGTTGGACCCAAAACACAACAGAAATACCCGAACAATACGAGGCAGTTCGAGCAACATAAAACTAGTTCCAACAGGCCGAAACAATTCAGAACGGACAAACAGAAGTTCCAAATGCTAAGAAATGTGCAAAACTGGAACAAAAATAACGAGAACCAAGATAAATTTGCAGGGTACAAAGCCATACACGGAAAAGAATAGAGTACTGAACAAATCATTGACTACTATAAATTTTTCTGAATATGAAAGGATATTGAGTATTGTGAAATTCAAATTATTATTAGTCTTTTAATTCTATGAACAATGATGCAAGTTAAGAGTATATAATTGTTTTACGCAGAAAAGTTACTTTGACTAAATTAACATTCGAATAATTACAATAATGAAATGACTAAATATCATTTAGACAACATTTTATTGATACATTTAAAAAAGAACACTTTGCATTTCTTTTATGTAAAAATGTTTCAGGAGAATGTAGTTTAATTTATAAAATCATACTTTTATAAAATGTGACAAATTACCATCACGATCTTCATAGAGCTTAAATACCATTTTGTTGGCCAGACTTGAACGGATATATATTTACGATTTATACATAAATAACTTTATATTGAGTATCTAAAATGAGGTGCTGCGTTTATTATAAATGGAAAAATTCAGGAATTTTTAACTATATCAAGTATATAAAAATCTCGTGTATCAATATTACACAAAATACTATAGTTTTTGTTATTACGTTTTAGATCAAATTATATATTGCCTTTCAATAGAAACTCAAAATATGAACTAAATCTTAAGTGGGGATATTCTAAAGCTACCCATAACTTTTCATGACATTTGGTGCAGCCAGGTGATGATACAGATTTTAAATGCATTTATATAGTAGATAAAAAATATATGAAAGTGCTTAACAATAATTTATCTAAAACAAATGCATCACAATACAATTCTAAATATGATAATTTATTAACATTGTACATCATATTTTAAAGAATTTTTCATAAAATTCATTAAAAATGTTCGCTAAATGCAAATACATAGGCTAATAATTTTCATTCAGATATAACAGGAAATGAAGCAAATACCGATTTTTGCATTTTATGAAATATACAAAATTGTTCACGAAAGGTAATATTTTGCATTTAACACAAATAATTCAAGCATTTGTAACAAAATTACATACTATGCTTTAAAATACAATATTTGAGCTTTTAGATTCTGTAACATTTAATTTGACATTTTTGCGCTGTGCAACTTGGAATGAGTACACGTTAGGGAATATCTAATAACTACTTCAAAGTAAAAAAATGTTCTTTACATTTTCCCAATACAGACAATCAATACTGCCGAATCGTGTGCATTAAATACCGATTCAACAGTAGTGATACAGTAGATCGCCAAGAAAAACGAACACAAATTTTACAAGATCGTTTTCATGATTCACAACTAAAATAAAAAATTATATTTCTTGGTAAAACACAGACTATGCTCGGAACATTCTCTTATGGGGTATGAGGGGACACAGTAATAAAAAGAAACTTATATTTTCAAAATATTTTATTGGTTGGAGCTTTCACCAAAACATTCCAATGAGAAGTTCAGAAAATATCTATATACGCCAATCATATTAATTTAACCGGTTGGCAGTGCTAAAGAATAAATAAAAACCAAAATTGATAATCGTTATTATGAGCAATTCATTCAAAGGGAAGCATGAAAGTTAATGTTTGTTTTGATTGCCATTTCCAGCAGAAGACTATATATGAAAACAAAAGTCGAAACAAACACGACATATACAGTATTTTAATATTGTCAAATAGTTTGGAAGAACAAGCTTTATAATTATTCCTATATTCAGTATTAAAGAATGCATTTGAATTTCTTTAGTTAATTTTAATATTTCAAACTTGTTTCAATTACTTTAATCGTATAACATAAATTGAAAATGTAAAGTGGGCATTCTCGTCATCAGTAGAAATTCATGCTGCTAGAAGTTACTTAGATGAATATAAAACATTCCAAATATTTTAAATATTGTTCTAAATGACAGAAAAATATGGTACCTGCAATAACGCACATTCAGTTGTTGCCCAATAAACACAGTCTTAACTTTTATTGTTTTTTTATTGAAAGGAACCTTGCTGTCTGCTGTCCAGTAAGTAATTTTTTGAACAACATTTTTTATCATATTAATACTTTCTCAGTAATTGTACAAAACAAAGTTATTTATGAAGTTTTTATTAAGCTTAATTACAGTATTAGACCTTCTGAAAACATATAGGACACTTTGTAAATAGTACATTTTCATAGCTCAATTTTTGGCGAGGAAGCACGCATAACAGGTATTTTACCTTTTTATATAATGTTTATTTGAATGATATTTATAGTATAAATTGCAATTAGACAGTAATTAATCAACATTCATGTTAGAATATTTATATAGCCCATGCATAAATGAATCTTATCTTACTTTTGGTATTTATCTACAATTTACCCAGATAATAAATAAATAAAACGATATAGGAATTTTAAAATATATCAAATATCCTAAAATCTTCAATATCAATTTTTCCTATACTATTAAATATGTTTTACCGTTTCCTAACTCAAACTCTTTTGCCTAATAACAAATTCATTTATAACAGTTAATATACATATACGCTATTTGAGTCAGTACAGTATACAATCAATCGGTTATACCCGAATACAAACTTAAGAAGAAAAATGTCAAAACATTTTATTAAAATATTTATGTTAAAACTAGGATTTAAAGTTTAAAAGGCAAAATCTCCAATATTCTAACTTCCAAATATCACATATTGCAATTGAGACTAATTACATTGTGGAATTTTCGTTAAATCAAATATTTCGATTTGATATATTCATTGTCACATTCTTGGCTGCATTTTGATTTGCACTAAGTTAAGGCATTTCTTAAGCGGAAGAAGGGAAATTTATTAAATCTATATGTTTGGCAATTTCTTCCACAGAACATAAAGCATATTCGTTGGCAAAATCATTTAAAGTATTCAAGTTACGATTGAAGCCGTGGACTTTCCAGAGACGGAGTATGAAATCACAGGCTGCGTCAGGGACATTATATAGTGTATGGCGTTGAAAGTATGTAGCTGCAATTGCCATATGTACACAGTATAGAAAAAAGTTGTTGAATCCACGGGGATTACAGCCGTTGGGATAATATGCTCTGAAGAGTTGATCTTCCAAGTCAATGAAAGTTTTGGGATCCCAAGCATTGACATTTTCCAAGTATTTGGAAATATGTTGTTGACACTTCCCCGTACTTAAAATGCTGTTTACTACATTCATCATGTTTTCGTTAAAGACTCTGTTTACAGCTATATATTTTCTTCCGCATCTCTTTCGCACAAACATCTGTTCACTACTTCGAAATACAAAATATATTAAGTCTTCCGAGAATACATCCATCTCCTTCTCTTTCCTTAAACGTGCAGCCATCGCAAAATTTATTCACCTCACAGAATGTTCTTTCACTCCAACACGAAGAGCTAAAAACTGTGCGCTTTATACAGTGTTGCTTGTTACGAAATGGTTTTCTTCTAAATGTGACATTCGGAAACCCTGTTGCCAACTTTAAAATATCTGTTGTAGATAAGTTTTAATTTGCTAACCTCAATCCAATGAGAACGCGTTAAGAGGAACAAATACGAATTTAACAATATTAAATATGCGTTAATCACCTATAGCTGATGAAATAATTAAAAACAATGTTAACTGTAAAATACGTTCAGAAGTGTAGACACTTGCTGCTTGAGGGAAGTCAATTCTATGGAGGTAGTTTTGTTAGCAGTAGTGATACATGTTATTGCTGGAAGAGATTTTGGGACTACTACATTTGTTATAATTTAAGTTTTGGCATTGAAGCTGAATATATTAGTTTTGCATTTAAAGCCAAGCAACTTGTGTTTATTTGAAAATATAATTTTATTATTATTATTATTTTCTCCTTGACCAGAGCAATTCAGCCTGGTTAACTTTTCCCCGCCCATGTGGGAGGAGCCTATGTACGTTGTTGGCAACGGGGAAGGAAACGCCATTAAAATTACGTAACACATAGACGAAGAAACTAAAGTTATTAAAGCTGTTGTAGATGGAACAAACCAAATTAATAATTAAACAAATCACTAAAGGGAAAAGAAAAATATCAAATCCATCAAAGCTAAAAAATAAGAAATTGTATCAATGCAGTGTGACTTAACAAAATTTCACATATATACACTACCGCCATTTATCATAGTAACTGACCACTGTTGAGTCAGATCGTAGTGACAGCTGAAAGATTAAGTACGTTGCATATATACATTCAGATACCAGACGATTTTATGTGTACTATCTGTTATTTTATATATAAATTAAGGATACAATTAAATTATATACAAACATTGCATATTTAAATCATACCTAACATACCTTGACTTGAGGGTGTACTAAATTAGCCAATATTATATTTGACAAAATTTATAATTGATTAATTACCCCTAAATCGAGCATATTAAAGTAATTTTCTTATCTCATAGCATATCGATATGATTATCTATACATTTAGTTATATTAATATTTACAATTTAAATTCAAAGACAAACACCTCCAACACTGATATAAGGACTTGCTTATACAAATTAACCTCCTCCAATGTACAGATTCATAGAGTGCAATCAAAGATGAAATGCATTATTTGCGAAAGAGAACATAATGTGTTAGACAAGAGTAGTCCTGTATTGTATTTAAATTAGGAAATTAGTAAATATGAGAATAAAAAATCTGATATGGGCAACACATGACTTTCCTTATATAATGTAATGAATTTACTACTTTTACAATAAAAAAATTGGTTTTTCTTGCAGTAGATACTAATATTCTTTCCGAGATATTGAATTTTCGACAATTGGTCGTCATTTTCATTGATTTAGCGTCATTTTTATCCATTTGGCGAGATTTTCGTTATATTGGCAACATTTCAAAAAGTCACCAAGTTGGCGACATTCCGCCAAATTCGTCGCCAAAATCTCGCCAAGCGTTATGGACGAAGAAATAAGTTATTCTTACAGCAGATAAATGACTATTGGCGTTCAAATACAAAAGTATTAATCAAAGTATATTTTTTCATGAATGGAACGAGCTAGATCCACGAGAATGAAGTCACCCAATTTATAGCTTGGTATTACATATGAAAAGTGAACATGTTTCTCAATAAGAAATATTTTTTTTTTATTTTATATGACTTTTTGATAATGTTTTTGAAAAATGTGCAATATCTCGAGAACGGTTCATGTTAGCGTTCTAAAATTTATGTCAATCGTTTTCTAATGAAAAATTACATCAGAAATGTCTATTTGCGTAACTTTATTAATGGTTTTGATTTTTTGAAGATTTTTTCAAAATGTCATTCGAAAATGTAGCGTGGTTCTGAACTTTCGATTACAAACAAAAACAATGGGCTTCCAGTGTTTACGGATTGTTATGTTTGTACCAAATTTGGCTCGAATCGGTCCATTCGTTCGTCAGTTATCGTCTCCACAGTCTCACTGACACACACACACACACACACAGACATCACTTCAAAAATGTTTGATTCGTGATCAGGGATGCTTAAAACGTGCTCTCCCGTCGAAAACTCGAATTCGAATTTTCGACCCCCGTCACAATACTTTCCTTATACATTATGTATATAAGGAAAGTAAAAAGAGAAGGAGTAGCCACAAAATTGAAGGGGAAAAATAATGATGCGAGAACTTAGGCCAATGCAACTACAAATAGGAAGGTCAAGGAGGAAAAAATCGTAGAAATGATAATCCGTATATTACAGGACGTCAAAGTAAAACCGAGTAAGTATAAAGGAATATAAAAAATCAAAAGAAATTCTCTTGAAAAAGATAGAATACCTGGAAATCTAGAGAACGAACAGAGACAAAAGAAGGAAAATGGAAAAATAAATAATAAAAAATCTCTGGAAGACAAAATACAAGAAATACATATCAAAATCAACAAGTAAAGTGGTGAAACGCAAGAACACGAACTGATATCCCGGCATTGAACAAGGGGAAAAGCCGAAAACACACAAAAATAATCCCAAAAGAAGACTGCAGTGTAAAGCTGACCAAAATAAAAATAACGAACAACATCTGCTTCAGAGTAATGGCCAGAACACAAAATATAAAACTCTCTGAGACAGAGATAAAATTCCTAGCCGCTTGTCATGAAACTGCTACAGTGGAATATTAAAAGTTTCAAAGCGAATCAGAACAATCTCCTCAGATTTATTGATGATTTCAAAATTGATATCATTCTACTACAGGAGTTCTGGTTGACTCTAAAGCAAATAACGCCCAATACTATACTGTGGCGTCACCGTTACTGTGGGACTGCACAGACTCTGCTGACCTGTGAATGCGGTAATTCGCATGTCTACAATTGGTTATAAAAGACTCTGCAATCGCCACAACTTCAGCTTCGTAATTACGGTGCTCGGCATCTTGCCGAGTCTGACCCCTTACTCAACAATGTGCATGCGTTAATTAGGATAACTTAGGCTGTAACGTTTAAGTACAGTATGTAACGTTACCTGCAACTGTAGTGTTTAAGCTTAGTTATTAAAGTGTTAAGTTTCTAATGTGTAGAGTGTTATTGTACGAGAGAGTGTATTCCACAACTTACGCAACCTTTAGCAAGTACTTCAAGTCTTACGTAGTTAGTGTCTCCTTTCTTGCCACGTACCTAGAGAGGACAGAGCTACTATCCAGAGATGGATACTCTTAACTTTTATAATAAAGTGTTTACTAACCCCCCAAAGTAGTAATTTTCAAAATACAACCAAAAACATCAAAAATGGAAATAAAAATGATGGCTAACTAATCATCGCTACTAAGAAATATATTACATTTAAAGACACTGACCCGGGCTTGGATATTCAAATTAGAGAAATCTACATGGTAAAGAAAAAATCAGTATAATTTATGTTTACACAAAAACAGGTTCTCTAAA
Source organism: Amaurobius ferox (assembly GCA_951213105.1). Taxonomy (NCBI): domain Eukaryota; kingdom Metazoa; phylum Arthropoda; class Arachnida; order Araneae; family Amaurobiidae; genus Amaurobius; species Amaurobius ferox. The sequence continues at coordinate 77,150,338 of OX578150.1, forward strand.
TACAAAATAAGATCCTTCAGTCAACTTGGATCCAAACTTTTTTTTCATCTATGATGATCTCAATGAAAAATTAACAGAGTTAAGCCAACTTATACTAGATGTAATAAAATCAAATCAGGACTAGATGTCAAGATTATATCCATTGAATTACTCCAATTATGTGAAAGGAATAGTTTAGAAGACCTCAATGCCAGTGATCACTACCCTATTACCATGGAAATACGTGCTAATATGGGAAAAGGAAAAAAAGCAGAAAAATTACAAATTAGGTAAAATGTAATAACGTTCTATAAAAAAAAATAGTACCAATGAAAAATACCAAATTATTGGAGAAAAAAATTATAAGTTGAAAAGCAGAATCAAAGATTCGAGAGTGAGTGGAAAACACATACAATATGAAAGTAACCAATTATAGACTAAGCTCTCCTTGGTGAAATACAAAATGCGCATTATACCGAGGCCAGAAAAAAAGAATAAATAGCCCAGAAAAATAGCTAACAGTGATATAACTGATGAAACTTAAGCCGAATATAAAAAAACTGAAGGTTTCGGAAAATAATGAGAGAAGGAAAATAATTTATTGGTACAAGACATTATAAGAAACAATTTTCAAAAGACTATTATAAAATTTTTAATTACCCTAAAACCCGGCAAAACGGGGCAGAAATAAAGGAACATTTTACATGGGGAAAGGAATAGTAATTATTGGAGAAAATGAACAAGCAGAAACATTCTTAAGAAAGTATAGTGATGACAGAATCATAGAATATCAGGAAGTCAAAATAGAAACCAGGTGTAACGAGATACCAATAGTCACTACCTAAGAAATAGGCCTTGCAATTCAACAGACTAAAGACAAACTCGAGGACCGCATATAATCTGCAAAATCGAATTTCTCAACCTCCCGGAAAGATTCCTATTAACCGTCTGCAATATCATTTACAACTCTATAAAAAAAAAAATACGAGATATCGAATGACGGGAAGACATCAACGGTGTACACTGTTAATAAACCAGGTAAAAAGGAACGCAAGGTCGTAAACTACCATCCAATTGCGGTCACCCTATTGATCGCTAAAATTCTCGAGAGAGACACTTTAAATCGGCTTGATTGGTGGGCCATTATAAAAAGTGCTCAAAGATAATATGTACGGTTTTAAAAGCGGGGTAGGTGATACTCGATGTCTTGATGATATTTGTCTCTGAATTAGGAATTATAGACAGGAAAATTAATTTGTGGTGGCCACAGATTATCAAAACTGCATGTGGCAACGCAAATAAATCCTTATTAAGAATCTACTTGCCATCCATTGCCCAATAGCATTTGCAAGTGGATGTTGTTGTTGTTGTTGTTGCTTATGACCCCTGTTTCTGCAGCAAGTGGATGTAAAACTTGTTAACAAACAGGAATATCTAAATTAAATGGAAGGTTTATTGCACCAAACTGCTAATTGCGATCTAAGGGTGCCACGGGGGTGCATACACTCCCCAATTATTTTTTATATTGGCATGAATGATTTGAAATAAAATATAAAAAATAGCACATTTACATCTACCCTGATGATTTTACTTTAATAATATGCGATAAAGATGAGGAGGAAATTTACACAAAAATCCAGAACAACCTAGAATGTATGATAAAATAGACCAAAAAGAAGAACATGGTATTATCAACCGAAAAACCAAAATCATAAATCTCCCTCTTTAAAGTAAAGAATTCAGCCGTCAAATTGCTATGAATAGGAAAGAAATAAATTAGGAAAAAAATCTCTATTTTAATTCTGACATTGAATAAGAAATTAAACTGAGAAGAGTATAAAATACTACGGAGACCAAAGTAAAAAATTCGATATGAAAAATGAAATGGCTATGTAGCAAATATTGGGGTCTAAACGCGGAGATTCTATAAAATTTACAAAACAATTTATAAACGCACAGATCTACTACGCTGTGGGGATCAGGCTTGAAGAACCAAAATTCATCAGACTAAAATATGACACGCTGGAAAATATCGCAATCAGAATTTCCGTGGGTTACTGAAATGGCCTATTAATGATGTTATGAGAGCAGAATTCAACATACCAGTTTACGACACCAGTAAAACCCACAGAATTGAAAAATATGATGAAAATTGAAATAATAAAAGAAAAAAGTGCACATTAACAGAAATATGGAAGGCATAAAGTACAAGAAAAAGCACACATTTGTAACTGAAAATCTGAAAAACATCAAAGCCCTCATAAGAAAGGAAAATCCAACTCAAAATGACAGACGTTGGTAGTCCCAGTGGGATACAATTTAGGACAAAAGATCTGGATTTACAAAATGCACATTATAACGAAGTCCCTTTAGTGTTCGACAAATTTAAATAAGATAAAGAAATAAAAAAGCACTGGATTGCTACGGATGGAACTAAAATGGGAAGCGCAACGGAATTTGGAGTTTATACAGACAAAAATAGGGAGAGAATTTTTATAAACATATAGTGCTGTTCAATTTATACAGCAGCCAGGTATGCAATCCATTACGATGTAGAGTACATAGTGAATATAAAAAAATGTAATTATAACGGTCATCAAATCAGCATTAGAGGCAATTAATAATGAAAACAGTAGAAATATATCTACTTATTATAAGAAACTAAATCAGAAAACACGAAATCACAGCCCAATTCGTTTGGATGCCCGAATTTTGAAAAAGAGAGCGGATAATCTCGTTAAAAGAGGGATCACACAAAAATTTACGCTGATGTACGAACTAGTGACATACGAAGATATCAAATAAACGAAGAATAAATGACAGTTGCTCCCCAAAAAGAGATTGAATCCAAATACAAGAAAAAAAATCCCTATATTAAAAACAACGGTAGTAAAATTAAAACTACCCAAAATTGACAAATTTTCTTAAGCACACTATTAGTACTTAAGCACACAGTATTAGTAGCAATTAAAAATGAAAACAGTAGAAAATAACCTAATTATTACTAGTATAAAAAACTAAATCAGAAGACACAAAATCAAAGCCTAATTCGTTTTAATACCAGCATTTTGAATGAGAGAGCGGATAAACTCGCTAAAAGAGGGATCATACAAAAATTTACACTGATATACGAACTAGTGACATAAGAAGATATAAAAATTTTAACTAAACGAAGAATAAATGACAGTTGCTCCCCAAAAAAGTGCTAGAATCCAAATTCTAAGGAACATATCCATATATCAATAACAATGATCGTAAAATTAAAAGTACCCAAAATAGACCACACGAAGTTTTCTTAAGCAGACCCAAAACCAAGTCGATCCTAATAGGGAAAACCTAAATAAATGGGACAAAAGTATAAGCGAGGAATGCACAAAGTGTGAAAAAATTACTGATATAGAACATATATTGATGAACCTCAAGTTAATTTAAAGAGGAAGAGAAAAATGCTTTCTAAACCTTGAAAATCAAACAGAAATTGAAAGGAAACTTTTAACAGTCTTATAGTATAGACGACTAGCAGCATACCCGATCTTCGTATGGAATATATATAGTATAAAGAAACTTAAAATTCACAATCATGGGATGATTCCTCCATGCCTGTGATTAATTAAATACTCCATGGGAGTATTTAATTAATATATTTCAAAAGTTTTAGTGATTTATTTCATAATTTCACGAATTTTGCTGGCCTTTCCGCAAAAAATATAATTTATATTTCTCCGAATCTTGCAGAAATCTTCAGAATATCAGAATAACCCTCTAAGAGAGTAACTAGCAGATTTCAAGAAAATTTATAAAATAGCCTTTTTCATATTATTAATCGTTTTGTCGTCTAAATTTCGTATAAAACATGCATTTTATTGATACATTTGTAATATTTGAATTTGGATCTTGACGATTTTACGAGCCATTTCGCAAAAAAAAAACATATAGCAGGTTTGAATTCTACCTGAATCTAACCAGCAACAAGGTAACCCACAAGCAACTAATCCACCAAATTTTGTGAAATATGATCTGTTACAGTTGCTCAGCTAAAGTGTATATATACAATTTTTTGGGCCATTTCGCAAAAATGGAATGTTTTTTTTTTTTTTTTAATCCTGAATCGTATCAATATCTAATCAGTACCATAGTAAGCCCAAGTCATTTATTTATAACATTTTATGAAATTTGTTAAGTTAATTTTTGAGTTAGCGTGGATACATACATTGCACAGACAGACACACAAGCACACAAAAATCATGCTAAGATAGTGTTTTCGTGTTTTAGAGGTTGCAAAACGTGTAGATCCGTTGGAAACTTGAGTTGCACTTCTACTTTCCCTACACATTACCACGTATTGCAATGAAAGAAAAAATATCAATCAAAGCCAACTGATCAAAATTTTTATAAAATCTCATGCATTTCTATTACTTTCCCTGCAATACATGGTAATGTAGAGGGAAAGCATTAGAATCATGCCGAAAATCGCAACTCGAGTTTTCGACGAATCTACACGTTTGGAGACCCCTAGATGGCGGAAAAAGTATTTGTAGCATGAAGTCTGTGTATCTTCTGTCTGTGCAATGTATGAATCCACTCTAACTCAAAAACTAATGGACCGAATTTCATAAAGTTTGGTAGATAAATCACATTTGGACGAATCTGGTGCTGATTAGTTCTGGGTACGATTCGGGATAAAACAACCCGCCCTTTTTTGCGGAATGGCCCGCAAAAATTGCCTGTATTGACTCTAGTTGAAAAACTAAAGGATCAAATTTCACAAAATTCGGTAGATAAGTCACTTGTCGGTTATCCTGGTGCTGATTAGAGTTTGGAACGATTCGGGAAATAATAACCTGCTTTTTTGCAAAATGGTTCACAAAAATCGTCAAAATCTAAAATTAAAAAATTGCGTATGCTCAAATATATCCATTAAATACTTGTTTTATACGTAATTTTTAACGAAGAAAAAGATAAGACCAACCCCATTACACTAGGACTAGCCATTCTCGCGATACTTTAGATTTTAAGTATTTTCTCTACGCCACCTTTGAAAATAAATCCAGTTACCAAATGAGAACGAAAATTGAATTAAAAATGAATAAAATTTAATTAAAATAAAGAGAACGTGGATATAAGTCGAAGGGAAAGTCATGTGCTGCTCACATCAGTTTTTTTTTAGGTACAAATATAAAACTGCATAGGAGTTTCGTAATAAGAGCACAACTTCTTTAAACTTGAAGATTTTTAAAGCATTGTTTTCTACAGAAAGACTAAAGCTATAGTTCTTTGAATACCGATAGCATGCACTACAATACAGCAGATGGATAGTTCAAAATATTTTAATTAACTTTACATATACATACAGCAATTTATATCAGCACAAATGAGCTGAAAGTATTTTTTTCATTGTTTACTTTCAATGTTTCTTTTGAAGAATTGAGATACTCTTTCAAAGGACAAATAGCAAGCGGAAGCTCATGAAATTATACACATGTTCCACTCTGGAACTGATTGTGGTATAAATAGATATAAATGGAAGTTGTGTTCTTTGTATCAAAATCTGGAACTCGAAAATTTATTGAATTCAATTCCTCTATGCAATTGATGGATTATATGAGTCAAAATTGATGTACGAGTAAATACATTACCCGGCATAGAAAATGCAACACCATAAAAATTTTTGCAATGCGGCAGCATAGGACAAAAAAATCTGATGTGGGCAGCACATGACTTTCCCTGCAGACTTATATCCACGTTCTCTTTATTTTAATTAAATTTGATTCGTTTTTAATTCAATTTTCGTTCTCATTTGGTAACTGGACTTATTTTCAAAGGTGGCGTAGAAAAAATACGAAAAAACTAAAATATCTCGAGAACGACTAGTCCTAGTGTAATGGGGATGATCTTATTCTTTTTTTCGTTAAAAATTACGTATAAAGCAAGCTTTTAATGGATATATTTGAGCATATGTAGTTTTTGGTTTTAGATTTTAACGATTTTTGCGGGTCATTTTACGAAACAAGGCAGGTTATTTTTTCCGAATTGTACCAAAATTTAATCAGCACCAGGATAACCCAAAGAAGACATATTTACTGAATTTTGCGAAATTCGGGTCATTAGTTTTTCAACTAGAGTGGATAGAGGCTTTTGCTGGCCCTTTCGCAAAAGAAAAGGCGGGTTTTTTTTTATCCCGAATCGTACTCAAATCTAAGCAACACCAGACTGGCCTACAAGTGATTTATTAACCAAATTTTATGAAATTCGGTCCACTAGTTTTTTAGTTAGAATAGATACAAAATCTGCACATACAGACACATAGACAGACACACACACACACACACAGACGTCACGCTAAAAGTAGCTTTTTCGTGTTCTAGAGATCCCGAAAAGTATAGATCCTTCGAAAACACGAGTTGCGATTTTATGCATGATTCCAATACTTTCCCTATGCTTTACCATGTATTGCAGGGAAAGTAATGTAACATAATCATGCATAAAAGGGTTTATTTGTGACCTGATAAACACGAGACTTAATTGTTTCAATCATTGTTGTGAAAGATAAGAGCAATGAACTTTATTACTTTCCTTATATACATAATGTATAAGGAAAGTATTGTGACGGGGTCGAAAATTCGAAATCGAGTTTCCGACGGGAGAGCACGTTTCAAGCATCCCTGATCACGAATCAAACATTTTTGAAGTGATGTCTGTGTGTGTGTGTGTCAGTGAGTCTGTGGAGACGATAACTGACGAACGAATGAACCGATTCGAACCAAATTTGGCACAAAAATCACAATCTGTAAACACTCGAAGTCTATTGTTTTTATACGTAATCGAATGTTCAGAACCCCCCCAAATTTTCGAATAAAATTTTGAAAAAACCACCAAAAAATTAAAACCACTAATAAAGTTGCGCAAATAGACATTTCTGATGTAATTTTTCATTAGAAAACGGTTGACATAAATTTTAGAACGCTAACATGAACCGTTCTCGAGATATTGCACATTTTTCAAAAAAATTATTAAAAAGTCATGTAAAATGAAAAAAAAAATTCCTATTGAGAAACATGTTCACTTTTCATATGTAATACCATGCGATAAATAGGGTGACATCATTTTCGTGGATCTAGCTCGTTCCATTCATGAAAAAAGATACTTTGAGTAATACTTTAGTATTTGAACGTCAATAGTCATTTATCTGCTGTAAGTACAACTTATTTCTTCGTCCATAACGCTTGGCGAGATTTTGGCGACGAATTTGGCGGAATGTCGCCAACTTGGCGACTTTTTGAAATGTTGCCAAATTAACGAAAATATCGCCAAATAGATAAAAATGACGCTAAATCAATGAAAATGACGACTAATTGTCGAAAATGCAATATCTTGGAAAGAATATTAGTATCTGCTATAAGAAAAAGCTATTTTTTTACTGTAAAAGTAGTAAATTCATGACATTATATAAGGAAAGTCATGTGTTGCCTACATCATATTTTTTTGTTCGTGACGCCATTAGTTCCCTTGAGGGCAAGTTACCACCCGGGGATACATTGTAATACACTGTATTAATAGAGATATTTTTCAAAAACACTAAAGTGAGGGATAACACGCTATAATTGTAATAATTTGGACTCATAACACCTATTTTTCATTTTTTTTTTTATTAAAATTTGAAAAAAAAATTTTTTTTAGTAAAATTTGAAAACAAAATGGATTCCTGTTAGAGAAAGTCGGATTGAATCACAATTAATTTATACAACAGAATGTATCACAAAGCATTTCCAAATTTGCTCATTTATGAAAATCATACGCAGTTAAAATTTTTAAAAATGTATTTCATATAAAGGAATTATTTTAAGGATGTTTGTTAAAACACAAATGCATGGGACAATGAAAAGGTTTCATTCAGAAATATTAAAAAATAAAGGAAGTATTGATTATTACATTTTTCGAAAACACTTACATTTGCCCAAAACTACTGACATAGTTAAATTCAACCTATAAATTTTTCAAAATTTAATGTTTGCCAGTTATTACAATGACTGTTTAAATACATATATACATTTACGAAAATAATCATGATAGAATTACGTACTATGCTTGCAAGTACATAAGCTAATATCTAAACGTTTCCCTATACCACTGTCACATTGTGGATACATTTTGTGAAAAGCACAACCGAATAGAATTATTTATTCTCATGATTAGAACTCGAAATATTCGAATTTTATGATTTTCATTAGTTCATTCCTGGTAGATTCATTATTTCATATAGAAAATAATTACTTTTGTAGGATTTGATAGGATTGATAGTATATGGTAGGATTGATATTTGAACTACGATATAGATATTAAGAGCATGACATTGTATATGATAGGTATATGTAAATGGTATAACAATCATATGTATAAGATATAACAATGATGTATATGGTAGGATTGATAAACAATGATGTATATTGTAGGCTTGATGAACAATGATGTATATGGTGAGATTGATGAACAATGATGTATAAGATATGATTGATTGATCAATGATGTATACAGTATGATTGATAGTATATGGCAGGATTGATAATTTGAACTACGTTATAGATGTTAAGGGTATGATAATCGTTTTATGAATGTAAATAAGTCTGAGAATGCAACCCAGATTAAAGGTCAGGTAGCTTTTGCAAACTTAAAATTGAATTTTATCCGTAAGTATAGACAGGAGTCAAATTGATTCATTGGCTGTTATTATGCATTTAATTACGAGTTTCTTTTTCTTAAACCTTTCCAACTTTTTTCCAAACTTCCAGAATACCACACGTATTTCCAGAATATCACACGTATCAAAAATAAAATTCATATTTATTTTACAAAAGACAAAAAGGAAGGAAAAGAATCTATGATATATTTTTGGCTACATTTGTGTGAACGCATAGCATAAATCCAAGTCTGTACTTAGGGGTTAAAAAAACGTGTACTAAAACTGAAAAATATAGATATATTATTCAGGATAATCTTTACGAAATAAGTAAAAATATACAATATGGATCTAGACTGTATGAGAAATTTGAGCAAATACTCTCAATCCAGATATTTTTATCTGACCTGACAGCTAAAATGATAACACTTAACTTGACATGATGATGGACCCAGATCATGTGATTAAGAGATGACTGACACATATTCCTCCTTCAATATTTCAACAGATTATCAATGTATTAACATAATATTGATAAATAAAAGCATGTTCAAAGATATTTTACGTTGCTTTTATCCGATTTATTCGATGTCACAGATTTTGCAATACAGCATTTTGGATAACAATTTTTGCTCTCCTTGCAATACGTACATGGTAACGTAGAGGAAAAGTATTGGAATCGTGTTGAAAATTGCAACTCTAGTTCTTGATGGATCTCCACGTTTTGGAACCTCTAGAATACGAAATAACTATTTTTAGCGTGACATCATGTGTGTGTCTCTGCGTGTGTCTGTGTGTCTGTGCAGATATTGTATCCACTCTAACTGAAAAAATTAATTAATGAAATTTCATAACAATTAGATAGGTAAGTCCCTTGTGTTTGACTTCAGTACTGATTTTGGTAAGATTCGGTCGGGATAAAACAACCTGCGTTTTTTTTTTGTTTTTTTTTTGCGAAATGGCACACAAAGTTGCCTGTATCTGCTGTAATTGAAAAACAAATAGACCAAATTTCAGAAAATGTGGTATATAAATCACTTGTAGGTTGTCCTGGTCCTGGTGAGATTTTGGTATGGTTGGGAAAAAAGGACCCTGCCTGTATTTGCAAAATGACCGGCAAAAATCGTTACATTTAAAAATGAATGCTCAATCTATCAATTAAATGTTTATTTATACGTAATATTTGACTGTAAAAAATATTACCAATCCTATTACTCTAGATCTAGCCATACTCAAGATAATTTTGTTTTTCGCTATGACACTTTTGAAAATAAGTCTAGTTACCAAATGAAAACGAAAGTGGAATTAAAAGGTGCAAATTCGGTGTAATTTAAAATAATTGTGGTCGTTATTTTGTGCAATTGAACTCAATTTAATGAATCATTGAAGAAATAAAGACAACGTGAATTAATTCATTAAATGAGTCTGCAGTGAAACTCATGTGCTGCCCACATCATATTTTTTACTTTCCCTGCAGTACATGGTAATGTATAGGGAAACTATTGGAATCGTGTCGAAAATTGCAACTCGAGATTTCGACGGATATACAAATTTTGGGCTCTCTCGAACGCGAAAACACTATTTTTAGAGTAACGTCTGTGCATGTGTTTGTACAATGTAAGAATCAACACTAACATCCAAAACTAATTGAAAAAAAATTCTTAGCATTTTACAGGTAAGTAAGTCACTTATAGTCTACCCTGAAGCCGATTAGATTTCGGCATGATTTGGGATAAAAGAACCTTCCATTTTTTGCGAAACAGACTGCAAAAATCACATGTATGTATATACTTTATCTAAACACACTAATTACCCTAGTACTACCCGTTCTTAGGTACTTCAGTTATTCGCATGTTTGTTAAGCCGCCTTTGAATATAAGTGCAGTCTTGTCAAATATCTGCAAGTTCAGTCAATTTCAAATAATTATGAGTGTTATTTTGTGCAATTAAACTCCATTTAATGAATTATTGAAGAAATAAAGAGAAAATGAATTTGCAGCGAAAGTCATGTGCAGATGTTTACCTTGCATATCCGTAGCAGTATCACAGACAGTCATGTGTACATAAAGTTTAATATGTAGTTTCAAAATAGTCTCATTTCTTCGCTACAGTGTTACCCTGGCTAGTTGGTTTGCTATGTAGGTTTCATTGTATTATGATTTGTAGGGTAACTAAAACCGAATGAAAAACACTGTCCAATATTTCATATAAAACTAAGGCATCAGAATACTTGTACAAATTTGATTATTTATTAAAACACATTATAATACATTTAAAAATTATTTTATGTACACATGCTTCGAAACAGTTTGATGAGGTTTTCTGAAAACAAATTCATCAGAAATTAAATAATATTTCAATCAGAAGGAATATGCAGCAAAGAAAATGGTGATTATTGAATCTTTGAAATATAAAGAACATTTTACTGATGAAGTTAAATTTCACTCCATAATTCTGAGAACGTTTCTATTAAAGCAATTATTACAGTATTTGCACTCTGTTAAAATTAAATATATTTCTATGCATTACATTAACAGAACATAAAATATCAAATACGCAAACTTCTCAAATACTTTGATTATATCCTCTCAAATACCAAAACTCTTGACTTCCAATGAGTCATCATTTTTGCACAGTGGAACTTGTAGACGGGAACTAGTAGGTTTATGTCTGGACGTAAATTTGTAGTCATTTTTAACTGATACACATCTTATAATTTTAAACAAAAGTTGTTAAACTAATAAAGGCTCGGCATGGCTTCGCCTTTGCTGGACATATTAATTAAAAGTGGGCTATATCTTTCAAAATGAAAAGTTTTTACTCAAGAGTTTCAAACTTAATCATTTTTTCAGCTTCTTGTATATATTCTTCCATTTTCTAAAATATTTTTTCTTCTTTAGACTACAGTTTTGTACATTGGATCTATTAGAGAAAGGTGGATATTTTACCTTTGACATCCATTCATCTAAACTTTCAAATCCAATTCATTGCTGTAACTTGATTCATTAAACGAATTTGAGGCAGAAATGCTTGATTCAAATGAGTTATTGATGGCGGAAATATCCTTGTTTTCTGGATATTTTCTGCGTTTGTTGGCAACAAGAGTTTGTTCACTATTTGGCATGGAACGCTTCTGTGACTTTACAAGCTTTTCCTCAATTATTTCTAAACCACCGTAACTTTCTTCAGTCAAATTACTAATTTCGCCATTTTCATTAGTCATATTATCTGCCGCATTTTGAAAGGCAGAATTTCTAGGAATTTCTTCATCTGTTGCCAAGCTTTTCGGCGATTCCTCTTTCATGCAACGGTTCTCCATGGGCACAGATCGTCTGGCAATACTGTTCAAAATATTCCACCCACCTGCAGCCATATTTTGGTCCTTCAAGACATGGTATATGGATAACGACGCTTTATTAGGTGCATCTAGCACTCCACGCTTATAGAAGATCAACGCCACAAACGCTAAATGTACACAATACTGGAGGAAGCGTTTGGGATCATATCCATCGGGAAAATACGTTTGGTGCAAGTCCTTTTTTAAGCTTATGTAAGTTTCGCTATCAAAACTTTTGATATTCTGAATAGATTGGTAAATTAAATGAGGAAACTCAATATTAAGTACCAGGAATTCAACTGCATTTTGTATGGCTTTATTGAAACCTTTGTACACAACATCACCATATTGTTCAACTGTAAATTGCTGAATCAAACCTGGATCTTCATCTGGTATCATGAACCTAATCAAGTCTTCGGCGAATAACATTTTATCTGCGCTAACATGGAATTGAATATTTTCAGCCATTGAAATATTATTTCTACTAACAATAATTTCTTGCACTGTAACACAACTAGCCAAAAACTACAAATTTTACGCAATGTCGGTTAATGCATAGAGTGGTTTCTCTTTAAATGTTGCATCCAGAAACGATGTTGCCAACTTTAAAATGATGTAACAGAAAATTTTTAAGGCTGCTAATATTTATTCAATGAAAATCCCGCTAGGGGAAAGGAACACAAATTTAACATGGTAATATATGTAGGATTCACAGATAGATTATAAAACAAATATAACACGGTTAAACGCAAAGCGTATTCAAAACTGTCGACGCATGATATTTATAAAATAAAAATATTGTTTCAAAAATATTTATTGACTGATCCTTTTACCAAATTCATGTTGGTGACAAAATATAAGCAAATCGCATGGATCTAACTGGTTGACAATGCTGAAAAGGGCTTTGCAAAGGAACAAATGAAAGTGCATTTTAAGTTCACTTTCAAGAAAAAGATTGATATGAGTAATATGCGGTATGTGAAACATGAAAACCATCATAGTTTACTTAGATTACTAAATTCTGATTACTATTTTCACCAATCAGTACTATTTTCCAAGGACACTTAAAGGCAGAGTGTATTAAAAACCGTTGACATCTGATGTTTCTACAGGAATATTATCATTTCAAAAATATTATTGGCTCAGACTCTCACAAAGATCATTCTTGTGACGGGTTGCAAACCAATCACCTGGATGTGACCGATTGGCTGTGCTGAAAAGGTCTAGGAAAAAAAAATGCTAATTTTAAATTCATTTCCTGAAAATATTGATAATAGCAAGGAAGACTAGAGCAACGTGAATGAGCATAAATAACACAATAAAGCAGCATATAGCTGTTTCGAGGATATGCTAAATTCCCTTCGTCAATGCAAGATAACCAACAGGGTCTAAAAGACTCTCCGTAGTTCAAACCCAAAATCTTTTGAGCTTCGGATATGTTGGTTCTTTTGCAGTGAAGAAGGGGATCCAGCGTATCTTCAAAACAGCTGTATGCTACACTAATGTGTTACTTGGGCTTTTTCACGTCGTTATAGTTTTCCATATCATTCACGCAAAGTGCATTTTGCAACTTGATTAATATGAACAATTTGATTTATGTCAAACATGAAAGCCATCAAGGTTTACTTTGATTACTATTTCCTGTTAACAGTACTATTTCCCAAAGACATAATGCTTGGAAGCATAAACCTTATAAGCAATACTGACATCTATAATATTTTAAACAGGTAAGCTAGTTTGAAACGACGCGTTTTAACCATTGACATATTTAGTTTGAAAAAATACAATGAATAACTAGCTATTTTGATACCCCACTCTAGATCCACTCTTTAAAGATACAGATATGCGGGTTTTTTATTGATCTTGATGCATTAAAAATAAAGATTTTCTGATTTACTAAATTTGTCTAAAGAGGGGTCGTATAAAAATATAAAAAGTGTAACTTTTCTAAAATTAATAGGAAGACTATTTCATTAACGTAGTCTTATTTCCTACCTTACTTTCAACATTTTTGCAATTTACATTGCTCATTTATCTCCAACAGTTGAAGAATTAAAGCGTGTTTCAAAGTTTTGGGGACACCCTGCATACCTGAATGACAAATTTCAAGGTTGTCTGAAATAGAATTTGAGGTTGGGGAGGGTAGGGGTGCAGAAGGAAATGAGCAACTCATAAGGTTCTTGTTTGTAACTGAACCTTATATATTGACATAATAGTAGACACTTTTGATCATTATCGTAATAAATTTAAATACGGTAATAAAGTTAAATATTGAGTTTAAGTTCTTTCACCAGATAATCTAAACGAAGATTTTTTTATTTCTAGCAGTAATATGTAATACAATGGTTATTCGCTAATCAACCTGCAGTATCTCGAACCATTTAGCCGCCACATGACGTTGTCGACCCACCAGTGGGGGTGTAAGACACTGCACTCAATAAAGCACATATATGTCTGCAGTCGGGATTCGAGCATATAACCTGGTAGCAGAGCTTAACAAAGGCTTAAACGAAGTTGTAGATGTTCAGGTACACTTACCACGTATAACTTTATCTTTTTTTTACAGACTTTATAGTTATGCAGGAAGCTAAGTTGTAAGGTGAATAACACAGCTGCTATGGAAGGTCAACTTTTATTTTAAATTAATTAATGTTTTAGTTAATGACCTGCTGCAATCCTACACAACGGAACTGCCACAACATGATTGATCCTACATTGTATTTCTCGAATTCAGTAGTTCTATTTCAATTCGCTGTTGCTTTTATTCAGCTCAGCTTTCTGGAACCAGTTTAAATCACGTTTAACAGCGGTTCGACGAAATCATAATTTATATAAAATATACCTCTTATATATTATCGGTATATATGAACGATATGCATAAAAATAATTATTTTTTCGCAATCGCTTCTTTGATTGCAGTTATTTTTATGTACACTGCCGCGAGAATGATAGCTACAAAAACCTAAATACTCTGATGTATTAATATAATCTTCAATAAAGTCAAAGTTTCCAAAATCATTTTACGACTTGTACGCTAAATCTGCGTTACATTTGCCTTTACGTTTGACTTACTGAAATTTGAGGATAAAACTTTATATTATTACGTTACACTTACCTATCCAATTCAAAAATACAGATTTTTCTATATGCTAAGAATAAGAAGTTTATAAAAATATTTAAAGGTTCCATAAATATTTCTTTGCAAGCTTCAATTTCAATCCTGTTTTAGTTACTTTTATAACAGGTTTATTCAAGCTTTCTACCTATTTATTGGGTTGGGTTGTTTTGACGCTATACAGACGAAAGTTATTTGAAGCATTGATAATTGACATTGTTAATTGGCATTAGCTTCCGAAGTATTCATTCACGTTTTAATAACTGATAGTCTGCAGTTGTTCGGGAAAATGTGCTCCATACGTTCCGAAATTCGTAACTTATGTCTGACGGGAAAATAGAATATGTTTAAATTGCAACATTTTACCAGACTCCCAGTAGCCAAATACTTAAATCTATCCAACTCCATGTGTCTCGATCGAATCACCTCAAAGTGATTCAGAGGGATTAAAAATAGATGGGTCAAACTTTTCGAGGTGGTAGTATACAGATACACCAAACCACGCATTTTTCGTCACAGTTTTCCGGGTCGAAAATGAAACGTTAATGCGTTACAAGACATAAAGTTTAGCGAAGTGGTCCCAGAGCTTTATCCCCCAAGATCTAACGATGTCTTAACTTATTTTACTGGGGATATCTCCAGAGTCTTGCCTGTGACACTCCCCTTAAATCTGAAGCGGAACTCGTCGCCAGAATTCCAGCGGTTGCTCTGGAAGTGCACGATATGCTTTGTCTGTTCGAGAGAGTTCGCCAATCCCTCCATTGGCGCTGAGCGACACGCATTTCAGGTTGGTGGTCGCTATTTTGAGCCATTACTGAAATTATTGTTATTAAATATCATTTTATAAGTCAAGTCATTCTTGTGTTTACGCTTCACCATATCGGTTTCACCATTAAGCGCCCACTGGCGCCTTTACGTTTCATTTCCAACCTGATAAACTATTATGAAAAATGCTTGGTTTGGTGTCAAAAGCCCAGACCGTCCGACTCGTCCTGAGACTTGAACAGCAATTTGGACGTTTTTGGACGTTTTGCAGCAATTTGGACATAAAGTTTGGTCCATCTTTTTTTAATCTGCCTGTATATAGTATACGATCCCCCAAATTAACGACTATCTATGTGACCATGCATTTTACCCACAATTCAGGTGTTTCCGTAATTCAGTAAAAAAGTTAGTAACGTCGCAACGCATTGTTACGAAATGGTTCCTTTTTCCGCAACTGACTTGGATCTATTATTCTTGCTGACCCTTTTTTGTGTCATTGCATTATGAATTGTAAGTGAAATAAAAAAAATTACTGACATGTAAAATATTTAGCACAAAGCAAAGTTATAACAAGGCTTCTCTGAATTTAAATATATTTTTAGATGATACAAAATTTAGCATTTTAAAATGTCATTTCATATGCAACTATTGTCTTGAAATTGTTTTCAGATAACAAACTCGTCAATAAATTAAAAAAAATATCCCAAACAGAATCAATTTGCAATTAAGCAAACACTGATTATTGCATTATCTTTAAAATATACAGAATAATTTACTCAAAATCTCAAGGACGGGGTTAGAGAAGTGCCCAGGGAGAGGATATGATCCTCCATTTAAACTTATAGCAAAGTGAAAACATAATAGAAAAAACTTAAGATTAATAAAAGGATATAAATTAAATCGAAATTTTAATTTATGGATGGCGGGGAGACCACCGAAGTCGTGCCCTCCTCCAAATCTTCAGAAAGGAAGAAACTGGGGACCAAGCTGGCTTCAACTAAAAATAACAAAAGGTAAGTTGGGAAGAGGGGCGCAGAGCCTTGAGCTTATGTTTAACTTGACGGGAAGTGGTGGGTCCCAAAATAAGACTTTACTGACAACTTTTTACGAAAGAAATGTCCATTGAAAATAATGATTACTAAAATACATGTACTCGAAATAAGCAATGATAAAGTAGTATACATTCTTTTCTTTAAAATACAAAAGTTAAAATCTCAAATAATCTAACCCCCAATCAACTGTTTTCTCACAGTGAAACTTTAAGTAATTCCATGTTAGGAAATAAAATTTATAATTCTACAATATTTCATACCCATAAAAAAAGGCTCGTCTAAATTAAATATTTATTAAAGTCGCAAACATTCAAGTGATTTCGAAAGTTATATCATATAAAACTAATATTTTGAAAGGCTTGCTTAAAGCAAAATTTCATTAGTTTATAAAGATTTTAGTCAGAGTATGCATGAATAATACCATTTACGCCATTTTTATTCATACAAAAGAAACTATTGGTTAAATATATACCATTAATATTAAAAAGTTCTTTTAAATAATTTTGATAATGCAATTATGTTATAATGATATTGCACATTCCATTAGTTTATATGAATAATTTTGATCGGAAGCTTTTTAGAAAGAGCGCGAACACAGACAACTAATTTTTTTAAAGATTTCTTTAAGAAATCGTTCAGTTACGCCGAAAAGAAAGTTGCTTTTCGCTATACGCGATCAACTTGACATGATATAACAAATTAAATTAAACAAAATTTTCAAAATTTCGTACCTATTTTATTTTTAAAATAGTTGTCCAAGATGAGTATAGCTTTGTGCCTCTTTCAAACGGCAATCCTTTACGAGTTATTTAAAATGAAAATTATTTCGTATTTTGAAACTTCAAATTTGTACTCGTGATTTATATGTTTCTAAAAATATTTAAAAAAAAACGAATTAAATGGCATTAGAACGGTTATGAAATTAAATTACACAAAAGAGATTTTAAAATTAAGTTGCATAAGAACAGTAATGCAATTTAATTCTGTATGAAATAAAAATGAACATTCGGCTCTTATATCACCCCGCTTGATAGATAATTTTCAAATATTAGAAAATATAAAAATGTTTACCGTCAAACTAAAAACAAATAAATATATTATTTTCATAAGCGATCGAAAACGTACACTGCCTTAAAAAAATTATGCACGGGATGCGCGCTCAAAAAACGTATGCATTTGGTGTGACCTACTGTTGTTGAATATGGAGTTGTGCAAATATCAAATTACTTGTTCAATAGCGATTTTTTACTCTAAAAATATAAAAATTAGGCGCGAGTAAGGGGAAGCAACTTGTTAGCGCCGAAGAGTTCCAAAGCGAAATGTATTAGGGTTGATTTTGAATTAGATTATCTTTCTGACTTTCGAAGATTCTGAACGCTGGCTTACTGTTGAGGAGATTGACGCAGGATAGGCCATTAAAGAAAGTAGCCAATTTCTTTTCTGTGAACAATTTTTTCATTTCTTGATTAAGTAGATAACTCCTAACAAATTGTACAGTTATCCCACTACAGGTCGTCCTAGGACTACAACACACTCTCATGACCATATCATTGCAGTATTTACGAAACGCAATCGGCTAGCGAAGGAAGTCACTTGTAGGTTACTCTGGCTCCGATTTGATTTCGGTACATTTGGATAATTCTAAACCTGCCTTCTTTTTTTTTTAAATAGCCCGCAAAAATTGTCGTAATCTGAAAAATAAGACTGAATACGCCAGATAATTAAATGCGCGTTTTTGTACTTTTGTGCATAATTTTCGACGTCGAAAAGAATAAAATCAACCTCATTAGTCTAGGTTGAACAGTTTGTGAAATATTTCAGTTTGGCATTTTTGCATCGCCGCTACTAAATGTGCGTTCATTCGCCATATAAAATCGAAAACCTAATAACCTCATTTAAACTTAAAATTCGGAGTCATTTAAAATAAATATCCTTTTTATTTTGTGCCATTAAACTCAATTTAATACATGAAGAAAGAAAACAAATTTGAGTCAGTAGCGAAAGTCATGATTTGCCCCCATCATAATTAAATCATTTTTCCCAGTAGTATCCGATTTCCCAGTGAATTTTACATAGTTTTGACACCGTAAAACTCACGTTGGTTAAATATACTGCAACCATTTCTATATCAACAACTATTAAATCACTTTAATGCACTCAGCTTCTAATAACATTTGGGATGCTTTTTCAATGTGTTTTCAGATAAATCAATGACATTTTAACCAAACATTATACCATAAAAGTTAACACTTTATAAATGATATTTCCAATATGAAATAGCGAAACAATGACTAAATTTAACATTTATTGTACTATTTTAAATTAAAAAGAAATGTTCAAAAAAGTGATATACTTAAATTGGTCTGATATCCTTGAAAATCAGTACACCTCGTATACTTACCCGTACTACAACTATAGTTACAATGTCCTAGCTCAAATTGCACTGCCTCATGGCAAATTATACCTACGTAAAAATAACTAAGAAAAATTATATTTAACTCTTTGCAACTACATGAAATTAGTATTTATCATAAAATATAACACTTAGAATAGAAATGTCAAAAAATGCTGGAAGTTCAAAATTCCTGAGAGCTAATTTCTAAAAACTTAACAAATCTACATTCAGAAGAACCAAATGATCCAATGTCTTCCACATTTAAATCACACCATGGGCTTAAACAGAATAAATTTTCAAGCCTATTGGTAGAATGTGGTAACATTTGTTTGGAAACTTTGTAAATTTATAAAACCTCCCCGAATTTCCATACTTATAAAGTTTGCTTTTTCGGTATTATAAATTGCAGGAAAGGTATAAAAAATGCAAGAATTTGGCAATATTTAATATAAATCAAAGCATCAAAAAGACATTTATAAATCAGATCATTTATTAAAATCACACGTTTTAATATTTTAAAGATATTGCATTACAAATGTTTGATGAAACACAAATTTTCAATTAACAAATGTTTTAACAATCAAAACTGTACAACAACACAGATAATGATTATTACATTTTTTGATATGTATAAAGCTGCCGACAAAATTAAATTTAAACCGATAAACTTGCTGAAGTTCGATATCCAACACTTGTCACAATGTTAATTTGAATAAACGTTCTTAAAAGTTTTTATGATAAAACTTATGTCATACATTAAAATACAAAAGCTGATATCTCAAATTTTCCAATCGGTCGTTTTTGCACAGTGTAAGTTAGAAAATTTTTTAGACATACTAACAAACAGCATTAAAGTAAAAAATGTCTCGTTATCAGTTACATAACTGTCAAATTTGCTGTTACCAACGCTGTTACCAATCATGTCAGAGACGGCGGTTTACAATTGTTGAAAATTCCAGTTGCATTATCACTTAAAATTGGTTATATATATGTTAAAATTCATAGATTGTTGTTTTGTGAAGTTTTTATTCGTTTTCTAGACATTATTTCATCTTTTAGACTATTTACATAACCTCTTGGACACATTAGCTTGTTCCTTTTACTAATAAAAGCGCTATTTCACTTTTGGGATGTCTTAATCCAGTTTTGTTAATTTAACGTGCGGTTCAACAGACGAATCGTCAGATGATATATATTCACTGGTCTCATAAACTGATCTCTCTGAATTAGGGTCGGAAGGATTTTCAGATGTTTCATGGTCAGAAGTTGAATTTTTATTGGACGCATCACCTGCACTCTCTGGTAAATTTTGATAGGAGTAATTTTCAGAATCAGAAGATGAATTTTTAATGATCGCATCATCTGAACTGTCTGAATAAATTTGATTAAAAGACTTTTCAGATGTCTCATGATCAGAAGATGAATTTTTAATGATCGCATCAACTGAACTGTCTGAATAAATTTGATTAAAAGACTTTTCAGATGTCTCATGATCAGAAGATGAATTTTTAATGATCGCATCATCTGAACTGTCTGAATAAATTTGATTGGAAGACTTTTTAGATGTCTCATGATCAGAAGATGAATTTTTAACGATCGCATCATCTGAACTGTCTGAATAAATTTGATTGTAAGACTTTCCAGATGTCTCATGATCAGAAGATGAATTTTTAATGATCGCATCAACTAAATTGTCCCATAAATTTTGATTGGAAGACTTTTCAGATGTCTCATGATCAGAAGATGAATTTTTAGAGATCGAATCATCAGAACTGTCTGATAAATTTCGATTGGAAGAATTTTCAGATGTCTCATGATCAGAAGATGAATTTTTAGAGATCACATCATCTGAACTGTCTGATAAATTTCGATTGGAAGAATTTTCAGATATTTCATGATCAGAAGATTGTATTTTCGGCGATCCCGGATCCACAGCGTGCTGAGTCACAAATATTTCGGCAGAATTTTTGATAGCTGCCCACCCAGTATGCTTCGTATCGTTGGAATTGAAGACACTATATATTAAGTTTGAGGCTTCTAAAGGGGCACCAAGAACTCCATTTTTGTGGAAGTTTACAGCCGCAAACGCCAAATGCACACAATACTGGAGAAAGTTATCGAAGCTAAAGACATCGGGAAAATACTTTTGGTAAATTGTGTCTTTCAACTCTTTGTAATTTTTGTAATTTAGGTCGTCATCATTTTGCATGTATTCAGAAATATCTTGTTTAAACTGCATCGTACGTTCCAAGATGCTAACAGCATTCTGAATAGTCCCCTTGAAAACTTTGCATATACCTTCATATAGTGGCCCAGTTCTTGTTCTATCAAAATTAGAGCCTTTTGCTTGAAATACAAAATCAACCAAGTCTTCCGCGAATAACTCTAGCTCTGGTTTACTAATTTTTTCAATAGTTCGAGCCATCTGAAAATTAATTCGTCCAATGGGTTCAGTAACACAACTAGGCGAGAACAATAAATTTCATAGACCGTAGCTTATGCACACGAAATGGTTTACTTTAGGATTTATATATATAGTGTTGGGCAGTGAGCTCGGGAACAAATCAAAATGTTGTCACCTCGACGTCACGCACAGATTAATATATGCAGATATTTCACGCGACTTCAGCGCCCTCAACCGCCAACCAAAATATCATGGTTGGCGCGCTTGGCGATGGACTGTGGACGTTCTGTTAATATAACCCTATTTGGCACTGAAAAAAAACAACACTTAGAACTTTAGTTTCAGTTTCACTTACTTTATTCCACAGATTAATATAGTATTCTGTGAGGTGAAGGGACCCCCTTTATTTTGTTTCTCGCGGTCATTTGATCGGTAAGTTTTTGTTTTTAATAGTTATTTAAATGTTTAAAATAAAATCTTGGCGATTACGATGTTAACTGTTGTCTATCATCAAAAATATAATTGCAAAATAATACCGCGTAATATAAATCAACAAATATTCATTACGTTCGTTACATAAACATATTAAAAGTTCTTAAACATATTAGTAGTTCTTTGATTACTACTCGATCATTAACATTTTTGCTTACTTTAAGTAAGCAAAAATGTCGGGACATTGGAAATTACAACTTAATAATCCATAATTTCAACTCAAGCCCCGATTGGATAAGTTGGATAAGGCAATTACATGTTTAAAAATGTTGATATAGAAACCCTAATTTCTGTAAAAGTACCTATGTAGTTCAGTACTTTTTTAAATGACTTAAGTGTAATAGCAATTAATAGTCGACTACCCGTTTAAAGTCAACGGTCTCGCAGTAAAAAAACCCCCTGAATAATGTAATTTTTTTAATAATTCGCGTTTCACATTTATTCGACAAATCGAATATTTTGGTGTGCAGAACCCCCCCCCCCCCCCCCCCCAAAGAATAAAATATTGGGAATCTTCGAATTATCTATCCTTACACCACATTAAAGTCTATCTCATCCCGAGACACCCCTATATTATTATTTCTCCTTTGGAAAAAATTTTCTGTGAAGCACATCCATAAATGAATATTTTTGAAAAACTCTGTTTGTCTTGTGTTTTTTATCAGATGCTTGGCCCATATACCAAATATCAAGCCTCTATCACATTTAAAAAGAAGCGTGCGTCATTTATTCGGAAAATCGAACATATTAGTGTGCGGACCCCTTAAAGTAGCAAATATTAGAAATCTGAAATTTCACACTCTCTTCCTCTCAAACCATCTACCCGTACACCAAATTTGAAGTCGCTATCCTATCGAGAAGCATATTTTTCTATCACTTCATCTTTCGAACGTTTTTCTGTATAACACCCCGTTAAAGAAAATTTTTGGCAAACTGTATTCATCTTTGGTTTTTTTGTCAAATGGTTAGCCCATATACTAAATTTCAAGTCTCTAACACATTGTAAAGGAGGCGTTTTTCATTTGTTCGGTAAATCGAACATTTTAGTGAGCGGCACCCCCTACAATAACAAATTTTAGAAAACTGAAATTGCACGTTTTCTTCCTTTCCAACTTTTTACCCGTACACCAAATTTGAAGTCTTTATCTCACCGCGAAGCATGCTTTTCTAGCATTTCATCTTTTGAATGCTTTTGTGTGGAGTACCCACCCCTTTAACTATACATTTTTGAAAAACTCTATTCTTTTTGTGATTTCTGTCAGATGATTTGCCCATATATCAAATATCAAGCCTCTATCACGTTTTAAAAGGTACGTTTCTCCTTTATTCCGAAAATCGAACATTTTGGTGTGAGGCACCCCCCAAAGTAGAAAATATTGGTAAACTGAAATTGTACACTTTCTTCCTTGCAATCTATCTACCCTTATACCAAATTTGATACCTCTATCTCATTCCGAAGCATGGTTTTTTTTATCAAATCACTTTTCGAACGTTTTACTCTGGAGCACCCCCTTAAACGAACATTTTTGAAAAACTACATTTGTCTTGGGTGTTTCCGTCAAATAATTTGTCCATATACCGAATTTAAAGCCCCTATCAAATTCCAAAGGAGCGTTTTCTCATTTATTCTGTAAATCGAGCATTTTGGTGTGCGGCACCCCCCCTATAGAACGTTTTTGAAAAATTCCATTTTTCCAGGGGTTTTTATCGAACGACTGGGCCGCGTACCAAATTGCAAGTCTCTATCTATTCGGGAAGTGCCTAAAAAGCGTAACAGACAGACGGACAGACAGGCAGACAGACAGACGGATACTTGGCAATTAGTATATATAGACTAACCAAATACCCGTTGAAAATCAACGGTCTCGTAATAAGCAACCCATGAATAATGTACATTTTTTAACAATTCCTGTTTCACATTTATTCGCCAAATCGAATATTTTGGTGTGCAATACCCCCTAAAGAAGAAAATATTGGGAAACTAAATTTGCGCATTTCAGTCTTTCGAATTATCTACCCGTACAACACATTAAAGTCTATCTTATCCCGAGGCACCCCTATATTATTATTCCTCCTTTGGAACTTTTTTCTCTGAAGCACATCCATAAATGAACATTCTTGAAAAACTCTGTTTGTCTTGTGCTTTTTATCAGATGATTGGCCCATATACCAAATATCAAGCCTCTATCACATTTAAAAGGAAATGTGCCCCATTTATTCGGAAAATCGAACATATTAGTGTGCGCACCCCTTTAAGTAACAGATATTGGAAATCAGAAATTTCACACTTTCTTCCTTTCAAACTATCTACCCGTACGCCAAATTTGAAGTCCCTATCCTATCGCGAAGAGAAGCATGTTTTTCTATCACTTCAGCTTTCGAACGTTTTTCTGTGTAGCACCCCGTTAAAGAACATTTTTTTTCAAACTGTATTCATCTTTGGTTTTTTTTGTCCAATGGTTAGCCCATATACTAAATTTCAAGCCTCTATCACATTGTAAAAGAGGCGTTTTTCATTTGTTCGGCAAATCGAATATTTTAGAGAGCGGCACCCTCTACAATAAGAAATGTTGGAAAACTGAAATTACACACTTTCTTCCTTCCGGCCGCCCAAATAGATACTCAAGTCCGTTGGATGAGTCGGTGGGTCTGGGTTTTCAACACTTTCTTCCTTCCTAACTTTTTACCCGTACACCAAATTTGAAGTCATTATCTCATCGCGAAGCATGCTTTTCTAGCATTTCATCTTTCGAATGTTTTTGTGTAGAGTACCCACCCCCTTAACTACACATTTTTGAAAAACTCTATTCTTTCTGTGATTTCTATCAGATGATTCTCCCATATACCAAATATCAAGCTTCTATCACGTTTTAAAATGGGCGTTTCTCTTTTATTCCAAAAATCGAACATTTTGGTGTGAGGCACCCCCAAAAGTAGAAAATATTGGTAAACTGAAAATGTACACTTTCTTCCTTTCAAACTATCTACCCTTACACCAAATTTGATATCTCTATCTCATTCTGAAGCATGGTATTTTATCAATTCACTTTTCGAAAGTTTTTCTCGGGAGCACCCCCTTAAACGAACATTTTAGAAAAACTATATTCATCTTGGGTGTTTCCGTCAAATAATTTGCCCATATACCAAATTTCAAGCCTCTATCAAATTTTAAAAGATGGTTTTCTCATGTATTATGTAAATCGAACATTTTGGTGTGCGGCACCCCCTTAAGTAGAAAATATTGGAAATCTGAAATTGCACACTTTCTTTCTTTTGAGCGATTTAACCATACACCAAATTTGAAGTATCTTTCTCATCGCAAAGCATGCTTTCTTATCCTTTCACTTTTCGAACGTTTCGGTATGCGGCACCCCCTTAAATAGAGAATATTGGAAATCTGAAATTGCACACTTTCTTCCTTTCGAATGATTTACCAATACACCAAATTTGAAGTCTCTATCACATCGCAAAGCATGCTTTCCCATCATTTCACTTTTCGAACGTTTTGGTGTGAGGCACCCCCTCTATAGAACGTTTTCGAAAAATTCGATTTTTTCCAGGGGGTTTTATCGAACGACCGAGCCGTGTACCAAATTGCAAGTCTCTATCTATTCGGGAAATGCCTAAAAAAGCGTTACAGACAGACGGACACTTGGCAATTAGTTTATATAGATGATATTATTGAATTTTCATAATATATTTGTGTATTTTTATTCATATATATTGCATGTCATTCTTACAACAATCATTGGGTAATTTTGAGTATTTTCGATTTTAAGATTTTGTAGCCGATATATGTTTGAGGACTTCTTAAACATGTTTTGATTTTATTTGGAGTTACCACTTCCAAGGTAATTTGCATCCTCCCCCCCCCTGAAAGGAGACAGACTAATGACATTATGAACACAAAAATTGCATGGCGGCTATTTTTCACTACAATGATTGAAAATGATAAGTTTTATGATCAATGAACCTTTTATGCCTATTTTTTTCTGAATTCTTTTTCTTTTCTTCCAAATTTGGCAAGGAAAAATCTGTACCGTTGGTCCAAATGATCTCACTTATAGCATATCTTTCATTTTTACAGGCTTGAAAAAAAAATCTTTCAATTGATACCTAGTAAGAAAGTGTGTCCGTTTTGTGGGAGGGGGCTGGTAACTCCCCAACAGAGGCTAATGACATTATGAACACAAAAAATTGCATTGCGGCTTATTTTTTGCTTGTTTTTTTGTGACAGCTATCATGCGCACAAGAAATGGAAGACAGACAGACAGGTATCTCTCAATAAATAGTCGAAACATGTTCAGGAGGTCCAAAACATATTGGCATCGAAATCTTGAAATTGAAACTTTTATTGAAAACAATACTTCATACTGTATTCAGTAGCATGAGAAAGTAATAAATCTTATTAATATATCAACATTTTTTCTAAGTATCTTTTTCTTTTTAAATTTTGTTAAAGTATAAACTTTTTTCGAAGTATCGGTTTTAAATTCACGAACTGGTTTAAGTATTGTATGTTTTAAAATTTCAAAGTTTTAAAAATTCACACAAAACTCATTTTGTAACATTTTTATCAGTACTATATATTTTATAAGTTTTTTATTCTGCAATTTTACAAAGTTACGCAATTTTCTTAAAATTCACAAAAATCTTATTTTGTAATGGTTTTTTGAGTATTAATCACTGTTATTCAAATTGAATTATACTATCATTTACATTAAAATCTCTTGTTCAGAGCAAATGCATTTGGATTTGAGGAACATATTTCTAAACACGGAAGGGTGGAGTCAATTTCTTGGAGGACTTCTTAAACATGTTTTGATTTTATTTGGAGTTACCACTTTCAAGGTAATTTGCATCATTCCCCCCCCCCATTATTGTTCCAATATTTTGGGTTTACTTATAAAGTTCCGAGAAGGGTTATTCAACATCACTTGATAAGTCAGCCAGTCAAAGGTTTAAATTACATTTGTTATTGCAATTTTCTGAAATTTTAAGTTGTCTGAATTGTTTGAACAAATGTTATACAGTCTACAACAGAATAGATACAGATAACTAAACAAATGATGAATTGTTAATTTGAAAACCATCAGACTTTAAAATTGCTTTTGATCATGCAATGAGGCTTGTGTTTCTGCTTGCACTGAAATTAAAACAGGAGCCAAGGTTTCTTAGTCTTTAAATGCTTTTAAACAATTATAGCTTTGAATTTCTGAGCTTATTTCCTAATGTTATATTTGTTTAGTTTTTAACTTTAACTACTGCAAGGTGTCTTTGAATGTTAGGTATTGATATGATGGTTTAAACGATGGATAAAACCTTTGCATTTCAAAAACTTGCATGTGTAAATCAATATGTGAGGTTTCAGAACATCCCGGGTTCTTGCATCATTTTAAAAAATCCAGTTCCCCTGCATTACTGGTAAAGTTTTGCAGCATCAGGATTAACTGTTTGAGGAGCCCTAAATGACCACTTTTTATAAATCTACATGCAAAAGTTTTGGTTATGCCAAGATCATGCATTGTTTTAAAACCTTCTGATCTCCTGAATTTCTGAAAAAATATTTCATAATCAACTTTTAGAAATAATTTCTAGTTTTAAATATTTAATATTTGCTTAAATTTAAATGCATATTTATAGGTTGTTGCATACTAATTCAGGGCAAATACTTCCCCTCGGAACTGGTTAATAGAAACACTATTAAGTGTTCTTAGGCCACTGGATTCGTGTGGTCTCACAGTTGTAGCTACTGTTTGTGATCAAGGTAATGTATCTGCTATGAGCAAACTTATATGTTCAATAATTATATGTGCAATAATTAGATTATATGTGCAATAATTTGATCACATATCAGGGCTTTGGGTAGAGCTTTGCTTCAAATACACAAGAAACTCATTCTAAAATAAAAATGCAAACTTGCTCATGTATAGTAAAAAGTATTGAATAAATATAAATTTAAGCATTCTAATAATCGCAGTTTGCTAATATCTGTCTTAAATTCTGCATTGCATTTTCTATAATAAATGAAGATGCTTGTATGTCTTGCCTGTACTTTCTGTAGCAGAAAATTTGAAGTTTCAAGTAGCTGTGAAATTTGGAACAGGAGTAGCAGAACTTCCAGAACAATACACCAGGTCAATTTTCAAATTTCAACTTGCTATGTAGGTGTATTACGCTCCTACACCAAATTAATTATTTATGTTCCAAGCAGGCTAGATATTCTGATGTAAACAGCAGTTTGCATTTCAAAGTCTGGGCAATGCAGAATACTCAGCCTAGTTTATTACATATATTTGTATTATATAAATGTGATGAATTTCATCATGTCTAATATTGATCACATTTTATTTTCTAGTTCCTACAAACCAGGCTTTGTACAGAGATCTGGGCATTTCAAGTGAAAGACCATTTTTCATCAACAATGGATCAAAAGTATTTGCAATGTATGATGTACCTGACCTGCTAAAATCTGTCAGAAATAACTTGAAAAATCATACTTTGAAGTTTTTAGAATTGAAAGAGGGCAATGACAACAGAATAACTCTTGAAGCTACTTGGAGGGATATAGAAGTTTTTTATAGGAAAGATATCTCAAAGAAGTATAGAATAGCCCCTAAACTAACAGAGAAACATATTTTTCCTAAGGGATTGGCAAGTATGAAAGTCAAGCTTGCTGCTCAAGTATTCAGCCATTCTGTTGCTACAGGTCTTTGCGTTTATGGAGATGATATAAGCCCTACAGCTCTGAACACTTCCGAATTTGTAGGAACAATGAATGACTTGTTTGATTCTTTAAATGCCAAGATATTCAAATCAAAAGTTTTACTAGCATCTGCCTGTACTGCTACATCTGAGCATGTAGAATTATGGAAAAAAATGGTTGCATGGATTCCCAGTTGGAAATTTATCACCTTATCTGGTAAAGTGTTGAAACCTGCTTCCCAGAAGGGTTTTGTTCTTACTTTGAATGCTGCACTTGGAATTTGGGAAACAGTATATCAAGATCATTTATATCTATTGACAAATAGGTTGAATCAAGATTGCCTTGAGAATACATTTTCCTCTGTAAGAAAACGTGGAGGTTTTCGAGATAGTCCTGACTGCACACAGTTTCGTAGTGCTGTTCGCTCTGTCATTGTTCACAATTTTATCAAATAAAGTTCAGCATCAAATTGTGAAGATGATAATGATTTTAATTTGATTGAACTTAGCAAGTTGAATGTAAAATCTGTAGCTGCTTTCTATGAGGATGATGATGAGGAGCACACTTTAATCATCGATGAAGAAGTGTCTATAACTGATAATCTTGAAAATGTTAAAGTTTGCAATCTAGAAGTGTCCACTACTGATCACATCGGAGATAATGTTATTGCTTATATTTCTGGATTCTTATCAAAATCCTATCTAAAAAAGGTTTCTTGTGCAGACTGTGAATCTTTATTGGTAGGTCCTAAAACATTAGACTCGCATACCATGCTTTTGTATTTCAAGGAATATAAAGAGTCTAAATATGGTTTGAAATGGCCCACAAATCAGTTCTACAATTTCATGAAATGTATTAGTGATAAGTTTTTCAAGCACATTGACATGTGTTTTCATGGGTCACATGTGAGAAGAAATATGTGTTCTATTCTTGAGACTGTTAATTTGGATTTTTGCAGTGGTCATTTACATGAAGAAAAAGCAAAGAAATTTATAATTCACTGCTTCGTAACAATGATGATAAGACATAAAGCCAAATGTCTGAATTCAAATTACATCACATATGACACTAGCAGGCAGTTAAAGCATGTGAAGCATGTATAAAACAGAGCAGCATACCTCTATAAAAACATGGGAACAGCTGATCCCGGCTGTGAGTACCCATTAAAGGGATCCCTTGCCTAGGGTTACAGGTGATTATAACTAAATGTTGCCATAAAAATTTTACATCAAAATCTTTAGATGCATAAAAATAAACTGTTTTGTGTACAACATGTAAAATGTGGACAAAAGAATATTATTACATAGCTTGAAATTTGCAATTGCCTGCTTTACACTCTTACCATGTGTAATGAAAAGTCATGGATAGACATTGCAGACTAGGAAATTTTTCTCATGAGTAAATGTGACACAATTCTTACCCCTTGGTATGTATATAAATTATTTTAAAATGTATACATGCATGACAGCTTTTAACAGAATATTTAATTCTATGTAAACTTTTCTTTCACAATTATAAATATGTAGAACTGCAGTGCCTCTAAAAGATCACTGTGTTTGGTAATAATTCTAAAATCAAATATTATATTCATTATGCTCATTAATTCTAAAATTATTTATTATATTCATTCTGGTATCTAAAACACTTCAATATAAGTTTAAAAATACTCCTTTAAGTAGTTTTTATTTACATTGTTTACCATTTTCATTGAATACCAATTGATAAATCATAATTACTTACAGAAAATTAAAATAAATGATTCTAATTTTAGTTTCAAGGATTTACGTTAATATTTGTTAAAATGAATTGAGTTCACATAATGTTTTTCATTTAAAATTTTAATTTTGTGCTTAAAAGCATGTGATTTGTATTTTTCTATTTCTAGGCTCTAATCAGCAAAAGATGCTCTGTTTTATAATACTTCACACACAGACTTACAAATGGTGTCACCATTCTGATCGTCTGCAACAATTTGAAGAAAATCTTTAGTATATGACCACTGTGTTTTTATGCCTGCCATTAGGAGTTCCACAATATTAATTTCATTTTCTACACCATTAGTCGCAAGAATTTTTTATTTCATATGAAATATATTTCTTCATATGTTGTGAGTACCCGTCAAAGGGTACACTTGCAGGGTTAGGGGTGATTTTAAAACTGCTACCATATTAATTTCCATTGTATATTTGTAAAAATCATAAAATTAAATTAATCTAGCCTTCCGCACACAGTTACACAAATCACAAAATATTAATTTCATCTTCTACATCATTATTCCCAAGAATAATTATTTTCTTCATATGCAATGTTTCCCAAATGTTTCAAAAAGTGTAAATTAATGATTTTAGCAAGTCTCTGTTTTCCTCGTCAGAAACTCACATTAGAAGTTACTTTACAAATCCATTTCAAGTAAACATTTCTTTAAAAATGCTGAATAACAAATTTAGTACATCTACGTTCATCTTCCTCCTCAAAAAATTGCAGTTTAAAAACAATAAAATTCATTTTTAAAAAGAGTTTCAAGAACCATGCTTTTGACCAAACTCCAACACAATCATAAAATGTATAAAACCTGGAGTCATTCAATTATAGAATGCCTTTTATTTTTTAATTCTTTTATTTCATCATTGATGCAATGCTGAAAATAAACACAATTTTATTCATAAAAAAATAGAGGAGCATACCTCTATAATAAACAACGAGCCTGGCTATGAGTACACATCAAAGGGATCCCTTGCCTAGGGTTAGAGGTTATTATAACTAAGTTGCCATAATAATTTAATTTATAAACCTATTTCAAATACTATATTTTTTCTACAAAACCTTCTACACCACCATTTTGATGAAAAGTTGGGGGGGGGGGGGGGGTTATAACCCCCTCCATTCATACACATACTGATCAGAATAATATCTGCATCTTTTTTGAGGTTATTCAGAATCTATTATACTTCAGATATGAAACTGTACAGTGTATATTTTACTGTAAAATGTGAATGTAAATTGTATTTTTTGTTAAAAAAAAGGGTGAAAAAATAAAGAATATACTAAAAATTTAATATCTGTATTTCATAATTTTAAATTTTTATTCAACAAAAAGAAACCACTTATAAATATTTTTTATTTTGGAATTAATTAATATATATATATATATATATATATATATATATATATATATATATATATATATATATATATATATATATATATATATATATATATATATATATATATATGTGTGTGTGTGTGTTTGTAAAATATAAATTTACATCTTGCATGAACTCAAATTTTATTTAACAAAAAAAAAATAATCTCACTGCTGTATTAAATTTAACTAAAAGTAGAAATACTTCATTAATAACAGCATAGCGATTAAATGTATCAAAATAAACTTAAATACTGATTAGTATCAATTGTCTATGCTAACGGTAACAAAGTATTTCTATTTTCCCTCTGATCTTCGAAAGAAAAAAAAATTGTATTAGTAGTGTCCCGTACGTTTTTTTAACCGACCGCATTAAAATAAAATCGCCGAAAGATATATTCGCCAAATGTAGCATACGGGCTTGATTTGGCGAAGGTTGGCTCATCGAGCGCTAGTGTCTATGCGAATTCCAATGTTAACGATGTTGCCATAGGATCCTATGGTAGTGAACCTTCTGAATATAGTATTCTGTGGGTCAGAGTACAGCAGTGGTGCGATCCTTTTTCTAGCAGTTATCCATTAAACGAAGTCATTATTTCTCTAAATTATAGTTCTAAAATATTATCGGTGTATATGAACGGTATGCATAAAAATATTAAATTTTTCACAATATCAAATTTTTTGATTGCAGCTATTTTTTATGTGCACTGCCGCAGGAATATTAGCTTTGCAAAATTTCAGTACTTCAAGGTATTAATATTATCTCAACGAGGTATTAATATTAAGTCAACGAGTATTAATATTAAGTCAATCCGAGGTATTAATATTAAGTAAACGTTTTCGAAGTTATTTTACGATTTGCACCCCAGAACTACGATACATCCGTCGCTTATTGTTTGACTCACTGAAATTTGCGGTTAAAACGTAATATCACGTTACATTTACCACTTCAATATAAAAATTTAGATTTTTCTGTATTTTGAGAATAGGGATTTTGTAAAGTTATTAAAAGGTTCCTTAGATATCTTCGCAAGCTTCTCTTTCACACCCCCCCCACTTTTAATTACTTCTTTAACAGGTTTATTCACGCTTTCTACTATGCATTGAGTTAGGTTGTTTTGACGCTATACACACGAAGGTTAATTGAAGCAGAACAGACAATAGATTCGAAAATACTGAATCTCACTTTCACAACTGATAGTCTTCAGTAGTCTTGGAAAATGTACTGCACACGTTCTTGAAATACTAATGGAGGAATAATATTTTTACTCGTAATTTGTGACATTTCCCCACTCTCAGTAGCCCACTAGATTAATATATCGAAATCCATAAATATCTATCAAATCACAGTACTTCTAAAATAGTACACGAAGCCTCTCATTAAAGACTGTCTATGTGACCTAGGATTTTGCCCACTATTCAATTGTGTCCGTAATTTTGGAAAAAAGTGAGTAACGTTACAATACATTGTAATGCGACGGCAACTTTGTCCGCAGCTTACTATATAGTGCACTACGTATTTGAACTGTTTAGATATCATTGTATTATGAATTGCAGGGAAAATGTAAGCAATGCATACATACACTGCACAATATTTGATATAAAACCAAGTCATCACAAGGGCTCTTTGAATATGAATATTTATTAAAATATTTATTTTAATGTTTTGAAATGTCATTACATATACTGCAATCGTTTTGAGAACGTTTGCTGAGAACACAATTATCGGTAAAATAATTTTTTTAATCAGAAACAAACCAAATGCAGATTATTAAATTTGTAAATATTGAAAAAGTCAACTGGACAGTCCTGCAGAAGTCCTGCATATAATATAAGCAGTACATTTAAAGGTCCTTATGAACAGCAGTCCAGTGCTCTAAGTTAACATTTTCGAATTTCTAAACAACCCTACCTAACGGAACTGCCCAACATGATTGATCTTACATTGTATTTCTCGAATTCAGTAGTTCTATTTCAATTCGCTGTTGCTATTGTTCAGCCCAGCTTTCTAGAACCAGTTTATATCACGTTTAAGAGCGGTTAAACGAAATCATTATTTATAAAAAATATAACTCTAAAATATTATCGGTATATATAAACGATACGCAAAAAAATAATTATTTTTTCACAATCTCTTCTTTGATTGCAGTTATTTTTTATGTGCACCGCCGCGAGAATGATAGCTACAAAAACCTAAATACTCAGATGTATTAATATAATCTCCAATAAAGGCAAAGTTTACAAAGCCATTTTACAACTTGTACTCTAAATCCGTGATACATTTGCCTTTATGTTTGACTTACAGAAATTTGAGGATAAAACTTTGTATTATTACGTTACACTTACCTATCCAACTCAAAAATACGGATTTTTTTATATGGTGAGATTAGGAAGTTTGTGAAAATATTTAAAGGTTCCATAAATATTTCTTTGCAAGCTTTAATTTCATTCCTGTTTTAGTTACTTTCATAACAGGTTTATCCAATCTTTCTAAATAGGTATTGGGTTGGGTTGTTTTGACGCTATACAGACGAAAGTTATTTGAAGCATTGATAATTGACATTGTTAAATGACATTAGATTCCGAAGTATTAATTCACGTTTTAATAACTGACAGTCTGCAGTTGTTCGAGAAAATGTGCTGCATGCGTTCTGAAATTCGTATCTTGTGTCTGACGGGAAAATAGTATATGTTTAAATTGCAACATTTCACCCAGTAGCCGAATACTTAAATCTATCCTACTCCATGTGCCTTGATCGAATCACCTCAAAGTGATTCAGGGGGATTAAAAATGATGGGCCAAACTTTACGAGGTGGTAGTATACACCAAACCAAGCATTTTTCGTCATAGTTTTCCGGGTCATCTATGAAACGTTAATGCGTTACAAGGCAAAAAGTTTAGCGAAGTGGTCCCAGAGCTTCATCCCCCACGATCGAACGATCTGTAATGTCTCAACTTATTTTTCTGGGGATATCTCCAGAGTCTTGTCTGTGACACTCTCCTTGAATCTGAAGAGGAACTCGTCGCCAGAATTCCAACGGTTGCTCCGGAAATGCACGATATGCTTAGTCTGTTCGAGAGAGTTCGCCAATCCCTCCATTGGCGCTGTGCGACACGCATTTCAGGTTGGCGGTCGCTATTTTGAGCCATTACTGTAATTATTGTTATTAAATATCATTTTATAAGTTAAGATATTCTTGTCTTTACGCCTCACCAAATCGGTTTCACCATTAAGCGCCCACTGGCGCCTTTAAGTTTCATTTCCGACCTGATAAACTTTTACGAAAAATGCTTGGTTTGGTGTGAAAAGCCCAGACCGTCCGACTCGTCCTGAGACTTGAACAGCAATTTGGACGTTTTGTACGTTTTTGGACGTTTTGCAGCAATTTGGACGTAAAGTTTGGTCTATCTTTTTTAATCACCCTGTATATAGTATACGATCCCTCTCATTACCAACTATCTATTTGACCATGGATATTCCATACAATTCGGGTGTGTCCGTAATTTAGTAAAAAAGTTAGTAACGTCGCAACGCATTGTTACGAGATGGTTCCTTTTTTCGCAACTGACTTGGATCCATTACTTTTGCTGACCCGTTTATGTTACATTGTATTGTGAATTGTAGGTGAAATAAAAGCAATTACTGATATGTACAATATTTAGCACAAAGAAAAGTTATAACAAGGCTTCTCTGAATTTAAATATATTTTAAGATGATACAAAGTTTTTCATTTTAAAATGTCATTTCATATGCAACTATTGTTTTGAAAATGTTTTCAGATAACAAACTCGTCGGAAAATAAAAAAAAAATATCTCAAACATAATCAATATGCAATTAAGCAAATACTGATTATTGCATTATTTTTAAAATATACAGAATAATTTACTCAAGATATCAAGGACGGGGTTAGAGAACTGCCCAGGGAGAGGATATGATCCTCCCTTTAAACTTATAGCGAAGTGAAAACATAATTGAAAAAAATTAAGATTCATAAAAGGATATAATTTAAATCGAAATTGTAATTTATGGGTGGCGGGAATACCACCGTAATTCGTGCCCTCCTCCAAATCTTGAGAAATGCAGAAACTGGGGACCAAGCTGGCTTCCACTAAAAATAGCAAAAGGTAAGTTAGGAAGAGGGGCGCAGAGCCTTGAGCTTAAGTTTAACTAGACGGGAAGAGTGCGGGACCAAAAGAATAATTTACTGACAACTATTTGCGAAAAAAATTTCCATTGAAAATAATGATTGTTAAAATACATATTCTCGAAATAAGGAATGATAAAATTGTATACATTCTTTTCTTCAAATACAAAAGTTAAAATCTCATATAATCTAACCCCCAATCAACAGTTTTCTCACAGTGAAATTTTAAGTAATTCCAGGTTTGGAAATAAAATTAATAATTCTTCAATATTTTATACCCATAAAAAAAGGCTCGTCTAAATTTAAATATTTATTAAAGTCGCAAACATTCAAGTGATTTTGAAAGTTATATCATATAAAACTAATATTTTAAAAGGCTTGCTTAAAGCAAAAATTTATTAATTTATAATGATTTCAGTCAGAGTATGCATAAATAAAACATTTCTCTTTTACGCCATTTTTATTCATACAAAAGAAACTATTGGTTAAATATATACCAATAATATTAAAAAGTTCGTTTAAATATTTTTGATAATACAATTATGTTATAATGATATTGCACATTCCATTAGTTTATATGAATAATTTTGATCGTAAGCTTTTTAGCAAGACCGCAAACGCAGACAACTAATTTTTTTAAAGATTTCTTTAAGAAATCGTTCAGTAATGCAGAAAAGAAAGTTGCTTTTCGCTATACGCGATCAACTTGACATAATATAACAAATTAAATTAAACAAAATTTTTAAAATTTCGTACCTATTTTAATTTTAAAATAGTTGTCAAAGATGAATATAGCTTTGTGCCTCTTTCAAATGGCAATCCTTTACGAGTTATTTAAAATGAAAATTAATTTCGTATTTAGAAACTTCATATTTGTTCTCGTGATTTATATGTTTCTAAAAGTATTAAAAAACCGAATTAAATGGCATTAGAACGGTTATGAAATTAAATTACACAAAAGAGATTTTAAAATTTAGTTGCCTAAGAACAGTTATGCAATTTAATTCTGTATGAAATAAAAATGAACTTTCGGTTCTTATATCACCCCGCTTGATAGTTAATTTTCAAACATTAGAAAATATAAAAATGTTTACTATCAAACTGAAAACAAATAAATATATTATTTTCTTACGCGATCGAAAACGTACACTGCCTTAAAAAAATTAAGCAAGCGATGCGCGCTCAAAAAACGGATGCATTTGCTGTGACCTATTGTTGTTGAATATGGAGTTGCGCAAATATCAAATTACTTGTTTAATAGCAATTTTTTACTCTAAAAATATAAAAATTAGGCGCGAGGAAGGGGAAGTGACTTGTTAGCGCCAAAGAGATCCAAAGCGAAAAGTATTAGGGTTGATTTTGAATTAGATTACCTTTGTGACTTTCGGAAGATTCTGAACGCTGACTTATAATTGAGGGGATTGACGCAGGACAGGCCATTAAAGAAATTAGCCAATTTCTTTTCTGTGAACAATTTTGTCATTTCTTGTTTAAGTAAATAACTCCTAACAAATTGTACACTTATCCCACTACAGGTCGTCCTAGGACTACAACACACTCTGACCGCAAGCCTCCGTAATTTGAAATATAAGACAAAATATGCCAGATATGTTGAATATGCCAGACATTTAAATGCGTGTTTCGTACTTTTGTACGTAATTTTCGACGTCGACGAGAATAAAATCAACCTCATTAGTCTAGGTTGAATCATTTATGAAAAATTACAGTTCGGCAATTTTGCACCATCGCTACTGAATGTATGTTCATTCGCCAAATAAAATCGAATTTAAACTTCAAATTCGGAATCATTTAAAATAAATAGCCTTTTTATTTTGTGCCAATGAACTTAATTTAATACATTAAGAAAGAAAGAAAATAAATTTCAGTAGCGAAAGTCATGATTTGCCCACTTCATTATTGAATCATTTTCCCCAGTGAATCTTGCATAGTTTTGACACCGTAAAACTCACATTGGCTAAATATACTTCAACCATTTCTATATCAACAGCTATTAAATCATTTTAATGCACTCAGCGTCTAATAACTTTTGGGATGCTTTTTTATGCATTTTCAGATAAATCAATGACATATTAACTAAACAATATACCATAAAAGTTAACACATTATAAATGATATTTCCAATGTAAAGTAGAAAACAATGACTAAATTTAACATTAATTGTACTATTTTAAATTAAAAAGAAATGCCCTGAAAAGTGATATACTTAACTTGACCTGATATCCTTGAAAATCAATAGGCCTCGTATACTCACCCGTACTACAATTGTAGTTACAAAATGCCCTAGTTCAAACTGTACTGCCTCATGGCAAATTATATCTACGTAAAAATAACTAAGAAAAATTATATTTAACTCTTTGCAGCTACATGAAATTAGTATTTATCATAAACTATAACACTTAGAAATGTCAAAAAATTTGAGAAATACAAAATTCCTGAGAGCTAATTTCTGAAAACTTCACAAATCTACATTCAGAAGAACAAAATGATCCAATGTCTTCCACATTTAAATCACACCACTGGCCTAAACAAAATAAATTTTCAAGCGTATGAGGTAACATTTGTTTAGAGACTTAGTAAATTTATAAGACTTCCCCGAATTCCCCTAGTTATAAGGTTTGCTCTTTAGGTATTATATAAATTGCAGAAAATGTATAAAAAATTTAAGCATTGGGAAATATTTAATATAAATCAAAACATCTAAAAGGCATTTATAAATTTGATCATTTATTAAAATCACTCATTTTAATATTTTAAAGATATTACATTACAAATGTTTGCTGAAACACAGATTTATCAATTAACAAAAAGGTTTTAACAATCAAAACTGTACAACAAAGCAGATACTGATTATTACATTTATATATATATATATATATATATATAAAGTTGCCGACAAAATTAAACTTAAACCGATAAACTTGCTGAAGTTTGATATTCTACACTTGTCACAATAATAATTTGAATAAACGTACTTAAAAGTTTTTATGATAAAACTCAATGTCATACATTAAAATACAAAACCTAATATCTCAAAAATCCCAATATCCAATCGGTCGTTTTTGCGCAGTGCAAGTTAGAATAATTTTTGGACATATTAACCAACAGCATGAAAGTCAAAAATATCTCGTAATCAGTTACCCAACTGTCAAATTTGCTGTTACCAAGGCTGTTACCAATCGTGCCAGAGACAACGGTTTAGAATTGTTGAAAATTCTAGTTGCATTATCACTTAAAATTGGTTATATATATGTTAAAATTCATAGATTGGTGTTTTGTGAAGTTTTTATTCGTTTTCTAGACATTATTTCATCTTTTAGACTATTTACATAACTTCTTGGACACATTTGCTTGTTCCTTTTAGTAAAAAAGGCGCCTTCTCACTTTAAGGATGTCTTCCTCCAGTTTTGCTAATTTAGAGTGCGGTTCAGCAGACGAATCGTCAGATGATGTATATTCATTGATCGCATCATCTGAACTCTCTGAATTACGACAGGAAGGATTTTCATATGTTTCATGATTAGAAGTGGAATTTTTATTGGTCGTATCACCTGCACTCTCTGGTAAATATTGATAGGAGGAATTTTCAGATGTTTCATGATCAGAAGATGAATCTTCAATGGTTGCATCATCTGCACACTCTAATAAATTTTGATAGGAAGACTTTTCAGATGTCTCAGGATCAGAAGATGAATTTTTAATGATCGCATCATCTGAACTGTCTGATAAATTTTGAACGGAAGACTTTTCAGATATTTCATGATCAGAACATGAATTTTTAATGATCTCATCATCTGAACGGTCTGATAAATTTTGATCGGGAGACTTTTCAGATGTTTCATGATCAGAAGACGAATTTTTAATAATCGCATCATCTGAATTGTCTGATAAATTTTGATCGGAAGAATTTTCAGATGTTTCATGATCAGAACAGGAATTTTTAATGATCGCATCATTTGAACTGTCTGATAAATTTTGATTGGTAGAATTTCCAGATATCTCATCATCAGAAGATTGTGTTT
Source organism: Amaurobius ferox (assembly GCA_951213105.1). NCBI lineage: Eukaryota > Metazoa > Arthropoda > Arachnida > Araneae > Amaurobiidae > Amaurobius > Amaurobius ferox. The sequence continues at coordinate 77,190,586 of OX578150.1, forward strand.
CCGGCGATCCCGGATCAACGGCGTGCTGCTGCATGTAATTAGTCACAAATGTTTCGGCAGAATTTTTGATAGCACCCCACTCACTCTGCGTGGTATCTTGGTATTTCAAGAAACTATATATTGTGTTTGAAGCAAATGAAGGGGCATTTAGAAATCCACCTTTGTAGAAGAATACAGCCGCATTCGACAAATGCACACAATACAGGAGAAAGTTATCGAAGCTAAAGCCATCGGGAAAATATTTTAGGTAAATTATCTCTTTCAACGTTTTGAAAGTGCTGAAATTTTGACCTTTAACATTTTTCATGTATTCAGAAATATACAGTTGAAACTTCATTGTATGTTCAATGATGCTCACAGCATTCTGAATAGTTCCCTTGAAAGTTCTGCATGTGCGTTTATATACTGACCCAGTTCTTATTCCATGAAACTCAGAGTCATTGGCTTGAAATACAAAACTGATTAAGTCATCCGCAAATAACTCTCGCTCTGCGTCTTTAAATGTTTCAATAGGTAAAGACATCTGAAAATTAATTCGTCTAATGCACTCAGTGACACAACTCGGCGAGAACAATAAATTTCATAGACGGTAGCTTATGGCCAAAATAGTTTACTTTAGGATATTTTTTATATATACAAGTTTGGGCACTCAGTCCGGGAACAAATCTAAATGTTGTCACCTTAACGCCACGGTCCAGGAGGACTTTGTAGTTGCCAAACCACAGTAAATTTTCACATTATTAAAGTTAAAAGTTGTTTGTTATTTTAAAATGGCAATAACCAAACGTTTGTGCGGAGATTGTGAATACCGCTGTACACACAGGACCTAGTAACCTCCAAAGAGATTTAGTGACGTCACTGGTGCAGATTTAGTGTGTCGCTGGTGTCGAATGATTGTTTCAGTTAACAGGTCCCTCTTGATAGTCCGAGAACAACATGCGCGAGTTTTCTCTTCAGTTGGCATCACATGCTTATAGTCAGAAAAAAAATGAAATTAGTCATACTTGGAAATAGAACTTCATGTGTGAAAGATTTACTTCTGAATTTGACATCGAATCGGTGTTACCAACTTTAAAAATTTTTAAAGTGCTAGCAGTAATCCAATGAGAACTCGCTAAGGGAAACAAATGCAAATTTAACACGATAAAAAAATATATAAATCACAAATAGCTCATGAAATAAAAAAAATTTGAACGCTGAGAATGTTCAGAAATATTATTCCTTATTATTTCAAAGAATTTATTAAGTCGGTTTCTCACTAAAAAAATTCCATTCACAAGTTTTCAACACATCTGTTAGAAACCAATCACATTGATCTAAACTTTAGAAGGGTTAAAGACAGCCATGAAAAGACCAAATGAAAGTTTATTTTAAAATTTGATTTTGTGAGAAACATTGATAAGTGCGATTTATCTAATGCAAACTATGGAAATGTTTACTTTGATTGCTGTTTCCAACAGATGCCATAGGATGACGCTTAGTTGTAAACAAAATTGACATATAAGACTAAAATGGATTAAACAGTTTAATAGAACATGTTTAAACTGCTGATATATTCTATAGGATAAAGTATTACCGATTTGCCTTTGTTAATCTGTATATTTCAAAGCCGCTTCTTTTAAGTAGCATGATTCAGGCATAAAAAAGAGAAAAATATATCATATATGTAAAAATTACTGTTGCTAGCAAGAAATTACTTAGCTGAATAAAGCTTTCCAAAATTTTTCCGAAATGTACGTCATTTCAGAAAAATCACGTACATTCATTTCATACACAATAGACACCGTTTTAGCTTTCATTATATTTAACTAAAAAACTATATCTGCACAATAGTTGACTTATATATCAGACACATGACTTTGAACAAACTTTTAAGAATGACTTTTTGAACTTTTGAGAAACTTTTTGAACAAACTTTTTTTCAGTAATTACTAATTCAATATTATTTTCACCACATTTTGTGGCTCTAATTTTTATACGACAGCCTTAAACCATTCTGGATAACGTAACAAATGTACTGTTCATTTTAATGGGCGCACCCACTCGATATAATAGGTTCATTTTCATCTCTGGTACAGCTTCTGATCCAGCATAAATTTCTGCGCAGAAAGAAAATTAAATGAAATCGTCTAATCAAACAACACCTTTCACTTTATACATTATTCAAAATATTTTATGCACTATATACTTTCCTTATATACAATGATGTATAAGGAAAGTAATGTGACGGAGTCGAAAATTCGAATTCCAGTTTTCGACGGGAGAGCACGTTTCAAGCATCCCCGATCACGAATCGAACATTTTTGAAGTGATGTCTGTGTGTGTGTGTCTCACGAACGAATAGAACTATTCGAGTGAAATTTGGTACAAAAATCACAGTTCGTGAATACTGGAAGCCTATTGTTTTAAAACACAATCGAATGTACGAAACTTTCCTAAATTTTCATGGAAATTTTGAAAAAAATATTAAAAATCAAAACCTTTATTAAAGTTACGTAAATAGTATTTTCTTATATAATTTTTCCTTAGAGAACGAGTGACACAAATTTTAGAACGCTAGCATGAATCGTTCTCGAAATACTGCACATTTTTCAAATAAATTTGTAAAAAATCTCATAAATTAAAAAAAATATATTAACAGTTGACTAATATGTTCACTTTTCACATGCAAAGTCATGCGATAAATTTGGTGACATCATTCTCGTGGATTTAACTCGTTCCATTCACGAGAAAAGATACTTTGAGTAATACTTTTGCATTTGAACGCCAATAGTCATTTATCTGCTCTAAGAATAACTTATTTCTCTGTCCACAACGCTTGGCGAGATTTAGGCGACGAATTTAGCGGAATGTCGTCAACTTATCGACAGTTTCAAATATTGTCATTTTAACGAAAATCTCGCCAAATGGATAAAAATGACCCTAAATCAATGAAAATGAGGACTCATTAAAGAAAATTCAGTATCTTGGAATGAATATAAGTAACTACTATAAGAATAACATTTTTTATCTGTAAAAATAGAAAATGCATTGCATTAGATAAAGAAAGTCATGTGCTGCCCACATCAGATTATTTTGAATGGTGTACATTGAAAAGAAAATTTCTCGGAAGCGTGTAGTTTGATTAAACACTGTCTTTGTATATTCCCTTCAAGATTAACTGATGTCGCACTACACAGAAACGAAATAAAATGAATTATTTTAAGTTGCTAATGGCATACTCATGCATCATGCACCACCGGAAATTAAAAATCACATTGCTTTCACTACATATATACAGGGTGTCCCAAAAAGATTGAAACGCCCTTTAATTATTTACCTGTTGGAGATAAGTGGGCAACGTAAATTGTAAAAATGGTGAAAGTAAAGTAGGAAATAAGACTACGTTAATGAAATAATCCTTCCATTAATTTTCAATGATTACATTTTTTAATTTTTATACGCCCCCCCCCCCTTCCAGACAAATTTGGTCAATCAGAAAATTTTTATTTTTAATGCAACAAGAACATTAAAAAAACGCATATCTGTATCTATCTTTAAAAATATCTGATGTGGGCAACACCTGACTTTCTTTATATAATGTAATGAATTTACTACTTTTCAGTAAAAAAAATAGATTTTTTCTTATAGTAGATACTAATATTCTTTCCAAGATATTGAATTTTCGACAATTAGTCATTTTCATTGATTTAGCGTCATTTTTATCCATTTGGCGAGATTTTCGTTAATTTGGCAACATTTCAAAAAGTCGCCAAGTTGGCGACATTCCGCCAAATTCGTCGCCAAAATTTCGCCAAGCGTTATGGACGAAGAAATAAGTTGTTCTTACAGCAGATAAATGACTATTGGCGCTCAAATACAAAAGTATTACTCAAAGTATATTTTCTCATGAATGGAACGAGCTAGATCAACGAGAGTGATGTCATCCAATTTATTGCATGGTATTACATATGAAAAGGGAACATGTTTCTCAATAGGAATTTTTTTTTTCATTTTATATGACTTTTTAATAATTTTTTTGAAAAATGTGCAATAACTCAAGAACGGTTTATGTTAGTGTTCTAAACTTTGTGGCAATCGTTTTCTAATGAAAATATACATAATAAATGTCTATTTGCGTAACTTTATTAGTGGTTTCGATTTTTTGACGATTTTTTCAAAATTTTATTCGAAAATTGAGGAGGGTTCTGAACATTCGATTACGTATAAAAACAATAGGCTTCCAGTGTTTACAGATTGTGATTTTTGTACCAAATTTGGTTCGAATCGGTCCTGTCGTTCGTCAGTTATCGTCTCCACAGACTCTTTGACACACACACACACACACATACACACACACACACATACTTTCACACACACACACTCACACACAGACATAACTTCAAAAATGTTTGATTCGTGATCAGGGATGCTTGAAACGTGCTCTCCCGTCGAAAACTCGACTTCGAATTTTCGAATTTTCGATTTCGATTCACAATACTTTCCTTATACATTATGTATATAAGGAAAGTAATAAACTGAATTATGATAAAGGAAAAAATCTGATGTGGGCTGCACATGGATTTCTCTGCAGACTTAAATTCATATTTTCTTTATTTCTTTAATAATTCATTAGATTGCGTTTTATTGCACCAAATAACACTACATTTGCATTTTTAATTCAAATTTTGTTTTTATTTGGTAATTGGCCATTTTTCAGATAGCGGTGTATCAAAAATGCAAGTAACCTCAAATATCCTGAGAACGGTTAGTCCTAAAGTATAATGGAGTGTGTTATATTCTTTTCGTCATCAAAAATTGCGTATAAAACAAAAATTTAATTGATGCATTTCAGCATACGTAGTCATTTTCTTTTTTTTTTAGATTTTTGCGATTTTTGCGGGCTATTTCGTAAAAAAAGGCAGGTTGTTCTTTTCCGAATCGCTTGAAAATCTAATCAGCACCATGGTCGACCACAAGTGACTTACCTACCAAATTTTATTAAATTTTGTCGATCAGTTGAGTTAGAGTGGAAATATATAGTTTTTGCGTGTCATTTCGTAAAAAAAGGCATGTTGTTCTTTTCTGAATCGTATCAAAATTTAATCACCACCAGGGTGACCTACATGTGACTTTTGTACCAAATTTCGTAAAATTTGATCAATTAGTTTTTCAGTTACAGTGGATACAGGCAATTTTTTAGGGCCATTTAGCAAAAAAAATCGGGTTGGTTTATTCCGAATAGTACTCAAAACTAATCAGCACCAGGGTCACATACAAGTGATTTACCCACCAAATTTTATGAAATTCAGTCCATTAGTTTTTGAGTTAGAGTGGATACATACATTGCACAGACAGGAAAAAACACAGACAGAGAGACAGACACACAGACGTCACGCTAAAAATAATTTTTTCGTATTCTAGAGGTTTCGAAACGTGTAAATCCGCCGAAAACTCGAAAAACAATTTTCGATATGATTTCAATACTTCCCCTATACATTACCATGTATTGCAGGGAAAGTAAAAATCTGATGTGGGCAGCCCATGACTATCCCTGAGACTGATATACACATTCTCTTTATTTCAATTAAATTTAATTCATTATTAATTCAATTTTCGTTCTCATTTGGTAAGTGGACTCATTTTCAATGGTGGCGTAGAGAAAAAACGAAAATATTTCGAGAACGGCAAGTCCTAGTGTTATGGGGTTGGTCCTATTCTTTTCTTCGTTAAAAATTACGCATAAAACAAGCATTTAATGGATATATTTCAGCATACGTAGTTTTTCACTTTAGATTTTGTTGATTTTTGCCGACCATTTTGCAAAAAAATGGCATGCTATTTTTTTACGAATCGTACCAAAATCTAATCAGCATCAGATTCGCCCACAAGTGATCAGATTCGTCCACCTACCATATTTTAGGAAATTCGGTCAATTAGTTTTTTAGTTAGAGCGGATACAAAATCTGCACAGACAGACACATACACACACACACAGACGTCACGTTAAAATAGTTTTTTCGTATTCTAGAGGTCTCGAAACGTGTAAATCCGTCGAAAACTCGACTTGTGATTTTCGGCATGATTTCAATACTTTCCCTATACATTACCATGTATTGCCGGGAAAGTAAAAATCTGACTTATGCCTCTTTTCCGTACTATGTGAAAGGTTGTTTCATCAGTGAAAATTGGGATCATAAACAAATTGACAATGGAAATTGTTTAGATCAAAAATACGTTACTATGTGTCAAAATGTTTTATCACAAATGCATCTAAATAAAGCATTACACAGACAAAGATCATATAAAACAGTGGTACTGACTAGGCGGTTGGGTATCCTATGTATTATCATCCAGTTTTATCTTTTTTGTGATATGTCACAAATTTACGTTTCTAATTTGATATATGGTCCCAATTCACAGTGTTCATTCTTCAATTAAATATAACTCGCTCTATTTTAAAGATACAGATATGGGTTTCTTTAACACTTTACATAGTTGAAAAGTGTTTATGACTTTGCTCATTCTGACTGTCTGTCTGTCTTTTAGCACGATAAATGCCGTAAAAATGAGTTCATCAAAATGAAATTTTAGTATGTTATTCAGACAGTCTGTGGGACCTGTTGGAATATAAATGAATCATACCACCCAATTAATTTTGGACTGAACCCGGGTTGAAAAAATGAAATACATTGAACCCTATGGGTCCTAATTTCTCAAATATTTTTTCAAGCAAATTCAAAATTTACAAATTGTTTCAAAAGTTTTAGGAAATATTCAAATTATCTTATAAAATATATAAAGAAATTTCAGCAATATATATTCAATAGTTTTTTAAATAAAACTTAAAATAATAAGTACACCCTTTATATGAAGAGATAACGTAACCCACTTCAAAATAAAATATGGCATCTATCTTGTCTGAAAATCGTGATTCTTAAAGTTCTATTTCATTCATATTTAGTGTTGTATCCGTCCTAAAACCGCTTTATTTTTGCTTAAATTTTGTGCATCTACATACTGAAGCAAAGCAATTACAATATATTTGAATTTAAAAGATTATCCAACTTTGATTCTTTCTATAACAAAGTCTGATTTTCATTTATGGAAAACGTAAACACCGAAAGATGTAGAATGTGTTGTATAAGAATTGCAACATGTTTAACGTAAAATTATTTAGCTCATGGAGTCAGCAATATAGCTGATATGAATGAAACATTCATTGATTTTACACAGAGAACCCAGATGATTTTTTCGATGAAGTTTTAAGCATAGAGTTAAATTACTTGCACCTCCATGGTTTTAAGTTTTTAAATAAAATAAATTATTATAGTATTTTAATGAATGAAATGATTGGAAAAATGTTAATGAATGAAATGCTACTTTTACATAGAGGCGATTTACATTTTGATAACGTCATTTGAATAAAATTCATTTGTTTTCGACGAAGTTTTAAAATATAATAAATTATTGTATTATTATGATAATTTAAAAAATATTACCAAGGAATGCATCGCATTTTAGTGATGTTTGAACCAGGCAATTTATATTTCAATACCGTCATTTGAATGAAGTTCATTTTTATCGATGAAGTTTTAAGTTTTCAAATATAATAAATTAATGTAGTATTGTGATAATTTAAAAAATAATACAGAGGAATGTATCGCATTTTAGAGAAGTTTATATAAAATTGCATTGAAATTGGAAAGTGTTTCATAATCAATGCTATATACATGATTGGTCTTTCTTGTTTAACGATCTTGTTGCATTAAAAATAAAAATTTTCTGATTGACCAAATTTGTGTAAGGGGGCCGTATAAAAATTTAAAAAGTGTAACTTTTTGAAAATTAAAGTGAGGATTATTTCCTTATCGTAGTCTTATCTCCTACCTTACTATCAATATTTTTTTAATTTGCATTGCCTACTTATCTCCAACAGATAAGGAATTAAAGCGGATTTCAATCCTTTTGGGACACTTTGTATAGTATAATGTATAGGAAAAGTAATGTGACGAAGTCAGAAACTCTAATTCGAGATTTTAGCAAAAGAGTATGTTTTAAACATTCTTGAACTTTAATCGAACATTTTTGAGGTGATGTATGAATGTGTGCTAGAGTGGGTGTTAGTGTACGTATATATATGTTAGTGCGCATGTGTGTGTGTTTATCAGTAACGAATACGCAGGTGAAGCAGTATTTCATTTAAAGTTATCGGTTGCTTATTTGCTAACCTATATCAAACCAGAACTCGTTAAGAGAAACAAGTACGAATTTAACAGTATTAAATATGCATGAATCACCTATAGCTCATGAAATAAATAATAACGATGTTAACTGTAGAATGCGTTTAGAACTGCAGACACTTTTTGCTTGCAGGAAGTCGATTCTAAGGAGGTAGTTGTGTTAGCAGTTGGGATACGTGTTACTGCTAAAATGGAGTTTGGATTGCTACAGATGTTATAATTTAAGTTTTAGAATTCAAGCGGAATATATTAGTTTTGCGTTTAAAGTCAAGCAATTTGTGTTTATTTTAAAATATAATTGTACTTTTATTATTATTTTCTCCTTGACCAGAGTAAGTCAGTCTGGTTAACTTCTCCCTATTCATGTGGGCGGAGCCTATGTACTAGGGTGGAGCGATTTTTTTTTCTCAAATTATAAATCGATCACGGTATAAAAACTTGCCCCATGGGACAAAATGAATATGTGAAAAAATATATGTTCCTGAGGTGAAAATTTCGTGCGGGGAATGGAGGTCAAAATTCACTATTTCAGGCAAAAAAAAAGTCCTCGATTTTATTCGATTTCGAAATCGGCCAGGGTCAACAAGATTAGTTCAGTGGATCAAATAAACATGTGTAAAATTTTAAGTCCCTGAAGTTACATCTTAATGCCCCTCACATATGTTAAATGTGACGATTTTAGCTAATAAAAAAAAAGTCAATTTTCTGACGTACCCTATAGAGTCATAGAGGCAGAAAAGATATTCTAAAATTTTTAGTGAATATATCTTAAATATAATTAGGCTTTTAAATAATTATTTTTCTATTTGTTGCTACAGTGAAGCTGACAAAAGTAGAATAAAAATATACTATTTAAACTTAAATTTTTTTTTTATTTCCCTTGACTACATTTTGGAACTAACAGCAAAGCATTTTGCTTTAATGTTAATTGCTCAAGTTATTGTTAATTACTTAACTTAATTCTTAATTTCTGTTATTTTAATTTCATTTGTGCTATTTATTCAATGATGTTACAGATTTTACAATACAATATTTTGGATAATCATTTTTTACTTTCCCTGCAGTACATGGTTATGTATAGGGAAAGTATTGGAATCGTGTCGAAAATTTCAGCTCGTTGCCCATGGATCTACACGTTTTGGAACCTATAGAATACGAAAATCTATTTTTAGCGTGACATCTGTGTGTGTTGTGCAGATTTTGTATCCACGCTAACTGAAAGAGTAATTCACCAAATTTCATAAACAAGTGGTAGGTAAGCCTTTATGCGTGACTCTAGTGCTGATTTTGGTACGATTCGGGATAAAACAACCTGCGTTTTATTTATTTTTTTACGAAATAGCCCCAAAAATTACCTGTATCTACTCTAGTAGATAAACTAATAGACCAAATTTCACAAAATATGGCAGATAAACCACATTGTAGGTTATCCTGATGCTGATGAGATTTGGTAAGCCTTGAAAAAAAGGAACCTGTCATTTTTTGCAAAATTTGCCAGCAAAAATGTTACATTCAGAAATAAAAAACTACGTATGCCCAAATCTATTAATTAAATGCTTATTTTACACGTTATATTTGACGATGAAAAAATACGATCAACTCGATTACTCTAGATCTCGCCGTTCTCAAGATATATATATATATATTTTTTTTTGCATTTTCGCTTCGCCACCTTTGAAAATAAGTCAAGTAACCACATGAAAACGAAAATTGAATTAAGGGTGCAAATTCAGTGTATTTTAAAATAATTATGGCCGTTATTTTGTGCAATTAAACTCAATTTAATGAATTATTGAAGAAATAAATAGAACGTGAATATGAGTCTGGTCTGGCGCCAAAATCATGTGCTGCCCATATCAGATTTTTTTACTTTCCTTTCAGTACATGGTAATGTATAGGGAAAATATTGGAATCGTGTCGAAAATCGCAACTCGAGTTTTCGATGGATCTACAAATTTTGGGAAATCTAGAACGCGAAATCATTTTTTGCATGACGTCTGTGTGTGTGTGTGTGTGTTTGTTTGTGCAACGTATCTATCAACTCTAACACCCAAACCTAATTGAAAAAAATTCATAACACTTTACAAGTAAGTCACTTACAAGCTACCCTGGAGCTGATTAGATTTTGGCAAGATTTAGGAGAAAAAAAAATCCTTTTTTTGCAAAACAGGTTGCAAAAATCACATATATATATACTGTATCTAAAAACACTAATTGACCAATTTCACAAAATTTGGTATTTAAGTCATTTGAGGATTACCCTGATGTTGATTAGATTTTGGTACTTTTGAAGAAAAAATAATCTGATTTTTTGCAGAGTGGCCCTTCAAAATCAACAAAATATAAAAGGAAAGGCAATGTATGTTCAAATGAATCAAATGCAAGCTACTTTTATACGTAATTTTGACGTAGAAAATCATTAAGATCAATACTCTAGGACTAGCCGTTTTTGAGATACTTTAGTTTTTTCTTATGTTTGCTAAGCCGCCTTTGAAAATAAGTGCAGTCGTACCAAGTGTCAGCGAATTCAGTGCAGTTTCAAGTAATTAAGCGTGCTATTTTGTGCAATTAAACTCAATTTAATGAATTATTGAAGAAATAAGGAGAAAATGAATTTGTAACGAAAGTCATTTGCTGCCCACAAAAGATGTAAACCTCGCATATCGGTAGCAGTATCACAGACTGCCATGTGTACATAACGGTTAATATGTAGTTTCAAAATAGTCTCATTTCTTCGCTACAGTGTTACCCTGGCTAGTAAGTTTGCCATGTAGGTGTCATTACATTATGATTTGTAGGGTAGCTAAAAGCAAATGAAAAACACTCCGCAGTATATCTTATGAAACCAAGGCATCAAAACGCTTGTACAAATTTGAATATTTATTAAAACATATTATGATACATTTAAAAATCATTTTATGTACTTTTGCATGTGTCAAAATGGTTTGCTGAAACAAATTCATCAGAAATTAAATAATATTTAAATCGGAAGGAATATGCAGCAAAACAAATTACCATTATTGAGTCTTTGAAATATAAAGAAATTTTTACTGGGGAAGTTAAATTTCACAATATAATTCTGAGAACATTTTTTTAAAACAATTGTTATTCAAGTATTTGAACTCAGTATGTAAAAGTATATATTTCTACTCATTATATTAACAGAAGATAAAATTCAAATGCGCCAAATCTCAGACTTTCAATTAGCCACTTCTGCACATGAAACTTAAATTTAGGTTTATGTCTGAAAGTAAATTTGTAGTCATTTTTATCAGATACACTACTGTCAATTTGAAACAAATAATTATTATTCAAATTAAGGATAGGCATGTCTTCGCCTTTGTTGGAAATATTCATTTCACCATCATTTAAAAGTGAGCTAGATCTTTAAAAATGAAAAGTTTTTATACAAGTGCTTCGAACTTAAGCATTTTAGTGGCTCGTTGTTAGTCTCCGATCTTTTAAAATAATTTTCTCCTTCCTACGTTAGTTGGCAGCGGCAGTTTGTTCAATCTTTGGCATAGAAAGATTTTGTGATTTTACAAGGTTTTCCTCATTTATTTCTAAACCATCATATATCTCTTTAGTCAAATCACTGCATTCGCCATTTTCATTACTGACATTATTTGCAGCATTTGGAAAGGCAGAATTTCTAGGAATTTCTTCATCTGTTGCCAAGCTCCTCGGTGATTCCTCTTTCATGCTATGGTTCTTCATGGGCACCGATCGTCTGGAAATACTGTTCAAAATATTCCACCCACCTGCAGCCATATTTTGGTCCTTCGAGACATGGTATATTGATAATGACGCTTTATTAAGAGCATCTAGCACTCCTTGGCTATAGAAGAATAACGCCACAAGCGTTAAATGTACACAATACTGTAGGAAGCGCTTGGGACCGTAGCCTTCGGGAAAATACGTCTGGTGCAAGCCCTTTTTAAAGCTTGTGTAAGTTTCGCTATCAAAACTTTTGATATTTTGAATGGATTGGTAAATTAGATGAGGAAACTCAATATAAAGTACCAGGAATTTAACGGCATTTTGTACGATTTCATTGATGGCTTTGTACACAACATAACTATATGGTTAAACTGTAAATTGCTGAATCATATCTGGGTCTTCGTCTGGTATCATGAAACTAATCAAATCTTCTGCGAATAACATTTTATCTGCGCTCACATGGAATTGTATATTTTCAGCTATTGAAATATTAATTCTACTGACAATAATTTCTTGCACTGTAACACAACTAGCCAAAAACTATAAATTTTACACAACGTAGGCTACTACATAGAGGGATATCACTCTAAAAGTAGCATCCAAAAATGATGCTGCGACTTTTATAATGACGTAACAGAAATTTTTTCACGCTGCTAATATTTATCCAATGAAAACCCCGCTGGGGGAAGGGAACACAAATTTAACAGCATAATATATGCAGGATTCACAGATAGATTATAAAACAAATATAACACGGTTAAACGCAGAGAGTATTCAAAACTGTCGACACCTGATGTTTATAAAATAACAGTATTAGAAGCTAGTACAGTACAGAAGCTAGTTTGAAACGACGAATTTAAACTATTGGCATATTCACTTTGAAAAAATACTATGCATAATTTAGCTATTTTGATACCCCACTATCGAATGTTACTATTGTATTTTAATCCCTCAACATATTTTTAAACCCTCCGTATTTTAATAAACTTGATGTACTTCATTTTCTTTATGCATCTCTGAAAAAAATTCTAGAATTTTTCGCTTCTAAGTTTTTAAAAGTAAAGAAAATAGAAATGTGATGCTTTGACCTCTAATTCTCCCCCAGGTTATATAAAAAATAAAATATTATTTTTCTTCAAATTTTGATGCGTTCATTTGTTTGATATCCTATTCCTTTTTTTCAAATGCATTTTACTTTTGTATAATGGATTTTTCTCCACCCTCCTTTCAACGAAATTTTATTTTTTTTTATTTCAAGTTTGTTATTATTGAACAACTATTCTGCATGGTGTCTCAAAAGGATTGAAACTCGCTTTAATTCTTTTCCTGTTGGAGATATGTGGGCAATGTAAGTTGCAAAAATGTTGAAAGTAAGGTAGGAAATAAGACTGTTAATGAAATTGTCCTCCCATTAATTTTCAAAATGTTACACTTTTAAAATTTTTATACGACCCCCCTTCGACAAATTTGGTAAATCAGAAAATTTTTATTTTTAATGCAACAAGATCATTAAAAAACCCGCATATTTGTATCTTTAAAATTGAACGAGTTACATTTAATTGAAAATTAAACATTGTGAATGGGGATCCTATATCAAATAAAAAATGTAAATTTGTTGCATATTATGAAAAAGTTAAAATTGGATGATAATACTGTGATACTGTTTGATAATACTGTGTGTGATGCTTTATTCAGACGCATGTGATAAAAATTTTCACACATATTGACGTATTTTTGATCTAAACAATTTTCATAGTTAATTTGTTTATGATCCCTATTTTCACTGATGAAAATCCTTTCACATGGGAAGTGGTATAAGACAGATTTTTTCTTTATCACAATTCAATTGATATTAAAGGTACGGGATATGCGGTTTTTTAATAATCTTTTTGCATGAATAATAAAAATTTTCGGATTTACCAAATATGTCTTAGGGGGTCGTATAAAAATTTAAAAAGTGTAACTTTTCGAAAATTAATGAAGACTATTTCATTAAAGTAGAGTTATTTCCTACCACACTTTCAACATTTTTGCAATTTACATTGCCCACTTATCTCCAACAGTTGAAGAATTAAAGCGATTTTCAATCTTTTTGGGACACCCAGTATACCTGAATGACAAATTTCAAGGTTGCCTGAAATGGAAAGGGAGGGTGTAGTGGGGGGGGGGCAGAAGGGAATGAGCAGCTCATAGATAAAGCTATTTTTTGTAACAGCAACTGAACCTTATATATTGACATAATAGTAGGCACTTTTGATCTTCATCATAAAAATTTAAATAAGGTAATAAAGTTAAATATTGAGTTTAAGTTCCTTTTACCACATAATATAAACAAAGATTTTTTTTTTAATTTCTAGCAGTACTATGTAATACAATGATTATTCACTAATCAACCTGCAGTATATCGAACCATTTAGACGTCACATGACGTTCTCGACCCACCAGTGGGTGTGTAAGACACTACACTCACCAAAACACATTTACGTCTGCAGTCGGGACTCTACCATACAACTCGGTAGCCGAGTTTAACAAAGGCTTAAACGAAGATGTAGATGTTCAGGTACACTTACCACATATAATTTTATCTTTTTTTTACACACTTTATAGTTATGCAGGTAAATAAGTTGTAGGCAACACAGCTGCTATGGAAGGTAAAATTATATTTTAAATTAATTAATGCGTTAGTTAATGACCTGCTGCACTTGGATTAAATAATTTCAACGTTCTATCGTTCTTTTAATCTATACTCTGGATTCTTTGACTAAAACTTACGACGAGCAAACTCCGAACGCGTGAATATTCTCAAAGTCCCCCCATTTGTACCCAGGAATCGAGTCCATCACCTATGCATCGGAGGACCAAAGCGCAAACCCCTCGGTCACAAGTGGTCTTTGTTCCACATGGTAAGACCATTTTGATAGTATGTGTTTTCGACTCTGGAAAAACTTGACAATTTATCTACCACAAGGCTAAAAATATGCTTTTAGGTGCAACGTTTATCAACCGCTAGCCGATTAATAGGATTTTGCAAGTGGTGCTTTTTCTTTCAGTAACTTTTAAAGCTTATACAGCTTCATTAGTGGATTCAAAACGACGTGAGTGTTGGTCGAGTGCACGTGTGGATTTAAATAATGTTAAGTTTTCTTGATCCAAAACCCAGACAAAATGAATCCTGATAATGAAAACAATGAAATTTATGCAGATTCTTTGTCAGAGTGTTCTAATTGTTCTTTGAGTAATAATAGCAACGATTAGAAATATGTATTACATTCAAAACACACCAACATACCCCTCTTCAAAGCCACGCTTAAATGTTTTACTGATATTATAACTTCATTCAGAAATTGTTAAAATTTCAAATGATTAAATATGTTTAAACTATTTAATTTTGAAGCGTCCTGGGCTACAGAATTGTTTAACTTTGAAGCGTGCTGGGCTACAGAATTGTTTGATTTGAAGCGAAGCGTGCTGAGCTACAGAATTGCTTGACAGTCCAGATGCAGCTCGCTATTCAACTGGGCAGTGCTACAGAAGTACATACATATATATCATTTAAAGGTATTTACAAATGACAGTCAAGCTCTAAATTAACACTGGTGAATTTTTAAGAAACCCTACACGAAAGATTATCGCGCAGCATGTTCCTTAGTACAAAATACCCCGATTTCATTTTTATATCTATTTCAATTCGCTGTTGCCTTTGGCTCAGGGTTGTGGCTATTACACTGGAGTCGTCAGTTCTTTGGCAGCTATTAATTAAACGAAATCATTATTTACATAAAACATAGTTCGAAAATATTATCGGTGTATATGAACGGTATGCATATATATATTAAATGTTTCACAAAATCAAAGTTTTTATTGCAGCTATTTTTTATATGCACTGCCGCAGGAATATTAGCTTTGCAAAACTTCAATACTCAGGTATTAATATTATCTTCAATAAAGTCAACGTTTTTGAAGTCATTTTAGGATTTGCACTCCAAAACTACGATACATCCGTCGTTTATTGTTTGACTCACTAAAATTTGGGGATAAAACGCAATATCATGTTACATTTACCTATTCAAAAACAGATTTACGTGTATTGAATAGGACATTTGTAAAGTTATTAAAAGTTTCCTTAGATATATCTTCGTAAGCTTCTCTGTCATTCCCCTCCCCACTTTTAATTACTTCTTTAACAGGGTTATTCATGCTTTCTACTATGTATTGAGTTAGGCTGTTTTGACGTTATACACATGAAGGTTAATTGAAGCAGGACAATAGATACCGAAATACTGGTTCCCATTTACACAGCTGATTGTCTTCAGTAGTCCTGGAAAATGTACTGTACACTTTCTGGAAAATCTAAAGGAGAAATAGTATTTTTACTCGTAATTTGCGACATTCCCCCACTCTCAGTAGCCCACTAAAATAATATTTCGAAATTCAAAAATATCAATCGAATCACAGTACATCTAAAACAGTACACGAAGACTCATTAAAGACTGTCTATGTGACCTACGATTTTGCCCACTGTTCAATTGTGTCCATAATGTAGGAAAAAGTTAGTAACGTTGCAATACATTGTAATGTGACGGCGACTTTGTCCACAACTTACTTTTAGTCTACTACACATATGAACTGATCACATTTCATTGCATTATGAATTGTAGGGGAAAATGTAAATAATACATACACTGCACAATATTTGATATAAAACAAAGTCATCACAAGGGCTCTTTGAATATGAATATTTATTAAAATACTTATTTCAATATTTTGAAATGTCATTTCATATACAACAATCGTTTTGAGAACGTTTGCTGAAAAAAAATTCATCCGTAAAAGAAATTATTTAATCAGAAGCAATATGAAGCAAACCAAATACAGATAATTAAATTCTTTAAATATGGAAAAATTCAACTGGACAATCCTGCAGAAGTACATGCATATAATATATGCAGTATATATAACATTTAAAGGTCTTTACAAACAGCAGCCAAGTGCTCTAAATTAACATTGGCGAATTTCTAAACAACCCTACACAACAGACTATCATACTGCGCAACATAATCGATCGATTCTAAATTGTATTTCTCGAATTCAATTCGCTTTTGCTTTTGTTCAGCGCAGTTTATATCATGTTTAACGTTTAACATTACTTAAACGAAATCATTATTTATATAAAATATATCTCTAAAATATTATCGACATATATGAACGGTATACATAAAAAATAATTTTTTCACAATCTCAAATTCTTAGATTGCAGTTATTTGTATGTGTATTGCTGCGAGAATGTTAGCTGCAAAAACTTAAATACTCCGATGTATTAATATAATCGTCAATAAAGTCGAAGTTTCCAAAGTCATTTTACGACTTATACGCTGAATCCGCGATACATCTGCCTTTATATTTGACAGGCTATTAAAGAAATTAGCAAATTTCTTTTCTGTAAACAATTTTGATATTTCTTGTTTAAGTAGATAACTCCTAACAAATTGCACAGTTATCCCACTACAGGTCGTCCTGGGACTACAACACCCTCCGCTGACCGTAAGCCTCCGTAATTTGAAATATAAGACTAAATATGCCAGATATGTTGAATATGCCACATAATTAAATGCGTGTTTCGTACTTTTGTACGTAATTTTCTACGTCAACAAGAATAAAATCAACCTCATTAGTCTAGGTTGAACCATTTATGAAATATTTCAGTTTGACATTTTTGCACCATCGCTACTGAATGTAAGTTCATTCGCCAAATAAAATCTAATTTAAACTTCAAATTCGGAGTCATTTAAAATAAATAGCCTTTTTTATTTGTGACATTAAACTCAATACATTACGAAAGAAAGAAAATAAATTTGAGTAGCGAAAGTCATGATTTGCCCACATCAATAATTGAATCAATTTTCCCAGTAGAATCAGATTTCCCAATAAATTTTACATAGTTTTGACACCGAAAAACTCACATTGGTTAAATATACTGCAACCATTTCTATATCAACATATATTAAATAATTTTAATGCACTCAGTTTCTAATAAATTTTGGGATGCTTTTTCTATGCATTTTCAGATAAATCAGTGACATTTTTACCAAACAATACACAGTAAAAGTTAATATTTTATAAATGATATTTCCAATATAAAGTAGCGAAACAATGACTAAATTTAACATTAATTGTACTATATTAAATAAAAAAGAAATGTTCTGAAATGTGATATACTTAACTTGACCTGATATCCTTGAAAATCAATAGGCCTCGTATACTTACCCATACTACAATTGTAGTTACAATGCCCTAGCTCAAACTGCACTGCCTCATGGCAAATTATACCTACGTAAAAATAACTAAGAAAATTATATTTAACTCTTTGCAGCTACATGAAAATAGTATTTATCATAAACTATAACACTTAGAAATGTCAAAAAATTTTAGAAGTTCAAAATTCCTGAGAGCTGCTAATTTCTAACAACTTAACAAATCTACATTCAGAACAACCATATGATCCAATGTCTTCCGCATTTAATTCTCACCACTGGCTTAAACAAAATAAATTTTCAAGCGTATTCGTAAAATGTGGCTACATCTGTTTGGAAACTTTGTAAATTTATAAAACCTCCCCGAATTCTCCTACTTATAAAGTTTGCTCTTTAGGTATTATAAATTTCAGAAAATGTATAAAAAAAATGCAAGCATTGGGCAATATTTAATATAAATCAAAGCATCAAAAAGGCATTGATAAATTTGATCATTTATTAAAATCACACATTTTAATGTTTTAAAGATATTGCATTACAAATGTTTGCTAAAACGCAAATTTATCAATTAACAGAAAGGTTTTAACAATCAAAACTGTACAACAAAGCAGGTACTGATTATTAAATATCTTGATATATATAAAGCTGCCGACAAAATTAAATTTAAACCGATAAACTTGCTGAAGTTTGATATCCAACACTTGTCACAATGTTAATTTAAATAAACGTTCTTAAAAGTTTTTATGATAAAACTCGATGTCATACATTAAAATACAAAAGCTGATATCTCAAATATTCCAATTTCCAATCGGTCGTTTTTGCGCAGTGGAAGTTAGAAAAATGTTTGGATATACTAACAAACAGCATGAAAGTCAAAAATGTATCGTTATCAAATACCCAACTGTCAAATTTGCTGTTACCAATCATGCCAGAGACGGCGGTTTAGAATTGTTGAAAATTCCAGTTGCATTATCACTTAAAATTGAATACATATATATGTTAAAATTCATAGATTGTTGTTTTGTGAAGTTTTAATTCGTTTTCTAGACATTATTTCATCTTTTAGACTATTTATATAACCTCTTGAACACGTTAGCTTGTTCCTTTTACTAGAAACGACGCTTTTTCACTTTTAGGATGTCTTACTCCAGTTTTGCTAATTTAGCTTGCGGTTCAACAGACGAATCGTCAGATGATGTATATTCATTGGTCGCATCATATGATCTCTCTGAATTACGGTCGGAAGGATTTTCAGATATTTCATGATCAGAAGTTGAATTTTTATTGGTCGCATCACCTGCACTCTCTGATGAATTTTGATCGGAAGACTTTTCAGATGTTTCATGATCAGAAGATGATGTTTTAATCATCGCATCCTCTGAACTGTCTGATAAATTTTGATTGGAAGACTTTTCAGATGTTTCATGATCAGAAGATGATGTTTTAATGGTCGCATCATCTGAACTGTCTGATAAATTTTGATTGGAAGAATTTTCAGATATTTCATGATCAGAAGATTGTATATTCGGCGATCCCGGATCCACGACGTGCTGAGCCAAGGATTTAGTCACAAATGTTTCGGCAGATTGGTTGATAGCAGCCCACCCAGTCTGCATCGTATCGTTGCTTTTGAAGGAACTATGTATTGCGGTTGAGGCTTCTAAAGGAGCACTTTCAACTCCACGTTTGTGGAAGTTTAAGGCCGCAACCGCCAAATGCACACAATACTGTAGAAATTTGTCGAAGCTAAAGACATCGGGAAAATACTTTTGGAAAATTGTGTCTTTCAACTTATCGAAAGTTTTGTAATTTACTTCCACAACATGCATGTCTTCATAAATAACTGGTTCAAACTCCATCTTACTTTCCATGATGCTAACAGCATTCTGAATAGTCCCAATGAAAAGTTTGCTTATACCTTCATATTGTGGCCCTGTTTTCGTTCTTTCAAACTCAGAGTCATTGGCTTGAAATACAAAACTGACCAAGTCTTCCGCGAATAACTTTCGCTCTCGGTTCCTAATTTTTTCAATAGTTCGAGCCATCTGAAAATTAATTCGTCCAATGGGTTCAGTAACACAACTAGGCGAGAACAATAAATATCATAGACCGTAGCTTATGCACGAAATGATTTACTTTAGGATTTTTTCTTATATATATAAGGTTGGGCAGTCAGCTCGGGAACAAATGAAAATGTTGTCACCTTGACGTCACGGTCCAGGAGGATTTTGTAGTTGCCAAACCACAGTAAGTTTTCGCATTATTAAAGTTAAAAGTTGTTTGTTACTTTTAAAATGGCAATATCCGAACGTTTGTAGCGAGATTGTGAATTCCGCTGTGCACACAGGAACTATTAACCTCCAAAGACATTTAGTGACGTCACTGGTGCAGATTTAGTGTGTCGCTGGCGTCGAATGACTGTTTCAGTTAACAATTTCCTCTCGATAGCCCGAGAACAACATGCGCCCGTTTTATCTTCAGTTGGCATCACATGCTTAGAGTCACTTAAAAAAAATGAAATTAGTCATACTTGGAAACAGAACTTCATGCGAAAGATTTACTTCTAAATTTGACATCGAATCGATGTTACCAACTTTAAAAATTTTTAAACTGCTAGCAGTAATCCAATGAGGACTCGCTAAGGGAAACAAATGCAAATTTAACACGATAAAAAGTATATAAACCATAAATAGCTCATGAAATAAAAAAAAATTTGAACGCTGAGAATGCTCAGAAATATTATTCCCCTTCTTTTAAGGGGCATATTAAGAAAAGAGAAACTTTCAAAGAATTTGAATCGGTCTCTCACTAAAACATTCCATCCACAAGTTTTCAACACATCTGTTAAAAACCAAACACATAGATCTAAACGTTAAAAGAGTTAAAGACAGCCATGAAAAGATCAAATGGAAGTTTATTACTTTCCTTATATACATAATGTATAAGGAAAGTATTGTGATGGGGTCAAAAATTCGAATTTGAGTTTTCGACTTTCGACGTTTCAAGTATCCCTGATCACGAATCAAATATTTTTGAAGTGATGTCTGTGTGTGTGTGTGTGTGTGTGTGTGTGTGTGTGTGTCAGTAAGTCTGTGGAGACGATAACTGACGAACGAATGGACCGATTGGAACGAAATTTGGTACAAAATCACAATCCGTAAACACTGGAAGCCTATTGTTTTTATACGCAATCGAATGTTCAGAGCCCCCTAAATTTTCGAGTGAAATTTTGAAAAAGTCTTGAAAAAATCAAAACCGCTAATAAAGTTACTCAAATAGACATTTCTTCTGAAATGTTTAATTAGAAAACGATTGACATAAATTTTAGAACGCTATCATGTACCTTTCTTGAGATATTGTACATTTTTCAAAATAAGTATAAAACAGTCCTATGAAAAAAGTATTTCCTGTTGAGAAACATGTTCACTTTTCATATGTAATACCGTGCGATAAATTTGGTGACATCATTCTCGTGTATCTAGCTCGTTCCATTCATGAAAAAAAATACTTTGAGTAATACTTTTATATTTGAACGCCAATAATCATTTATCTGCTGTAAAAATAATATATTTCTCTCCTTCCGTAACACTTGGCGAGATTTTGGTAAAGAATTTGGCGGAATGTCGCCATCTTGGCGACATTTTTAAATATCGTTAAGTTAACTAAAATCTCGCCAAATGGTTAAAAATGACGCTAAATCAATGAAAATGACGACTAATTGACTAATATTCAATATCTTGGAAAGAATATACGTATCTACTATAGGAATAACCTATTTTTTGCTGTGAAAGTAGTAAATTCATTGCATTATACAAGGAAAGTCATATGCTGCCCACATCAGATTTTTTTTTTAATTTGATTTTGGGAGAAACATTGATAAGAGCGATTTTTCTGATGCAAACTATGGAAATGTTTACTTTAATTGCTGTTTCCAACAGACGCCATAGGATGATGCTTAGTTGTAAACAAAATCGACATATAGAATAAAGAGGATTAATCAGTTTGATAGAACAAGTTTAAACTGCTGATATATTCTATATGAAAAAGTATTATCGATTTACCTTTGTTAATCTGCATATTTCAGAGCCGCTTATTTTAAATCGTATGATTCAAGTATAAAAAGGAGAAAAATATGTCATATATGTAAAAATTATCTCTGCTAGCAAGAAAAGCAAGAAATTACTTAGCTTAATGAAGCTCTCCAAAATTTTTCAGACATATACGTCATTTCAGAAAAATCACGTACATTCATTTCATACACAATAGACACCGTTTAGCTTTCATTATATTTAACCGAAAAAAATATATCTGCCCAGTAGGTGGGTTATATGCTAAACACATGACTTTGAACACACTATTAAGACACTCTCGCCAAATAAACCTGTACTTTAAATACTAATCAGTAATTACTAGTTCAATATTATTTTCACCACATTTGGTGGTTCTAATTTTTATACGACAGCCTTAAATCATTCTGGATAACGTAGCAAATGTACTGTTCATTTTAATTGGGGCACCTTCTCTATATAATAAGTTCATTTTCATTTCTGGTGCCGCTTCTGGTCCGGCATAAATTTCTACACAGAAAGAAAATTAAATGAAATCGTCTAATCAAACAACCCCTTTCACTTTATGCATTATTCAAAATATTTTATGCACTTATTTTTAATTGTGTACATTGAAAATAAAATTACTCGGAAGCGTGTAGTTTGATTAAACACTGTCTTTGTATATTCCCTTCAAGATTAAATGATGACGTACTACACAGAAACGAAATAAAATGAATTATTTTAAGCTGCTAATGACATACTCATGCATCATGTCCTACCTGAAATTAAAAATCACATTAATTTCCCTACATATATACAGGGCGTAACAAAAAGAATGAAGCGCGCTTTAATTCTTTACCTGTTGGAGATAAGTGAGCAACGTAAATTGCAAAAATATTGAAAGTAAAGTAGGAAAAAAATTAAGCGAATCCTTAAATTAATTTTCAAAGATTACATTTTTTAAATTTTTATACGACCCCTCCCCCCTTAGACAAATTTAGTCGATCAGAGATTTTTTATTTTTAATGCAAAAAGATCATTAAACAAACCCCATATATGTATCTTTACAATCAACTGAATTATGATAATGAAAAAATATATCTGACTTATGCCACTTTTCCATACCATGTGAAAGGCTGTTTCAGCAGTGAAAATTGGCATCATAAACAAATTAACGATGGAAATTGTTTAGATCAAAAATACGTTACTATGTGTCAAAATGTTTTATCACAAATGCGTCTAAATAAAGCATTACACAGACAGAGATCATATAAAGCAGCGGTACTCACTACGCTGTTAGGTATTCTATGTATTATCATCCAGTTTTATCTTTTTTGTGATATGTCACAAATTTATATTTCTAATTTGATATATGGTCTCCATTCACAGTGTTCAATTTTCAATTAAACATAACTCGCTCAATTTTAAAGATGCATATATGCGGGTTTTTTTAATGATCTTGTTGCATTAAAAATAAAAATCCTCTGATTGAACAAATTTGTGTAAGGGGGTCGCATAAAAATTTAAAAAGTGCAACTTTTTAAAAATTTATGGGACTGCTTTATTAACATAGTCTTATTTCCTACCTTACTTCTAACACTTTTGCAACTTACATTGCCCACTTATCTCCAATAGGTAAGGAATTAAAAAGCGTTTCAATCTTTTTGGGATACCTTGTATAATATAATGTATAGGGAAAATATTGGGACGAAAGTCAGAAACTCTAATTCGAGATTTTAGCGAAAGAGTACATTTTAAATATCCTTGAACTTTAATCGGACATTTTTGAGGTGATGTATGGATGTGTAATAGTGTGGGTGTTAGTGTCGTGTATATGTTAGTGTGTATGTGTATGTGTTTATCAATAACGGATACTCAAGTGAAGCAGTATTTCATTTAAAGTTATCGGTTGAATTTATTGTTATCATATGGCGAATTTTTCAGATAATTCAGGCTATTTCTAAATAATATTTGACAACACTTGTGCCAGTAACGCAATGTGTTTGGATGAGATTTAATGTTGAGAAGAAGGGACTATTTCGCCAACTGTATCAATTTCATATATACTATATCTATTCACCTATTGCTAAAGTCACGAGCCGCCACTGTTGTTTATGTGCGTGCGAGTCTGTGGAAGTGATGTCTCACAAACGAATGGTGCGATTAAAAAAAAAATCTGATGTGGGCAGCACATGACTTTCCTTATATAATGCAATGAATTCACTACTTTTATAGTAAGAAAAAATATAAATTATTCTTATAGTAGATACTTATATTTTTTCCAAGATATTGAATTTTCGTTAGTCGTCATTTTCATTGACTTAGCGTCATTTTTATCCATTCGGCCAGCTTTTCGTTTATTTGGCAACATTTAAAAAAGTTGTCAAGTTAGCGACATTCCGCCCAATTCGTCGCCAAACTCTCGCCAAGACGTATGAATGCAAAAATAATCTTATAGCAGATAAATGACTATTGGGGTTCAAATACAAACGTATTACTCAGAGTATCTTTTCTCATGAATGGAACGAGATAGATCCACGACAATGATGTCACCAAATTTATCGAATGATATTACATATATGAAAATTGAACATGCTTCTCAACAGTTAATATTTTTTTTAATTTAAGGTTTGTTTTTTTTAATTTATTTGAAAAATGTGCAATATCTCGAGAGCGGTTCATGCTAGCGTTCTAAAGTTTATGTCAATCATTTTCTATTGACAAATTACATAAGAAATGTCTGCGAAACTGTATTTAAGGTTTTTAATTTTATGATTTCTTCAAATTTTCACTCGAAAATTTAGGGGTTCTGAACATTCGATTGTGTTTAAAAACAAGAGACTTCCAGTATTCACGGATTCTAATATTTGTACCAAATTTCATTCGAATCGCACCATTCGTTCGTGAGATATTGTCTCCACAGACTCACTGACACACACATACAAAATCTCATACACGCACAGACACCACCTTAATAAAGTTCGATTCGTGATCAAGGATGCTTGAAACTTGCTTTCCCGTCGAAAGTTCGAATTCGAATTTTCGACCCCTTCACAGTACTTTCCTTATATATTATACTATGTATATAAGGAAAGTAATAATTTGATACGATTCTTAAAATCAGTGAATATTTCAAACGTATTGATTTTAAACACAATGGAATGTTCCGGAGGCTCCCATCAGTTTTCTTATTAAAATTCGGTACATCAGCAAAAATTCAAGACCATTCATAAAATTATATAAACAATCATTACATGCATAATTTATCAGTGAAAAATAAATGGCACCGTT
Organism: Amaurobius ferox; assembly: GCA_951213105.1. Lineage (NCBI taxonomy): Eukaryota > Metazoa > Arthropoda > Arachnida > Araneae > Amaurobiidae > Amaurobius > Amaurobius ferox. The sequence continues at coordinate 77,216,119 of OX578150.1, forward strand.
TTTAAAACACAAGTAAAAACACTATAGAACTTTATAAATATGACACGTTTTCAGACAAATTTATCGAAAAAGTTACATACAATTAAAATGAGTAGCAACCATCCTTATAATTGTTGACATTTGCGATAAATTTGGAAAATATTGCCAACTTGGCCACTTTTTGAAAATATTGTTGAATTGACGAATATGTAGCCAAATGATGCTTAATTACGATAATGGCACCAAAATTGTTGAAAATTCAGTATTTTCTAATGACTAAAAACGTTTAATATATGGATTACATTTTTAACAATATTTCTAATTGTTGCGTTAGATCTGCGCAAAATATAAGTAGATTTGATCTTTCGAAACGCTTTTACATTGGCATTCTTAAAAGCATCAAATGTTAATGAATAATTTCACCTTAAAATATTGTCCCAGAAATCTTGGGCATCCTAGGTTTGCTATGAGAAAAGGGGATTCATTGCATGTGCTATCCATATCACATTATTTTTATTATATGAAGTTGGGTAACTATCATCCTATCAGGGAACAGACATGAATTTATCTTCACCATTGACCAATCAGACTGCACTTGTGTCATTATGAAGATTTCTAGAAAGTGATCAAGTGCTATATACAAAAATGACACTGATAAATACAAATAGCAAGAACTGAAGAGTAGTACTGCTTTTGTGTGCAAAGCATCAGGAGTCTCAATTTAGAACAGTTGATGTTTCGTTTGCTCACAAAATGACAAGAGCACCAACTCAAAATAATTTTAGTTTTGTTATTGGTTGTAAAACAAAATTGAGCAAAATGACTATTGATAATATATATAAGTTTCTTCGTCCTACAAGGATATATATTAATGTACACTATCTTTATAGCTAGGAAACTTCGTACTTTATGTATTCTCACTTGTTAAAATTTTGCTACATTTGAAATACCTCCCTTTTTACTTGTGGCTGGGAAACAAGTTTACAATGTTGAGTTTACAGTCACATATCAATTTTTCTAAATTAAAGAAAAATCTATGTATTATTCAAAATGCAAAATTCCTGTATATTACCATTTATTGTAGGGAAAGTGAAAAATCATAGGTGATGGCTACAATCCGATGAAGCCGAAATGGGTTTACTTAGTAAATAAAGTTTTGTGAAATAAAACAAAGTAAAGAACTTTACTCATTATGTTATAGTCTCATATTTTTCTTTCACAGAAGGTAGTATGGCCCTACAGTAAAAAAAGTACAATGCGTAATTGAAACATCTTGCTACTAGCGAATAACTAAGCTATTAGTTGATGCCATATTTTATTTTGAAGTGGATCACGTGACCTCTTCATACAATATGGATGCATTTATTATTTCAATTTCTATTTAAAAAACTACCGAACATATTTTGCTGAACTTTTTTTATATATTTTATGGGATAATTTAAATATTTCTTAAAATTTTCGGAGTAATTTGTGAATTTTACCTTCGCTTAAAAAATGTTTGAAAAATTGGGTTCCACAGGGTTCAATGTATATAATTTTCTCAACCCGGGTTCAATTCAAAACTAATTGGGTGATATTATTTATTTACATTCTCATATGTCCCACAGAGCGGCTCAACAACGTACTAAAATTCCATCTTGATAAAGACATTTTTACAGCAGTTATCGTGCGAATGGATAGACAGACAGGCAAATTGAATCAACGAAGTCATAAATACTCTTCAACTATGTTGTAAAGTGTTACAAATGGCAAAACCTGGATAATAACGCCGATTTTGTGTACAAAGCATTAGTAATCTCGATTTTGAAAAATTGTCATTCTGTGTTCAAACAAAACATCAAAAGTATAGATTTGAAATAATTTTTATTAAGATTGTAAATGGAAGTTGGCCTAAATGACTATCTGATCACGTATATATGTTTTCGTATTGCTTGGATATAAATACATGACTGCTATCTTTATAGATGGGAAAATTTGTATTTTTGCTTGGAAGATTAATGAGAAATTATTGTTTACAGTAAAATGTTCGATTTCGAAATTATGATGCCAATATGCTATTTAAGACCTCCTCAACACGTCTTGACTGTTTCTGGAGTGATGTTCACCTGCAGTTTATTTCTTGTGCACACCATAGCAGCCACAAATATTAAAGGATTTTTACGAAACTTTAGATCCAGCTTTGTTATCTAATAGTCTAGAACTAGATAAAATATTTTTTTAATTCTAGCGAAAATTTCAACATTTATTTGAAATGTTAACTTATTTCAACATGATAGCATGGGACAAAATTTGACATAATTATGTATAAAAGGTATTATTTATGGCTCAAATATGATCATGAAACTTAATAGTTTCAATCATTTATGTGAAAAATAACCGCGATACAATATTTTTTGGTCTCGCCGCTATTAACCTCTCCTTCTTGGCGCGGAAGGGAGGGGGGGGGGGGGGCAAGTGACCTGCCGGAGGGGTATATTGACTAGTATGGCATCAATCGATATATTTTTTCAAGCCTATTAGTATAAAGGGTAATACTCTGTAGTTGTAATAATTTGGATCCACTAAATCGATTTTTCACGGTTTTACTTGTAAAATTTGAAAAATAAAGATGAATTGCGTATGAGAAAGTCGATTTGAGCCATACTATTTAATTCTAAGTTTAAAAGGCGTTTGTACTTGTGACTTTGAAACACAGGTAAGTGTTTTTACAGTCAGCAAAATTAAGTTTTAGATCGCAGTGAAAATATGATTGATATTTAATGCAATGAAAACCATACAATATGATTTACAAATCACTCAATGACAATGAAAAAAAGTTTATTGCACGTTGGATAAAACCATAATATAAAACTTGAATAATTAAATAAATTACACACATTTCTGTTAAGGTTTGTCTTAAGAATGATAAACATTCACATTTCAAAATCCTGTCATTTTCCGGGACGATAATTCTCAGGTTGTAAAACTTATATTCATCGGGTACTCTTATTTATAGAATAACGTTAAATTTCTATCCATTGAAATCTAAATATGAAGTACTATACTCAGAATCAACTGAGTAAGATGTATAGTAACAATGTCTTTATCAATAATTTAAAATTTATAATAAAGTACGTTTCTCTAAATCTTCGGGAAAGCTTTTCGACTTTTCTGAAAAATAATTGTATCCAGCACATTACTATTTTAAATCGAACTTCTTGTATATCGAGAAGGATGCGATTTTTCATTTAGAATCAGTCGTATTGAAAAAGAAAAACGAAATGTTCTAAAATATGAAAACATCACACTGACCTGATGTCTCAAAATAAACAAACCTCTTGTACTTACTTATTGCAAAAATCTAGCAGACGTTCACTTTATACCCCTCAATTTATTCGACAAATATCACACCTACCGACATACATATAAATATCGATTCATTCATGATTGAAGTTGTGGGTGCAGCGTGACATGAAATGGTGAATTTCGCATTACATGCAATCTAAATTAAATTCTTATAAACTGAACCACAAAGTTGTACAAACACAATTTGACATACTTCCTGGCAAAATGCAAGGACACCTGGAAGCCTAGTCCGCTAATCCCTAAAAATCCAGGGGCTCAATTTTCAACTATATCCATGTTTTAAATATGGGGTAATATTTCAAGACACAGACACTGTGAATTTTGTCAGTTATCGTAACAAATTGAGGTTGCAGAATCATTCATTAATTTATGCATCGTTGCATGTATGAGGCTGATATTCTTTTAAATGTAGTTAGCTATATAGAGCCGACAGTAGGTTTACACCCGTCCAACTTTGCTCCATAAACTATCCGGAAATTAAAATTATATCTAGAGACGCAGTGATTTCGAACTAATTTTGTACAAATCTTGTCACCTCATTTACTCATTTTAAAATGCGTATTTCAAACTGAGTAAATGACGCGACAAAGCTAAAGATGACACAAAAGCACTAAAGGAAATATTGTGTTCCTATAATAATATTTGGACAAATTCTCAAACTGAAGATTTGAGGTATCTAAAAATCGGTAAAAAATAATATCATGCGGGCAGTACTCAATTTTCTCTACGGATTTTTCTCTTTATTTATTTAATTCATTAAATTTGATTTAATTGCACAATATAACACGCACGATAATTTGAAACTGCACCGAATATACACTTTTAATTCAATTTCCGTTTTCATTTGGCAACTGTACGAACTTTCAAAGGCAGTGTAGTAAAAAAGTCAAAACTAGAATGTTTTAAGAACGGTAAAACTAGAGTGATAGGATTTGTTTAAATATGTTAATCAAATATGACGTATAAAACAAGCATTTAGCACGAATTTTGCGGGCCATTTCTTAAAATTGTACTTCCTCTTGGCAAAATCTTACGTATACAGTACTTAAGGATATACTATATAATCCTAATATATTGAATTCAATTATATTTATATTAAAAAGAACGTAATACGAGAAATAACAAAATGTGTCTTAGGAGTCTTAAAAATTTCAAATCTAAATTCAGTATAATCTACTCTTGTCATATACCCGGATTACATAAATGTTCTATACAAAATCACATTTCAATACCATATGTTTAGTATTTCATGTTTGTCATTTATTAGGAAATCTTGTAAATTTATCAAACGTCTACGTTCTTCCGACCTCCAAATTTGTTATTTAGCTTTTAGATATCTTTACATTATGAATTGTAGAGATAATAAACCCAAATAACAGCAAAGCGGAATGTTCATTATGAAATGAAAGTATCGCAAAACATTTCTAAATGTGAACATTTATTAAAATCAGACATTTTAACATTAAGATATTTCATAAAATGTATTTAAAAGCAAACGTTTGTTGAACCATAATATCATCTGTTAATAGAAATATTTTAATCCTCAGAACATTCGATAAAAGTTTAATATTTTACATTTATTACAAAGTTTATGCAATATCAATTACCCAAATGTATTTATGATAAAAATAGTATGCTTTAAAATATTGAAATTAAAATCTCAAATATTCCAAATTCCAATCATGTTGTACAAATTGAAAAATTGCATGAAAGTAAAAAATGATTTGCAATTCGTCACCTGATACTCAATAATTGTTTAAAGTGGTTACTTATTATGCCAGAGACGAGATTTAGCATTTGTCCAAAATGCAAAATTAATTATTACTGCAAAATGGATATAAATATATAATAAATGTGTCGATTCTTGTCTTTCATTCCAGGCTTTTATTCATTATTTTGGCACTCTTTAATCTTTAAAACTATTTGCTGACCTTCTTGCACACATTAAGTTTATATTTATCTGTAGAAGACGACTTTGAATTTGTAATATTTTCCTCGTTGTTTGCTGAATCATCGGACATTAATTGTGTCACATCAATAGAATTGCTATTTCCATTGATCGCTTACCGATTATATATACTTTCTGCTGCATTTTGATAAGCAGAATCTTCAGGCATTGCATGATCTGAAGAAAGGATTTTAGTTGATTCCAGAGTCATGTTCGGGTGTTCCGTGCGCATCAAAGCATATCTTTCCGCAATAATGTTCAAATCATCCCATTTATTTGAAGTAATATTTTTCCAGAAATCGCATATTAAATTGATGGCCATATCATAGGTGTCAAAACATTCACGGCCGTAGAAGTATGAAGTCGCAACCGCCAAATACACACAGTACGGGAGAAAATTACGAAAGCAATCAGGATTAAAACCATTTGGAAAATACTTCTGGACGAGTCTCCTTCCTAAGTTTTGGTAAGAAACACAATTTACTACGCTGATACTCTGCATGTATTCTAAAACGTCTAGTTTAATCATTAAGTTACGTTCTATGTTCGTAACTGCAGTTTGTAGGGTTGTATTAAAGGCTGCGTAAGCACGTTCAAATGAGGGTGCTCTTGCTGCTACTCGCTGAAAGAGATAGCCGTGTCCTTGAAGTATAAAAACCACCAAGTCTTCGGCAAATAGCTGTCTCTCATACAACGCCATTCGTTCAGCCATTTTAAAATTCACTCTTGTATCTGCAAAAATTCGTCGCTTAGTGCATGGTATGATTTACTTATAAATTCTAGTTCCTGAACCGATACTGTCACATTTAAAATATCTGCTAAAGAACAGTTTTGAAGCTGCTAACAATTATCCAATAAGAATTCGCTAAGGGAAACAAACACCAGTTTAAAAGAATACATTATGCATGATTCTTCTTCTTCTTAAGTTGAGAAGCAAATAGTGTTTAAACATTAGCTAAATTATAAAACATCCATTTTCCTTCTCCGTAAAAGAAGGTTATATTCTGCAGCAGGGAAAAAAATATAGTAGATGTGTCCCAGTTGAATTCGTGAACAAACCATTTCATACAATTATTGCTGATAATTTTTATCACAATGCTGTAATTTGTTATTTGTTTTAATCTGAAAGGCTGCTAAAGGTCCTTCTGGGATTTTCATGTTTTTGAATGTGTTTTCTATGCCATTGATATATTTATCCTTTTTGCATAACTCGTTTATATTCTCGTTTAGTTTGTTTAGAGTATTTTCATTTTGGATCAACTTAGTTCGAAGTCTATATAATAAAATTTCCTGTAATCCATTTAGAGTCGATTTGATATTACGACCGTTGTTATTTATATACGGATATTTTCCATTATATTTTGATTCTTTCTATTTTGGGGAAAACTGTCCTTTATTCTTCGTTTAGTTAACATTTTTATAAATTCGGAAGGCACAAATCCAAACATCGGAGTTACATTTTAAGTATCCACCATTTTAGCAACTTTATTTCTTTATCATTTACTGTGATACTGCGGTGTTCTTGTACCCAATCCAATTGGGCTTTGATTTTGTCTTTCCTGATATTGTTTATAAATATTTTTTATAAATAATTAGGTTTTTTCTATTATTTTCATTTTCGATTGCTTTTTTGATCTATCCGTAGCGATCCAGCTCGTTTGCTTATCTTTCACCTGTTTAAATATTCCGAACATTCAAAGAATTCCTTTCTGTTGCGAATTTCGCAAAATTTGGGCCGTCTCATATATGATGGCGAATTTTTCCCACTGTGGAATAACGACGCGTGCCCATTCGTTACTTGGAATTTGGTTTTCCTTCCTAATAAGTTGTTTAATGTTCTCAAAAATTTTAGTTGTCCAGGTCTGCATTTTATTATTGCATTTTTGATTTCTATATTTTGCATATTTACCCGTTTTTCCTTTTAATTATTTCATTCTTTAGCATATTTTTCAATTCTATTGAATTTTCGGATGTCTTAATTGGACTTGTCGAATTCTGTTCTCATAACATCAATGATAAACCATCTCGGTATGCCCGTGGCAATTGTGATAGCGATATTTTCTACCTTTAATAGATTTTAGTTTTTCTAGTCTAACCTCCAATATGCAATCTGTTTGTGTGGTTATTACTTGTTTAATAATTCTAATAGAAACCCCAGAAATTTGCTTTATAAAACCATTTCATTGTTCTATCGGAGTTTTTTTTTACTCTGATCTCCATATTTTTCAGATGGTCATTTTCAGGCAAGGCGATTTTCCAGAATGATTCTCCTGTCCACTTTATCATATAAAATAGTCATTTGCAATATCATAATCAATGGCCATCACAAAAATATTTTACTGTCAGTTTCCTAATTCATATGTTTACACACTAAGAAGCATCTACATGACTTCTAAAATTGCACATACATTGACAGAGCTCTTAATTTTCTGTAGCTCAACATTCAACCCTATTTAGGTTGCTTCGGTCCGCTATTTAAGCGATCAAGGAGATAGCCTCAAGCAGGGGCGGCATTTCAGCATTCCATTTGGGGTGCGAGATTTATATGTATGAAAATTTACAATATGTAATAAATAAAATGTTTTTTAATAGGGGGGGGGGGGGGGGTACACAATATTGAATTGATGTTGAGAAAAATAATTGTTGTTAACATAATTTTTGTACATTATTGTGTTAACATAATTTGTTGTTAACATAATTTTTCTAAATACAAATATCTATATTTATTTACCTTATATTGAAGTTTTAAACGCAGGTTCTCAGAGTCTGGAAGAAGAGAAATTTTTTTACAATATCATCATAATCCAGTGGTATATCTTGTTCTATAGCTAAAACAGCTAAAAATGAAAGTCTTTCTTGTCCCATTGTACTGCGAAAGTAATTTTTCAGCCTCCTAAGGCACTAAAAAGACCTTTCACAACTGACTGAGCTGATTGGCATAGTCAAAAACAATTTAACTAATAATGTTATGACAGGAAACACATTTTTTAAATTCCTTTCTTTAAAATAATCCAGGCGACTTTTAAAATTGGGATGGTCTATGTTTTCATTTTTCACCATTGAATAAAACAGTCGCATTTCACACAGCAATTCCTCTTTCTGGAAGTCATATACTTTGCATATGGTTGAAACATTTTCTTTTTCTTTTTCGACATCTGATCCGGATAATACTGAACTAAGGGCAAACAAAACAGATATATTGCTCTCATTAAATATTGTCTCAATTTCATTAAATACTGAATCTATAATTTCATATTTAATATTGATTCTGTGATATGATTTAATATCATCATGGGGATTTTTTTTACCGCCTCCAAACTCGCGTGGAATTTTTTTACGCGTTTTCAGTTTTAGTCCAGAATAAGAATTTTTTCGCAAAGTTTTGTCACAAAACTCCACACTTGATTGAGATATGCATCAGTGCGAAAAAAACTAACAGTTTCAATAGTAGCTTTAGCCAAAGCTTGCATAGTCTGAAAATTAAGATCAGATGACTGAAGATGCTTTAAGAGAGTATTGTATTGATCAAAAACACTGTTTCAATACAAATAAAGTGAACAAAAATTCGAAAGATGTCATGCATGGTAAAAGGGCTTCGGCACTTCCACCATTGAGAGAATCGTTTTCAGATAATTCTTCCAGTGTTAAAATCACCACTTCAAAATTATCAAGTAGTGCTTTTATGGCTTTAACTCTGGAAGACCACGTCGTGTCACTTAGTGATTGTAGAGTTGAAGAGCCTCCAGAAAAAGTATTTGTTGATGAGTGAATCTTTTCGAAAATAGCATGTTTTTTATATGATGTTTCTATGAAAAAATATAATTCATTGAGCTGCTGAAATGCATTTCTAGCAGAAGGAATGGATGAGCATGCACTAACTACACATACATTTAATCGGACACTTGAAATTTTCAAGTGAAAAGGATAACATCACCCCAATCTTTTTAAATTGAAAAGGATTCGTTCCAGCCGGAAGTGGGAACTTCCCTGAGAAGGTTGAAGGTTGGCTCTTTTGAAACGCCATAGAGTGAGTAAACTGACCAGTGGATAGTCAATAAAACAAGAGAGAAGCCGATAGAAGACAAGGGAAAATTTAGGGGCGCGACCGCGCCCCCCCGCGACCCCTATTTGCCGCCTCTGGCCTCAAGGTAGCGTTCTATTGTTTTACCACATAGGAGGTATCGTTCTATTGTTTTACCACATAGGAGGTATCGTTCTATTGTTTTGCCACATAGGAGGTATCGTTCTATTGTTTTGCCACATAGGAGGTAGCGTTCTATTGTTATTCCACATAGGAAGTAGCGTCCTATTGTTTTTAATCGGATTTTTGTGTTTTCTTATTTTACTAATAGAGTAAACAGTTGCCGAGGTTCAATAACTTGGGATCTCTTTTTTTGTTTGTTTGTTTTTTGAGTTGGAATAAATATTAATACATTTTTCAATTTTTCAAGTTGACAATTTTTCCATGAGTTTAAAAATTCAGTTTTTGCTGATCTGATCCCGTCCCGTGTTTTGTCTATAGTTCGTTTTATTGCATGGACAATTTCTTGAGTATTGACATTTGGGATCGCTTCGCTGCTTTTAGTTTCTGAATTGGCTTCCGTCATTTTCCGCTCCTTGTTACCACTATAATTTTTTCGGTATATTTTTGCCTGTTCTTCGTTTTTAATGATTTCGATTTTTTCAGCAGTGGTGATGCTGTTCTCTTCTAGACTTATATGCCATGTTTTGTGATTCTTATGACTTTTATAGTAGTCTTTTGAAGAATTTATTTCTTTTAATTTCTTATACAAAGAATTTATTTTATCTCCCACTGAAGTATCACTTTAGAGTCATGTCCACGAACTACCATCCTTTGCAAAGATTCATCCTAGATGTGCATTATGATCGACTGTATTGAGTCCGACACACTTGTATCCCTTCCTTTGGCATGCGAATGCGCAATAGTGCGTATCATCAACTACACTATAAAATCTCAATGTTAGAAAGAGAAAGGCTTGTGAAATACCTCCATGGCAAATCCCAAATTTCATTTTTCTCAATCTTTAGGATAATTTTTTAAAGGGCAGTACCCCGGATTCTATTTATGTTCAACTTTTTGCAGAACACTGATATTTATTTAAGGACTTCTCTTATTTTTACAGAGGTCTCCAGAACAGCAGCACATGTCGGATTTGCTTATGTATGTAATGATATAGTTAAATCTTTTAAGCTTCACACCTCATGTTTCAATTTTATTCTAGAAATCACAGCAATTCACCAGCCATTAATTTTCATCTCCCATCAAAGGGTAAAAAAATACATCATGTATACAAATTCGTTAAGTTCTTTCCAATTACTTTCATCCAGAACGGCCATGCATCATTCCATTGCCTAAGATATCCTTCAGCTTGAGCATTGTCTGAAGCCACGATGACATCGTATTCAATTGTGTGGGGTTCCGGCACATGTTGGTATAAAGGGAAACGAATTGGCTGATAGCGCTGCAAAAACAGCTAATCATATTCTGATTCACCCCATCCATTTGACAGGTATAAAAAACCTATTAGTAAAATAATATATGATAAATGGCAACATTCATGGAATCAGCAAACTCAAAATTAATTACATGAAAAAGCCCTTAGTACAAAATTGGACTAGTTTTCAGTGTACGTAACTTGATGTTATCTTAACTCGCTTACAAATTGGTCACACACGCTTTGCCCACATGCATTTGCTTATTGGTGAACATGAACCTTCTTGTAACTGGTGTCAAATATCAGTGAGTGTAAAACACTTATAACCTAGTGCACTACTATCCGATATCATCGCACTTAAACACTTCAGGACTTCTGACATTACATTAATGGACTTGATAGGAGAAATTCTTCATCCTAATCTGTTTTCCTTTTTGTTGGATATAGGATTTTTTTTATCATATATAACTTTTTTCCTCTCACTTTGTATCATCCTTGTGCCGTCTATCAACTGGCAATATATTTTACAATGTCCTGTTACTTTGTGCACATATTGGAATAAATTTTATATTATACAATTGTTATTGTCTTTTACTCTTAAATTGTTTATTTTTACCATGTGTTTGGCGCAACATATTCTTTTTGGATTTTGACACAAAATCGAATCAACCAACCACTTACCTTTTCTCATTATTTTCTGGTACTTTGCGTTTTATTTCAGATATTCAGATTTAAGTTTCATCGCATATATTTATATTGCTCTTTTTACTAGTCCGTTTAGTTATTGCTCTATATCTTGCATATTTTGTATTGCACCAAGGAGCGATTTGTCTGTAAATATTTGTCTACATAATTTTGTCTATATTCCCTTGCATCGTTGATTTTGATATTCATATTTTTTTTCTTCTTCAATGGTTTGATCTTGTTCGTTGGTACGAACTTTTTCAGAATGTTACTGTATTTTTTTTTTTACCATTTCCTACTTATCCACTTCATTTCGTAATTCCGTGATGATCAGAAAGCGATAGCTTCCGTTGCAATCTTCTATTATATTCCATTCAAATAGAGTTAATAATTCAGTGGAGATAATCATGACATCTAATCATGGTTTTATATTTTAACACATATAATAAGTCGACTGGTTTTTGTTTAGGATGTAGTAATTATTTTCTGTTGATCACTCAAGTTATTTGGTACCCGCTTGATTTCGGTCCTGATTTCACAAACTTTTCATTCCTGCATTTAGATTTTCATTCCTGCATTCATTCCTGCACAGCAGAGGCTAGCTGACTAAAGTGTCCTCATATGATCTGATTTTAGAGAGTCCTGTTGTTTATAAACATTATATTAATAAGATTAATTTTTTTCTCGTATATATTTCTCTGGTTTGGATTTCCAAGTCTGGGTCGATGTTATAATGTTCTACGTCTTTATAAGTGACATCTTTCTTTGTGGGGATAATTAGTCCCCCATCATGTTAATTTCCTTTACTGTTTTTTGGATTTTATTATACTGGACCATATTATCTTTAAATTGCAGACAGATTTCTGGTAGCGTAAAGATGTCAGGTTTGAAGTCATCAATAATTTTAATGCGATTATTATGATTCGCTATTAAACCCCATATATTCCACCGATTTCTCACGACAGGCGGCAAATATTTTTCTCCCTGTCTCAGAAAGTTTTATATTTTCTTATGTTCTGACCTTTTCTTTGAACCTGTGGATATCCATTACTTTGTTTGAGACAGTGAAGTTTCGTTTTTTATTTTTTTTTTGGGGGGGAGGGAATTGGTTTCCCGTTTTTCGTTTTCTTCCTGCTCAATATCCTGGGATTTCTTGTGCCGCATTTTGTTCTGTACGAAAAGAAAATTAAATGAAATCCTCTAAACAAACAACACTCTTCCACTTTAATTATACATAACTCGAAATATTTTATGCACTTATTATGAAAGGTGTACATTGAAAAAAATTTATTTGAAATGCATTGTTTGATTGAACGCTGCCGAAATTAAATGAAATCGATGATCTACCTACTACTATATTACTCATACTCATGTGTTAGGTCGAACCTGTATTATAAAAATCACCATTCGAAATGCATTACTTCCCCTACATACATAGCAATATGTACAGCGCAAGTATTGTGACGGGGTCGAAAATTCTAATTCGAAATTTTAAAGAAAGCGCATTTGTCAAACATCCTTGAACTTGAATAGATCGCTTCTGAGGTGATGTATGTGCGTGTATGCTAGTGTGCACTTAATCATTGGCGGCTCGTCAGTTGTTGCGCTATTTCACTTGAAGTTATCGGTTGAATGGATTGTTATTGTTTGGCGGAAATTTCAGGCATTTTTTTTCCGTTTTTAGATTATATTTGACAATACATGTTCTAGTAATGAAATGTGTTTTAATGATGCTCTTTGTCAAGGTACAGGGAAATACTATCCAACTGAATCTGTGTCACCTATTCCGGATGTCACGAGCTGCCACTGGTGCTTATGTATATGTATGAGAGTCTGTGGAATTGATTGAATGATGAGTTTCGATACGCGCAATTTGTTTCCAAAAAAATTGTTACGATTCTTAAAATATATTCTTGTTTGACTGCTCAACTTCACAAATTAACCGTAAAAATAAATGTTTTCAACTATCGTCCATCCGATTCCAAAACACAGAACAGTATTTCGTCCAAATGACTATGTTTCTATAAATACGTACATAGAGGTTAATTGGCTATTCTTTTGCAAGTTTTAGTTTGTATACTGTTTCAATTATTTATTAATCAGGTTCTATATGCCTTACCAAGGATTGAGTCAATCTAAAATCAACTGTTTGACATTATTCATTTACATTTCCATATGCTCCACAGACAACCTAAACAATTTATTAACATTTCATTTTAATCCAGTCATTTTTCCCGCAGTTATTATGCGAAAGTACAGACAGAATGACCAAAGTCAAACATTTTTTAATTATGTCGTAAAGTAGAGTTGCATAACCTTTAAACACCTGCGGACCAATTTCACATAGACTACACAAAGGCGGCCCAGAAGGGAAGGGGGGTACCTGTCAGAAATATATTTTTAGTAAATACCGAAACAAAAATTTAAAAGTAAAAATTAAAAACACATACAGAAATGAGCAAAACAACTCACTTGCTTCAAAAACGTACAGACATCTCCGAAATCCTCTTATTTTTTTTGTAGAGCTAGTGGGAAATTTGAAATTGTCTGGTTCAATGTTGGATACAGAGATCCGTAAGTTTCCCTCCAGGTGTTCATCAGTTAGACGAAAACGACCTTTTGGTTTTACTTGTTTCATTAATGAAAATGATCGTTCACATAAGCCCCGAATAATATTATCGTTTTTTGAGCGTGAATTTTAAATTTTTCCATTTTACAAGGCAAGTAATTTCTGTAAAATTCCAGCAAAGAAACTTCGGAAAATTTAGCTTTCAATTGAGCTTTCCATTGAACACTCGCTTCAGCATTTTTCCAGCACTTAGCCACGAACTTGTGTAAAATAAATGACATTATCATACTGAGAATCTAACTGGGATAGTAAATCTCGGAAGTGACCATGAGCGACTCCTCTGGAACGAATAAAGTTTACTTTTAACGATTTTCATTACATGTTCTATTTTAATAATTTTTGCACAAAGGTTCTCTTGGTATAAGAAGCAAAGGCATGCTACGATTTCATTCCCCACGGCCTTTCTATCCGTTGCCAAATAACTTACTAATCCTTGGTTTAATCATAGCTGGCGTGCCATCGGTTGAAATACCAAGTGACATTTTTAAGTCCAAATTGTACTTTTCCAAGACTAACTTCTTGATAAATGTTTGCTCCTTTTGTTGTATTTTTTATTGGAAGTAACTCCTCCGTAACATTGAAATTACAGTCAATGCCACGAATAAAAATTCACAGCTGTGCAATGTCAGTGACGTCTGTGCTTTCATCTATGGCCAATGAAAACGTGAATTCAGAAATTTTCTCTTTTAATGTTTTTTCAATATCTAATGCCATTTTTTCTGATCTTCTTGCTACCGTCATACGATTAAGGCTTATCTTCGAAATACCTTTTTTATCCGGAAAAGTTATATTTGCAACTTCTTCCAAGTATTCTTTAACCAACTCTCCATCTTTGTACGGATTCAGTTTTTTAACTAAAATTTTCGACACAACAAAACTTACCTTCATTGCAATTCCCGAATCATCAATCACTCTTGTAAAAATATTTTTTTGGTTTGAAAATTTATGTTGCAAATCTTTAATTTTATCCTTTCTCATTTGTCCCGACAGCTTCTTGTACTTGTCAGCATGCATTGTATCATAATGTCTCTTCACATTGTACTCATTCAGTACAACAATAGTTTTTTAGCAAATTAAACATGTTGATTTTCCTTTGCTCTCTACGATAAAATAACGCTCACCCCATTTCTCCTGAAATGCACGATTCTCATCACCGACTTTACGCTTTTGAGACATAGTCACAGAAGTTATAAAGTGAATCGTATGAAATCCAAACGCTTAATTTATCGACTTTCAACTGCTCTTTAACTTTCAGTATACTCGGGAAAATGTTAACTGGAAACAGAAACAAATCCTCCTCCTGCAACAAACACATTCCAATTTCCAGTGTAGGGTTGCCATACGGAAAATTCTCACCAACAACAAGCCAACGAAGGACTAGCATGGCAGGGCATGAATTCAAACAGTCCACTTCTCATTGTAAAAAATAGACAATTTTAAATTTAAAGCTGTTTGATTTGTTCTTTTTATTTGTTTTGTAGTCGAAATTTTAAAGAAAAGTTGATATAAAAAATAATTTTATGATGCAGTTTTTCTTTTTTGCGAGTCTTGGAATTTTTTTATTGTATATTCGCCCATTTGAGGGTGGCGACTGACCGTGAGTTGTACACAACTGTTGTAAAGTGTTAAAAATCCAAATATTCGTTGCATCTCCTTCAGTATGTCAAAAAGACGAAATATGTGTAATTCAACATAAAACGGTGTTTTATGGCAAATCCGTATTTCCAAAGTCTTGGATTCTAGGTCCATCTACGATTGCCAGTCAGAAAGCAGAACGAAGAACACTTCAGAAACTTTTTAATTTAAACAGGCAAGACTGGTTGGACCCAAAAGACTACAGAAATGCCAGAACAATACAAGACAGCCCTAGCAACATACAACTAGTCCCAACAGGACGAAATAATTCAGAACATATACACAATACATCTTAGAAGTTCCAAATGGTAAGGAATGTACAAAACTGGAACAAAAATAACAGAACCAAGATAAAGTTGCAAGATACAAAGCCATATACTGGAAAAGAATAGTGTACTGAACAAATCATTGACTACTAGAAATTTTTCTGAATATTGAAGGATATTACATATTGTGAAATTCAAATTATCATTTGTCTTATATAATACTAACTAGCATCATTGTTCGTAGAATTATAATGGTTTTCCACAGAAAATGTTGCTTTGGATATATTAATATTTTAATAATTATATTTATAATAATGAATAATGATGTCTAAATATCCTCTGCTGTTTCACTCTTTCACATAATTCACCTACACAACATTTTATTGATGAATTTAAAAAAAAATATTTGCATTTCTTCCATGTCGAAAGCCCAGGCCGACCGACTCATCCGAAGACTGAGAGCAGCAATTTTGGCGGCCGGGAATTTCTATGTAAAATTGTTTTTGAAAAATATATAATTTGATTTATAAAATTTTACTTTCCTAAAATGTGACAAATTTCGATCACGGACTTCAATCAGAGAGCTTAAATACAATTTTTGGGACCAGATTTCAATGGATATAGTTAATATAAAGCTATTCATACATCAATTTGAGTATCTAAAATGATGTGCTGCATTTATTATAGAAATGGAAAAATTCATATTTTTTTTAACTATATTCAGTATCCAAAAATATCTTGTATCAATGTCACCCAAACTACCATAGTAGTATTACTACGTTTTAGATCAAATTATATCTAGCCTTTTAATAGAAAATCGAAATATTAAATAATCTTAAGTGAGGCTACTTTAAAGTTGCCCATAAATTTTCATGAAATTCTGTGCAGCCCATTCTCCGGTGATGAGACAGATTTTCGAAGTCGTTATATAGATTGTACATCAAAAAATAAATGGACGTCTCTGTTCATTAATTTAGCTAAAACAAATACATAACAATACAATTCTAAATTTGATAATTTATTAACATTGTACATATTAATTCTTTAAAACATTTCATTAAAACACATTAAAAATGTTTGCTAAATACAAATACATTCGTTAAAATTTTCATTCAGATATAACAGAAAATGAAGCAAATGCCGATTCTTACATTTTTTGAAGTCTACAAAATTGTTCGCAAAATGTTTCGAAGTGTACAAAGTGACCAAAACGGCAATATTTTGCATTTACCGCAAATGATTCAAGCATTTATGACAAATTCACATGCTAAGCTTTAAAATACAGAATCTAAAAGCTCAAATATTGCAAAATTAATTTGTCATTTTCGCGCAGTTGACCTCGAAATGAGTGCATGTTTAAGAATATCGAACAGCTGCTTGAAAATAAAAAATGTTTTCGATTCACTGCCCGATAAAGAAAATCGATACTGCCGAATCGTGTACATTAAACAACGATTCGACAGTATCGTCACAGAAAATCGCGAAGAAGAACGAACACAATATTTTCAAGATCATATTCATAATTCACACAAAATAAAAAAAATATATTTCTTAGTTAAACACAAAATATGCTCAGAATATTCTCCTCTTGGGTTTGACGAGAAACAGTGAAAAAAATGTGTCGTATCATAATATTTTATTGGTTGGGGATTTCACCAAAACATTCCAATGAGAAGTCCTGAAAATATCAATATACCGATCATATTAATATAACCGGTTGGCAGTGCTGTAGAATGAATGAAAACTTAAATAAATAATTGTTAATATGTGCAATTCATTCAATGGAAAACATGGACGTTATTTCTTGCTTCGATTATTACCATTTCCCACACAAGACAATGCATAACCACAAAATTAGAACCAAACGCGACATATACAGCAGCTCAATATTGTCAAATAGTTTGAAAGAACAAGCTTTAATTTTTCTTATATTCAGTATGAAAGAATGAACTTGAATTTATTTAGTTAATTAGATGAATATAAAACATTCCAAGTATTTTAAAATTGTACTTAATTACAGAAAGGTGAGGTGCCTTCAATATGGAACATTTATTTCTTGCCCAATAGACACAGTCTTAACTTTTATTGAAAGGAACCTTGCTGTCTACGGTTTAGTAATTTATTTTTTTAACATTCTTCATCAGATTACTACTTTCCAACTTTTTCAGTATTTGTACAACACAAAGTTATTTACGAAGTTTTTATTAAGCTTAATTACAGTATTAAATCTTCTGAATACATGTAGAACACTTTGGAAATATTATATTTCATCGCTCATTTTTTAGCGAAATAGCACGCCCAACTGGCATCTTACCTATTTATATATTGTTTATCTGAATTATATTTATGGTATAAATTGCAATTAGACCATAATCAACATTCATGTTGCAATATTTATATAGTTCATACATAAATGAACCTTAACTTACTTTTGGTATTTATCTACAATTCACTGAGATAATAAAAAAATTAGAAGATATGAATTTTAAAATGTATTAAAAATTCTAAAATCTAATATTAACCATTCCTATACTACTAAATAAGTTTTACAGTTTCCTAGCTCAAACTCTACTGCTTAACATCAAATTCATTTATAAAAGTAAATATATGTATACGCTATTTAGGTCAGTACAATATACAATCAATTAGTTATGTCTAAATACAAACTTAAGGAAAATGTGAAAACATTTTATTAAAATATTTGTTAAAACTAGGATTTAAAGTACAAAAGGCAAAATCTCAAATAATATAACTCCAATCAGCCAATATCACATATTGCAA
This sequence comes from Amaurobius ferox, assembly GCA_951213105.1. Taxonomy (NCBI): domain Eukaryota; kingdom Metazoa; phylum Arthropoda; class Arachnida; order Araneae; family Amaurobiidae; genus Amaurobius; species Amaurobius ferox. The sequence continues at coordinate 77,234,842 of OX578150.1, forward strand.
TTTAGACTAATTACATTGCGGAAATATCGTAAACTTCAAATAACTCAAATTGTTTAGTAATTTATTACTAGATACACAAGTGTCAATTTTTCAAAATGGATACCAATCTTGCCGTAGAGGTGTCTATAATTTGCTTATTATCACTTGAATGTGAATTTATATTTTAAAATTCATAGAATTTTGGTTCACTATCGAAGTTTGGGATTTTTAGTTATGTACACATTCTTTAATCTTTAACACTAAAATTCTTGAACACATTGTTATTTCCCTTGAAAAGACAATTTTGTGAGTTCCTAATTCAGTTTTCATTAATAATTCAATTTTCGTTAAATCAAATATTTCGATTTGCTATATTCCTTGTCATGTGCATTTGATTTGCAATACCTTGCGGCATTTCTTAACCGGAAGAAGGGAAATTTATTGAACCCATATGTTTAGCAAGCACTTCCGCAGAATATGAAGCGAATTCGTTGGCAAGATTATTTAAAGTATGCCAGTTATACTTCAAGCCGTGGATTCTCCAGAAAAGACGTATGAAACTACTGGCTGTGTCTGGGACACCTCGTACTCCATGGCGTTGAAAGTATCTCACTGCAATTGCCATATGTACACAGTAGAAAAAAAAGTTGAATTCATGGGAATTGCAGCCTTTGGGAAAATATGCCGTGAAGAGTTGGTGTTCCAAGTGAATGAAACTATTGCGATCCCTAACATCGATGTTTAGCAAGAACTTCGAAATATGTTGTTGGTACTTCCCCGTACTTCCAATCCTGTTTACTACCGTCATCATGTCTTCGTTAAAGAATATGTTTACAGCTTCATGTTCTTGTCGTAATCTCTTTGGATCAAACATCTGGTCGTTACTTCCAAATGCAAAAAGGATGAAGTCTTCTGTGAAGTCTTGATCCATCACCGCTACCTCGTCGTTTTCAAAATGTTCAGCCATCTGAATATTTATTCACCTCACAGAATGTTCTTTCACTCCAACACGAGGAGTTCAAAACTGTGTGGTTTATGTAGTTTTGCTTAGTACGAAATGGTTTTATTCTAAATGTGACATTAGGAAACACTGTTGCCAACTTTAAAATATCTGTTGTAGAAAAGTCTTAATTTCCTATTATCTATCCGATTAGAACTCGTTAAGAGAAACAAATACGAATTTAACAATATTAAATATGCATGAATTACCAATAGCTGATGTAATAAGTAATAACAAAGTTATCTGTAGAATACGTTCAGAACTATAGACACTTGCTGCTTGAGGGGAGTTGATTCTACGGAGTGGTTGCGTTAGAGGTAGGGATACGTATTATTACTGAAAGAGGGTTTGGGATTGCTACAGATGTTATAACTTAAGTTTTAGAATTTAAACTGAATATACTAGTTTTGCGATTAAAGTCAAGCAACTTGTGTTTATTTGAAAATATCATTTTATTATTATTGTTATATCTCCCCCTTTTAACTTATCCCCACCCATGTTGGAGAAACCTAAATACGTTGTGGACAACGAGAAAGGATACACCATTAGAATTACGTAACATCTAGACGAAGAAACTAAAGTTATCAAATATTTTGTAAACGGAATAAATCAAATTACTAATATCTTTAACGGTAAAAGAAAACTATCAACTCCATCAAATCTGAAGAAATAAAAAATACATCAATGCAGTGTGGCGTGACGAAATTCCACATATATACACTTCCACCACTTACCATAATGTCCCTTGTTCACTCAGAGATAGTAGTGACAGCTGAAGGATTAAGTACATTGCATATATACATTCAGAGTTCAGAAAATTTTGCGGGTAATAACTTTAATTTTATATATAAATGAAGAAAACAATTAATTAATAAACAAACATTACATATTTAAATCATACCTAAACTTAGCTTGAGGATGTACTAAATTAGCCAATATTATATTTGACAAAATTTATAATTGATAAATTACACCTAATTCGAACTTATATTGCTAAAGTAATTTTCTAGTCTCATAGCTTATCGATATGATTATCTGTACATTTAATTATATTAATATTTATAAATGTAATTCAAAGATGCAATACCTCCAACACTGATGTAAGGAATTGCTTATTCAAATTAACCTCCTCCAATGTTCAGATTCAATATGGTGCCAGGGATAGGCAATAGGAAAAACAGGACACGCGGGCCTCCCGGTTTCAGAAGGGCGATTTTACATCAAGGTCTGCAATGAGGATCTACTATCCAAATGCCGGCAGGTTTACTCGGGTTCACAGTTCGGAGGACGTACCCGACGGCCGATGCCAGTTGGCTCATAGCTGGTTTGATGTCCTGGGAATGTACTCGAAGGTCGATGCAGGTCGGTGCAGAATCCCGCTAAAATGGTACGGCTGCATGCAACAGCTTTCTTGCTGATCGATAGCGGTTAAAATGCTCAGATGAGTTTGTGTTGTTTGCCGCGTAGACTCTGTGTGGCGAACTCACAGCTGCTTCACTTGTCCAATGAGGGTTTTCAAAGATAGTCTGGTTCCAATCCAAATTTATTGGCGGGGAATTGCATTACGACGAAATTAATACACATCCATTCCGATATCAGAGCACTACTCGAGTAGATAATGCTCAAACTTAGTGCATAAGGTTCGGTTTTCGGCAATAGATGTTTGACTATCGCTAAGCATGGGATGCAGGTTTCCAGATTCATATAGAATACAAAATATATGGACTGCTTCGATCCGCTGTCGGGGCGAATGATGATAAATGAGGTGCTTTAACACGAGATCTATGATGGAACATGACTTGAAATTTGAATTCAGATCCCTTAAATTTTTGTGAAGCGCGTAACAAAATAGGGCGTGAAGTTTCCTCGTCTCTTAATTTATTACAGCATTTATGAGAGAAATGGGTGGAAAAAATTCCAGAACTATAAAATGGATTTTGGGGTAACGCTCATTTTGTATGCGTACATATAATTTCCGATAACATGTGGGTTCCCGACTGCCAGGAGGTCTCATCTAAACCCCAGAGTGACTAAACACTTGACAAGGACCATAATTTTCAAGAGATGTATAGTTTCAATTTTGACGTTTACTTCCCCATCTCGTTGTCGAATTTTTATGACCTCCCTCTCATTTTATTTTCTCCTTGGTGCCATACTGTCACATCTGAGAGGAGACATTCAAGCAATTAAATTCTAAGTCGTACAATTTAACTTACGCTGACTTATCACCCCTCCCCCTTATTTATGGGTAGAGCCCGGTTAGCAGGATCAGTGTTTGCACATCGTGTAATTATTGCGTTTTGCTTCATAACATTCAACAGTCCAAAGTCAGAACGATATAAATCCATCCAGAATAGGATAGCTATATGTTAAAGTACATCAAGAAAAGGACACGACAAAATAACTAAAACTACGAAACATAGCCGGTGTAGAAAGTGACAGTAGAGTAGCAGAAAACGGTCTGTTGGAAAAATACATCAGAAAAGGAGTCAATACGGAATACACTGCAATAGAAATAACAGAGGAATTGGAAAAAACAGACCTTGGTATCAGATAATTAGATTTACAAAGAAAAAGTTTTAAACGAAATTGATGACAGAATAAATAAAAAAATAGAACAAAAGAAAAAGAAATACGTCGACATTCTGATTAATCGCTACAGAACCGAAGTATAAGGGGAGAACCCCAAAGTGTGAAAAATGTGCCTCAGAACTGGGTATTTTGCTCACAACTACAGAGGAAACAAAAAGTGCCAAACTTACGAACAAGAACACAAAGTAGAGAGCTACCAAGAATCAAAGAAGAAATACATTAGACGCGGCAAAGAACATGATGCGTTAGACAAGAACAGCTCAGTATTTAAATTAGAAAATTATAAAAAAAATATAAAAAGGAGAATGGAAAGCAACAATATAGCAGACGAGAGGTAAGGAAGCGAGAACTTAGGCCAATTCCGTTGAAAATCAAGGGGAAGATAATATTTTTTTAGGAAATACAGAAATAGTATAACTACAAATAGGACGGCCCAGGAGGAAAATGTCACAGGAACGATAATACATATATTTCAGAAGTGAAAAAAAAAGGTAAGGATAATGGAATATAAAAAATCAAGAGAAATACTCTTGGAAAAGAAAGAAGACCTGGAAAACTATAGAAAGAATAGAAACAAAAAAGAGAAATGAAAAATTTATATAAAAAAATCTCTGAACACAATATGCAAGAAATACATAACCAATCCACAAGCAAAGTGGGGAAACACAAGAACACGATCTGACATCCCGGCATTGAACAAGGGGGAAAACCTAAAACACACAAAAAAATCCAAAAATGTGACTCAAGTTTAATGCTCAACAAAAGGAAATAATGAAAACCCTCAGCTTCAAAGTAATGGCCAAAATACAAAATATAATACTCTCTCAGACAGAGATGAATTTCTTAGCCGCTTTTCTTAAAATTGCGACAGTGGAATATTAAAGGTTTCAAAGCGAATCAGAACAACCTCTTCAGAATTATTGATGATTTTAAACTGATATCAATGCAGTACAGGAGTCCTGGCTGTACATTAAAGAAATTTCGCCCAGTACAATACAAATCAAAAAAGCAAAAATGGAAGTAAGAAATATGCCGGACTAATCATCGCTACTAAGTAATATATTACTTATAAAGACGCCGACCCGGTCTTGGAGATTCAAACTAGAGAAACCTACATGGGAAGGAAAACATCAATTTAATTAATGTTTACAAAAAACGGGGGTCTCTAAATACAGAATAAGATCTTTCAGTCAACTTGGACCCAAAACTTTATCCTTTGTGGTGACATCAATGCAAAAATCAGAGACTGGGGAAGTCAGATCAAAAACAATGCCAGTACCAAATTACTAGAATGGTTAATGGAAAATAACAGCCATATCTTGAACAAAGATGAACCAACTTGTACTAAATGTAATAAAATCAAATCAGAACTAGATGTCAAGATTATATCCACTAAATTACTCCACTTATGTGAATGGAATATTATAGAAGACCTCAACGGCAGTGATCACTACCATATTACCACGGAAATACGTGATATTGTGGAAGAAGGGAAAAGGTTAAAAGCAGAAAATTTACAAATTGGGAAAAATATAATAACGTTCTAGAAAAAGATAATACCGATGAAAAATATTAAACTATTGAAGAAATAAATAAGTTTCAAAGCGGAGATTGGAAACAATATGAAAATAACCAATTACAGACAAACTTCTGCTTAGTGAAATACAAAATATGCAATATACAGAGCAATAAATAAATAGGCCAGAAAAATCGCTAACAGAGATATAACTGATGAAACTTAAGCCGAATATAAAAAAACGCAGCGTACCTGAAAATAATGACAGAAGAAAAAACAATTTATTGGTACAAGTTATTTTAAGTGCCAGTTTTCAAAAGACTATTATAAAATTTTAATTAACTTAAAACCTGGCAAAACAGGCCAGACGTAAAGAAACATTATAAATGGGGAGATGAATTAAAATTACTGGAAAAAATGAACAAGCAGAAAATTTTTTTAAAAAGTATAGTGATGAGAGACGCATAGAATATCGGGAAGTCAAAACAGAAACCAAATGTAAAGAAGATATTTTAATAGTCACTAATCAAGAAATGGATCTTTCAATTAAACAGACTAAATCCTCCTGGGCCGGATAAATTCTGCAAAATCGAACTTCTCAACCTCCGGGAAAGATTCCTCTCAACCGTCTACAATATCATTTTCAACTCTATAAAAAAAAACGAGATACCGAGTGATTGGAAGGCAGCAACGTTAATAAATTAGGTAAAAAAGACCACCATGTCGTAAACTACCATCCAATTGCAGTAACCACCTTCCTTGATCGTTAAAATTCTCGAGACAGTCACTTTATATCGGCTTGATTGGTAGGCTATTACAAAAAAAGTGCTCCAAAATAGCATGTATGGGTTTAAAAGCGGGATAGATATTACTCAATGTCGATATATTTTTGTCTCAATTTGGAATTATAGACACGAAAATTAATCTGTGGTTATTAATCCATTAGGGTGCAGTGAAAATATGGAAAATATGTTTTTTCATATTTGGTGTTGCCTGGGTATGTAAAAGTTGCTGTTGCATATCAGAATCACACTGTAAAAGTTTTTTGGTTTATGTGATCTTGAAATGCCCCAAGGTCTTTGAAATAGGCTTTTTGTTGTAATTTTAGCCGTTAATTTGGAAAATAATAGAATTATGTACAATATCAAATAATTTTTCTCCTGAGTGCTTTAAGATTTTTATTGTATCCGATTATTAAAAAGAAAAGTGTTCTGTGCCATAAAATTGAATCTTGAAGTGCCGAAAATGGTTTGAAATTATAGTTATATATGATATATTTTAAAAAAAATCTAATTTTTTTTATAAAGTGACACATAAGAATGTTACGTAATATGTACATTATGTTATATCTGAGAACACAAATTTCCAAACTTTAAAAAAAGTGAACAAAATCCTGGTTACACAAAACATACTACTGTTCGTTAATGCTACAGATTTAAGTACGATAATGAGTTTTTGTATTGAAGTGCTTCATAACTGAACGTTACTGACGTTTCGATCGAAGAAAGTCATTTCTTTGCTCGTCACAAACAGACCCTGAAGCTTCAGTTACTAAATGAACAAACCTTTCCACACCTTGTGAGTGGCATGAGAAATTTGATTCCTTTACAAGAACCACATTCTCTTCAGAAACTGTAATGGGATGATATGTCTTTCAACACATCTGTTCTATTTTCCTGGTATTATCGTTTCGTCCATCGAAGTACAATCCCTGTAGATTTTTATCTTCATCTGACTGAACTAGCAATTCACGTCTTTTCTTCTGTCATTCTCTTCTTATCTTGCTTAAATCAATCACAGGTGTTATATCACTATCCTTGATGACACTTTTAAAACAACTGAAGCAATTGCAGCTGCTGAGCGATCAGAAATGCCTCATCTGTCACATCCACCTGATACCGTTGGTAATTTTGTACGCATTTGGTTCTTTTTCCGAAAATATATGGAAGTAGTTGGAGAGTCTATTACTACTGGATCATCCGATTCTGTAATTGTATCTAAGTTCTGTACCTGTTATGCATCTGAAGGTTGCAAGATGTCGCCCATTTCAACATTACCACTATCAACTCTTGATAATTTGGCTAACTGGTCGATTCTATCTTGCTTTCGTTGCAGTTGTTTTAATACCAATGTTCCCTATCATCATTTTCCTTTTTATTCGTTGATCTGTCAAAAATGCTCTTTCTTGTAATGGCACCTTCTTAATTTTTTCACAAGTGCAAACAGCAAAATCGCACTTACAACAGGCGATATCAAACAGTTCTTTAGCTTGGGTCTGGAACGTTTGGATTTTATTTTTGTAGTTATTATTGTTGTACCGTTTCTTATAAGGTTTCAGTAACTTCCTGTATTTTTCGTGACAATCTCGAAGCCGTTGTAAAATGCGTTGGTGTGATATCATTGGAATTGTAGCTTTCTTCCATATGTCCTCAATATCAACTACCACTGGTTCAGCAATTTCAGCAAAGGTACTGATTACTTAACTCTACCATCGGTTCGCAATTCCTGCCTTCTGCATAAATATTCTTTAATCATATCATCATAGGTAGGGAACATATTTTTCTTGAAAAGGACTGGTTTCCCAAATACAGGACAAATGAACTTCATACGTGTTACCGACTTTACTTCAGCAGAAGACTATGGTAATTCAGTTTCATTAGCCATGATTATGAAATTAATCAGAAGCTAAAAGTATTTTTTCACTACCATAAACCACTAACATAAGACACTCAAACAGTTTGATAGTAGCCAGAGATTACGCAATCTCATTTATTCACAATTAATATTAATCATTAAATAATAATATTTATTAATAATATATGTTGGTAAGCACAGAAAAATTTTAAATCTGTATAGATAAAAATTTTAAACTACTTACAACTCTAACAGCAAAGTGAGAAATGGCGCTATTTAGCTTTAGCACATGGGAAAGGGGGTGGCACACACCTTTTACTTTATGGGACTCGCCTTCTGAAAGCCTGTTCTCCCTATTTTTAGACTGGTAATCAACCAAACCTGTTCAGGGACGCTTTTTTATGATAGTACAGTGGTTTACAACAGATAAATTACTTTGATTACATTACGGTTTATCATGTTTATTATATATGTGACAATAGTATTATAAAAAAACGAAAACCTCAACTGGCTTGGGGTACTTCAAAATATATATGGAATTTAAAAATATTTCATAGGATTATTTGATTTCATAGTACAAAACATTTCCAAATCCAGGCTTTTTAAAGTTCTGAAAAATATATTTTCACTGCACCCTAGTGGCCATATGACATCAAAAGTCCATATGACAACTCAGACAAATCTTCATTAAAAAACTCATTGCTCTCCATTGCACAATAACATTTGCAAGTGGGGAAAAACGTGTTAAAATACAGGAAAATCCAAAGTAAATGAAAGGTTTATTGCACTAAACTGACTAATTGCAATCTGAGGGTGCCACGGGGGTGCATAATCTCCCCAATTATTTTAATATTTACATGAAGGATTTGAAGTAAAGTATGAAGAAAAAGAGTGAATTTACATCAACCCTGATGATTTTACTGTAATAATCAGCGATAATATGAGGAGGAAATTTACAGGAAAATATAGAACAACCTAGAAAGTATGACAAAATAGACCAAAGAGAAAAACATGGTATGATCAACCAAGAAAACGAAAATCTCCCTCTTAAAAGAAGAGAATTAGGCCGTCTGAATGTTATGAATAGGAAAGAAACAAAATGGGAAAAACAACTCTATTTAAAGCCTGGCCTTGAATAAGAAATGGAACTGGGAAGAGTATAAAAAAATTATGGAAACCAAAGTAAAAAATGCGATGGTAAAAATGAAAGAGAGTACATGGAGTACCGTAGAGTGCATGGTGGATAAAATAAATGTAATTATAACGGTCAGCAATTCAACATTAGAAGCAATTAAAAATGAAAACAGTCCCTGAAGTCACATCTTAATACGCCACGCATATGTTAAGTGTGACTATTTTAGCCAAAAAAAAGTCAATTTTCTGACGTACTCGATAGAGTCATAGAGGCAGAAAAGGGCGTCTAAAATTTTTAGTGAATTATCTTAAATATAATTAGGCTTTTAAATAATTATTTTTCTATTTGTTGCTACAGTAAAGCTGACAGAAGTAGAATAAAATATATGCTATTTAAACTTAAATTTTTTTTTTATTTCCCTTGACTACATTTTGGAACTAACAGTAAAGCATTTTGCTTTACTGTTAATTAATTGCTCAACTTATTATTAAATTACTTTATTTAATTCTTAATTCCTGTTATTTTAATTGCATTTATCCTATATTCAGTGATGTCACAGATTTTACAATACAATATTTTGATAATCATTTTTTACTTTCCCTGCAATATATGGTAATGTATAGGGAAAGTATTGGAATCGTGTCGAAAAATTCAACTCGTTTTCCATGGATCTACACGTTTTGGAACCTATAGAATATGAAAATCTATTTTTAGCGTGACATTTGTGTGTGTTTGTGCAGATTTTGTATCCACGCTAACTGAAAGAGTGATTCAACAAATTTCATAAACACTTGGTTGGTAAGCCTTTGTGCGTGACACTAGTGCTGATTTTGGTACGATTCGGGATAAAACAACCTGCGTTTTATTTTTGTTTTTACGAAATGGCCCCAAAAATTGTCTGTATCAACTCTAGTAGATAAACTCATAGACCAAATTTCACAAAATGTGGCAGACTGGCACTTGTAGGTTATCCTGATGCTGATAAGTTTCGGTAAGACTCGAAAAAATGAAGGTGCCTTTTTTTGCAAAATTTGCCAGCAAAAATTGTTACATTTAGAAATAAAAGAATACGTATGCCCAAATCTATCAATTAAATGCTTATTTTACACGTTATATTTGACGATGAAAAAAATATAATCAACCCGATCACTCTAGATCTCGCCGTTCTCAAGATATATATTTTTTTTTTTTGCATTTTGCATTTTCGCTACGCCACCTTTGAAAACAAGTCAAGTAACCACATGAAAACGAAAATTGAATTAAGGGTGCAAAGTCAGTGCATTTAAAAGTAGTTATGGCCGTTATTTTGTGCAATTAATCTGAATTTATTGAATTATTGAAGAAATAAAGAGAACGTGAATATGAGTCTGGTCTGGCGCGAAAGTCATGTGCTGCCCATATCAGATTTAATACTTTCCTTTTAGTACATGGTAATGTATAGGGGAAATATTGGAATCGTGTCGAAAATCGCAACTTGAGTTTTCGACGGATCTACAAATTTTGGGACCTCTACAACGCGAAAACATTTTTTTGCATGACGTGTGTGTGTGTGTTTGTTTATGCAATGTATCTATCAACTCTAACACCCAAAACTAATTGAAAACAAATTCATAACACTTTACAAGTAAGTCACTTATAAGCTACCTTGGAGCTGATTAAATTCTGGCAAGATTTGGGATAAAACACCATTCCTTTTTTTGCGAAACATGTTGCAAAAATCACATGCATATACTCTATCTAAAAACACTAATTGACCAATTTCACAAAATTTGATATTTAAGTCATTTGTGGGTTACTCTGGGGCTGATTAGATTTCGGTACTTTTGAAGTAAAAAGAAACTGATTTTTTGCAAAATGTCCCGTCAAAATCAACAAAATCTAAAATAAAAGGCTATGTATGCTCTAATGAATCAAAAGTATGCTTCTTTTATACGTAATTTTGACGTAGAAAAACAAAAGATCATTAATTTAGGACTAGCCGTTATTGAGATATTTTAGTTTATTCGTATGTTTGCCGCTTTTGAAAACAAGTACAGTCGTACCAAATGTCTGCGAATTTAGTGCAGTTTCAAATAATCAAGCGTGTTATTTTGTGCAATTAAACTCAATTTAATGAATTATCGAAGAAATAAAGAGAAAATGAATTTGTAACGAAAGTCATGTGCTGCCTACGAAAGATGCTAACCTCACATATCGGTAGCAGTATCACAGACTGCCATGTGTACATAACCGTTAATATGTAGTTTCAAAATAGTCTCATTTCTTAGCTACAGTGTTACCCTGGCTAGTTGGTTTGCCATGTAGGTGTCAATACATTGTGATTGGTAGGGTAGCCAAAAGCGAATGAAAAACACTGCGCAGTATAACTTATAAAACCAAGGCATCAAAAGACTTGTACAAATTTGAATATTTATTAAAACATATTATGAGACATTTAAAAATTCTTTTATGTACGCATGTTTCAAAACGGTTTGCTGAATATTTGAAATATAAAGAAATTTTTACTGATTAAGTTAAATTTCACCCCATAATTCTGAGAACATTTTTTTTAAAAACAATTTTTATTAAAGTATTTGAACTCAGTATGTTAAAAGTAGATATTACTACGCATTATATTAACAGGAGATGAAATTCAAATACGCAAAATGTCCTACTTTCAATTAGCCATTTTTGCACAGGAAACTTAAATTTAGGTTTATGTCTGAAAGTAAATTTGTAGTCAGTTTTGTACATTGGATCTATTAGAGTAAGTTGGATATTTCATCTTTGATATCCATTCATCTAAACTTTCAAATCCAATTCATTGCTGTAACTTGATTCATTAAACAACTTTGAGTCAGACATACTTGATTCAAACTCAGTTATTGGTGACTGAAATGTCCTTGAAATGTCCTTGTTTTCTAGATATTTTCTGCGTTTGTTGGCAACGCCTGTTTGTTCATCCTTTGGCATAGAACGCTTCTGTGATTTTACAAGCTTTTCCTCAATTATTTCTAAACCACCGTAATTTTCTTCAGTCAAATTACTAATTTCGCCATTTTCATTAGTCATATTATCTGCCGCATTTTGAAAGGCAGAATTTCTAGGAATTTCTTCATCTGTTGCCAAGCTTTTCGGCGATTCCTCTTTCATGCAACGGTTCTCCATGGGCACCGATCGTCTGGCAATACTGTTCAAAATATTCCACCCACCTTCAGCCATATTTTGGTCCTTCAAGACATGGTATATGGATAATGACGCTTTATTAGGAGCATCTAGCAGGCCACGCTTATAGAAGACCAACGCCACAAACGCTAAATGTACACAATACTGGAGGAAGCGGTTGGGATCGTATCCATCAGGAAAATACGTATGGTGCAAGTCCTTTTTTAAGCTTATGTAAGTTTCGCTATCAAAACTTTTGATATTTTGAATGGATTGGTAAATTAAATGAGGAAACTCAATATTAAGTACCAGGAATTCAACTGCATTTTGTACGGTTTTATTGAAACCTTTGTACACAACATCACCATATTGTTCAACTGTAAATTGCTGAATCAAACCTGGATCTTCATCTGGTATCATGAACCTAATAAAGTCTTCGGCGAATAACATTTTATCTGCGTTCACATGGAATTGAATATTTTCAGCCATTGTAATATTAATTCTACTAACAATTTCTTGTACTGTAACACAACTAGCCAAAGACTATAAATTTTACACAACGTCGACTAGTACATGGAAGGATATCATTCTAAATGTAGCATGCAGAAACGATGTTGCCAACTTTATAATGGTGTAACAGAAATTTTTTAAGGCTGCTAATATTTATCCAATGAAAACCCCGCTAGGTGAAAGGAACACACATTTAACAGGATAGTATATGCAGGATTCACAGATAGATTATAAAACAAATATAACACGGTTAAACGCAGATTGTATTCAAAACTGTCGACACTGATGTGTATAAAATAAAATTATTATTTCAAGAATATTTATTGGCTGGTACTTTCACCAAAATCATTTCGGTGACAAAATATAAGCCAATGGCATGTATCTAACTGGTTGACAGTGCTAAAAAGGCAATAAATAAAAGTGTATTTTAAGTTCACTTTCATGAAAAACATAGATATGAGCAATATGCGTTATGTGAAACATGAAAACCATCTTAGTTTACTTTGATTACTATTTTCTCTTTACTATTTCCACCAATCAGTACTATATCCCATAGACACTTAACGGCAAAGTGTATTAAAACCCGTTGACATCTGATGTTTCTAAAGGAATATTATCATTTCAAAAATATTATTGGCTCAGACTCTCACAAAAATCATTCCTGTGACGGGTTGCAAACCAATCGGCTGGATGTAGCCGATTGGTAGGGCTGAAAAGGTCTTGGGAAAAAATATTAATAAATGCTAATTTTAAGTTCATTTTGTGAAAATATTGGTATAAGCAAGGAAGGCTAGTGCAACGTGAAAGAGCATAAATAACACAATAATGCAGCATATAGCTGTTTCGAGGATATGCTGAATCCCCTTCGTCAATGCAAGAGAGTCAACAGGGTCTAAGAGTCTCCGTAATTCGAACCCAAAATCTTTTGAGCTTCGGATATGTTGGTTCTTTTGCAGTGAAGAAGGAGATCCACGTGCCCTCAAAACAGCTGTATGCTACACTAATGTATTACTTGGGATTTTTCACGTCGCTATAGTTTCCCTTATCATTCACTCAAAGTGCATTTTACAACATTATTAATATGAGTAATTTGATATATGTCAAACATGAAAGCCATCCATCATGGTTTACTTTGATTATTATTTCCTGCAAACAGTACTATTTCCCAAAGGCATAATGCTTGGAAGCATAAACCTTATAAACAATACTGACATCTATAACATTTTAAATAGGAAAGTTTGTTAGAAACGACGAGTTTAAACTAGTGACATATTCAGTTTGAAAAATTACTATGGATAATTTAGCTATTTTGATACCCCACTATCGAATGTTATTATTGTATTTTAATCCCTCGACATATTTTTAAACCCTCCTTATTTTAATAAACTTGATGTACTTCATTTTCTTTATGCATCTCTGAAAAAAATTCTAGATTTTTTTGCTTCTAAGTTTTTAAAAGTAAAGAAACTAGAAACGTGATGCTTTCACTTCCGATTTTCCCCATGTTATATAAAAATTAAAAAAAAAATTGCTTTTCTATAAATCTTGATGGGCTCTTTTGTTTGATATCCCACTCCGTTTCTTCAAAAGCATTTTCCTTTTGACAAATGGATTTTTCCCCACCCTCCTTTCCACGAAATTTTATTAATTTCTTTTCAAGTTTGTTATTATTGGACAACTATTCTGCAGGGTGTCCCAAAAAGATTGAATCGCTCTTTAATTCTTTACCAGTTGGAGATAAGTGGGCAGTGTAAATTGCAAAAATGTTGAAAGTGCGGTAGAAAGTAAGACTACGTTAATGAAATAGTCCTCCCAATAATTTTCAAAATCTGCACTTTTTAAATTTTTATGCAACCCCCCTTAGACAAATTTGGTCAATAAGAATTTTTTTATTTTTAATACAAAAGAGCATTAAAGGAACGCATATATGTATCTTTAAAATTGAGCGAGTTATATTAAATTGAAAATTGAACATTGTGAATGGGGACCATATATCAAATTAAAATTGTAAATATGTTACATTTCACAAAAACGTTAAAACTGGATGATAATACTGTGTAACTGTCTGATAATACTGTCTGTGTAATGCTTTATTCAGACGCATTTATGAAAAAAAATTTTGACACATATTAACGTATTTTTGATCTAAACAATTTTCGTCGTCAATTTGTTTATGATCCCTATTTTCACTTATGAAAACGCCTTTCACATGGTACGGAAGAGTGGCATAAGACAGATTTTTCCTTTATCATAATTCAGTTGATTTTAAAGATACAGATATGCGGTATTTTAAAGATCTTGTTGCATTAATAATAAAAATTTTCTCATTTACCAAATGTGTCTAAGGGGATCGTATAAAAATTTAAAAAGTGTAACTTTTCTAAAATTAATAGGGAAGGCTATTTCATTAACGTAGTCTTATTTCCTACCGTACTTTCAATAATTTTGCAATTTACATTGCCCACTTATCTCCAACAGTTGAAGAATTAAAGCGATTTTCAATCTTTTGGGGACACCCTGTGTACCTGAATGACAAATTTCAAAGTTGTCTGAAATAGAAAGGGAGGGTGGGAGGTGGGGGCAGAAGGAAATGCGCAGCTCATGGATAAGATTCCTGTTTGTAACTACAACTGAATCTTATATATTTACATAATGGTACTCACTTTTGACCTTTATCGTAATAAATTTAAAAAAGGTAATAAAGTTAAATATTGAGTTTGAGTTCCTTTTACCAAATAATCTAAACGAAGATTTTTTTTTAATTTTAGCAGTAATATGTAATATGTACAATGATTATTCTCTAATCAACCTTCAGTATCTCGAAACATTTAGCCGTCAAATGACGTTGTCGACCCACCAGTGGGGGTGTACACACTACACTCAACAAAAGAGATATGTCTGCATTCGGGACTCCAGCATACAACCTGGTAGCAGAGCTTAACAAAGGCTGAAACGAAGATGTAGATGTTCAGGTACACTTACCACATATAACTTTATATTTTTACACACTTTATGGTTATGTAGGAAGCTAAGTTCTAGGATGAAGAACACAGCTGCTATGGAAGTTCCATTAGACTCCAGCATTAATCATAAGCTTCCAATATTTGATATATCTTTAAATTAGAAAACTTTATCTTTTCTTTCTTCATTATCACATTAGATATAATTACCTTATATTCTCTAAGTTTATTTACATATTGTGAGTACTGGGAGAGAAGTTCCTGAGTAAGATGTGTAAATTATTAAGTGAATGTCTAAGTGACTTGTCCAAAGCAACAATGATGACGGGGAACTGTACGGGATGCCACATATAAAAAAAATCTGATGTGGGCAACACATGACTTTCCTTATATAATGTAATGAATTTACTACTTTTACAGTAAAAAAATAGGTTTTTCTTATAGTAGATACTAATATTCTTTCCAAGATATTGAATTTTCGACAATTTGTCGTTATTTTCATTGATTTAGCGTCATTTTTATCCATTTGGCGAGATTTTCGTTAATTTGGCAACATTTCAAAAAGTCGTCAAGCTGGCGACATTCCGCCAAATTCGTCGCCAAAATATCGCCAAGCGTTATGGACGAAGAAATAAGTTATTCTTACAGCAGCTAAATGACTACTGGCGTTCAAATACAAAAGTATTTCCCAAAGTATCTTTTCTCGTGAATGAAACGAGCTAGATCCACGAGAATGATGTCTCCCAATCTATCGCATGACATTACATGTGAAAAATGAACACATTTCTCAATATAAAATAAAAGAAATATATTTCCTATGACATTTTGATAATTTTTTTGAAAAATGTGCAATATCTCGAGAACGGTTCATGTTAACGTTCTAAAATTTATGTTAATCGTTTTCTAATGAAAAATTACATTAGAAATGTCCATTTGCGTAACTTTATTAGTGATTTTGATTTTTTGACGATTTTTTCAAAATTTCATTCGAAAATTTAGGGGTGTTCCGAACATTCGATTGCGTATAAAAACAATAGGCTTCCGGTGTTTACAGATTGTGATTTTTGTACCAAATTTGGTTTGAATCGGCCCATTCGTTCGTCAGTTATCGTCTCCACAGACTCACACCACTTTAAAAATGTTTGATTCGTGATCAGGGATGCTCGAAACGTGCTCTCCCGTCGAAAACTCGAATTCTCGACCCCGTCACAATACTTTCCTTATACATTATGTATATAAGGAAAGTAATAGGAGTGTAAAAAATAAAAAAAAAATTCCCGCGTGCAGGATCCACACTGCTACAATCAGTTCGCGACACACGCCTTCCTGGTAACTCTTAGTCATGTAATTTTTTTGAGCAGAAATACATAGTGAACTGTCAATTATCTCCAACAGCTTCACCTAACTTCTGACTTTTCTCGCAGTCAGGCTTCCTAACTATTTTTTGAGAGAAGAGGAAACAGCAGGCAGTAACGATACATAATTGCAGCAAATGCCGACCGGGATTTTAAAATTGTCACCACGTTTACTTCTTCCAAGTACGTGTAACTTTTAGATATGTTTGCGTAACCAAAAAGAATTCCAAAAAGTTGAAAAATTTGCAGCATTAGGCTTGAAATCCTAACGATGACCGACTACATTTGTGTAAATAGGAATTCAATTTGCAAAATAAAATATGTGTATGCAGGAACAAACGAAAATAAAAATATTGTAAAACAAATTTCAAGTCAAAATCATCTCTCTCAGACTCGAAAGCATAATCGGTATGTTTTTATCACATAAAGTGAAGTCATATTCAGTTTGTCAAATAAATTCAATTTTAGAATCTGTTATTTCATATTATCTAGGTTCAAATTTTAACTTTATATTGAATATTCAAGAACCAAGAAAATTATCAATACATGAATCAAAATATGAATTTTTAAGTTCATATAAGATTTTAAAAATTATTGCTGTTAAATAACAAAGTTCTTGTTAAGATATCCACATAGGATATCACATTACTTCCATGTAATAAAATAAGTAATATATAGGAATATGTATTTGAACTTCAAAACTGAAATTTCTGAATTTCTCAGAAGAAAATTTCTTATTTGTAATAATAATTCTTAAATTCCAATTATTAAATGAATTTTTCCATGTAGTTATAATCACTGTTATTAGAGTACAATATTTTCATTTAATTAAAATCAAGATTCATTCAATGTTTTCACAACATTTCAGATAATTATGAAATCAGATGATCATATGGTAACTTATAATTCAAATGTAAATTTGCATTGTAACAAAATTGCATAGTAAATAATACTTGATTTGTTTACTTTTAACCTTGTAACCTCTTTTTTTGTATAAGAACCAATATGATTTGCATAAGTACTTATTTCAAAGAAACATTCTTTTGTTATGTTTAGATCATCTTTTATACTTATAAAAACAATATGTGATATCACAATAAAATTTCTCTCATTTGTCAAGTTAGATTCAAATATTGTATGAGAGTTCTTTCATGAACTAAATTATATATTTGTAAATAGCACCATATTTGTTTATAATTTGTAAACTTTCAATATAACCTTCAATATATCACATTAATTTAAAGAGTATTTTAAATTTTCATTATATATGGAATCTCTGCATAGAATCACAAAATTTTTCCTCATCACAAATTTAATTTGTAAAATATAATTGTGAAATAACATAAACAATCAATATAGAATAAGTAAATGAATAGGTTCGAATCCTGGTCACGGCACCACATGTCACAATGGAACATGGGCGGCGCACACCAGACTTTAAAGTGCATCCAAGGACAGGAGGGCGGAAAGGAGTTACGAAATAAGCCCCCTTCCAAGGATCACACAACCAGAAAATAAATTAGATATTAAGTACGTTTACTTAATTTAGCGTTGTGTTTGGCAATACCTCAGGTCCGGCTGCCCAGGCTTACAAAATGCAAACTGGACACACAAGCACACAGCAAAGTAACACAAAGATCAGGTTGAGAAAACATGAGACAAATGATCATACTAAACTTTTTCTTTTATTTATATATATTTATATATATAATATTAAAATAATGAAACAAAGATAATTCTGGCCATTTTCAGTATTTTTTATTGAAAAATAACATTTGGCCTTTGCACTTCAAGGAAGAAGTATTGATCCGATCTCTTGATGTAATAATATATTTTCACACAAATGGTCACGACATTTTTCATAGAAATTAATTTGAAGACCATTTATCTCGAGAAATTTAAATATTGAATAGGATTATTATACTTCATGTATTCCTTCAAAATAACAGAACCAGATATCGGTTCCAGACACTTTCAAGACTATAAATGCTCTCATTTAGAGCCGCTGGCTAACACTGAATACCTGAATTCAACATCACTGTAAAGGATGATCACAAACACACACCGGTTGATTTTTAGTCGAGAATCTCACTGAACGATCTTGGCGGAAACAATCCAAACACCTTGACTGTATTTCACTTGTCTTTATTGTAGAACAACCAAATAATTCTCGAGACTTAGCAAACTTGGTTGGCGTAATCTAGGATCTCTTCGAAACTGCTAGTCATACCGGATGTCATCGCCCTCGACTTCTTTGTCTACTATTCAGAATTTTCCGAAATTAGATCTGAAATAAATAAATGAGATATTAAAAATTTGAAATAAAAGCAAATGTCTTGGACCACACGGATTATAAGATTCCTTCTGAATCAAAGTTATAATCCGAAACACAAAAATGACCGTTGGATCAAAATTCTTTTGTGTCGAACAATCAGAGCGAGCAATTACTAGCTCCTACTCCAACGAAAACTCAGGCCAAGAGAGCCCCTCTACTGTAAAAAATGGTAATATCGGTCGTCTCGACCTTCAACTTCTTGCGCGAAATTAAATGCAGCATCCAACGGCTTGTGCGGCAACCTCGCCTGCAGGAACGAAACCACTGCTCCGGGCAATAAATAAAGAAATTATCCTCGAAACATCTGCGGAAGCGAGATCCCACGCTTTCTGCATGAAAAGTGCAAACTCGTACAGAATTAAAACCTCGGATTAAAAATGGCTTCCGAAAGAGAATGATTTCGGAGAGAACAGAAAAATGTCGTGTTTCACACTCGTACAGTCATAAATCACTATGACATTCTCAAAGCTCCCCCATCTGTATCCAGGAATCGAAACCGTCACCTATGCATCGGAAGACCAAAACGCAAACCCCTCGGCCACAAGTGGTCTTTGTTTCACATGGTAAGACCATTTTGGTAGTATGTGTTTTCGACTCTGGAAAATCTTGACAATTTATGTACCACAAGCCTAAAAATATGCTTTTAGGTGCAATGTTTATCAACCGATAGCCGATTAATAGGATTTTGCAAGTGGTGTTTTTTTGCAGTAACTTTTAAAGCGTATACAGCTTCATTAGTGGATTCAAAACGACGTGAGTGTTGGTCGAGTGTACGTATGGATTTAAATAATTTTTAGTTTTCTTGATTCAAAACCCAGATAAAATGAATTCTGATAATGAAAACAAAGAAATTTCTCCAGATTCTTTGTCAGAGTGTTCTAATCGTTCTTTGACCAATGATAGCAACGATTACAGTGACGATAGTGATATTATAGGGTATATAGAATATTATTTGGGATAACCGTTGCACTAGCTCACACGATAAGCATAACCGAGTCGGTATAAGGCAAGACTCTGCATTCAAGTTAGCAGGTCTTTTCCGTGTAGGCAATGAAACCGCAGCCAGTAGATTAATTTTTAAAAGGATTCATAGTTCGGAAATAATTGCTTCCCGACAGAAGACATAAGTGTTTTCTCTCTATTTTAGAAAAGAAAAGTAGCCGTCGCTGTTTGACAAGTTTCTCGTTCCTCTGCTCCATAGCGAAAAAACTATAGCATACAAAATTATAAAATTTGGAACACTTATAGAGAAAGGTGCTTGTAGAGAAACATGCTGAAATAAACCATTTTTCGATATACTGTAGTTTAAGAAATCTTTAATGTTAAAGTCAAAGGCGAAATATTTAAGCTGAAAGTTCACATCCTGGATAAACTAACAATAGCAAGATCACGAATTTTTTCAGTCAGGTACCTACATAGTTGAAATTTTGCAGGTCGAAACCTTTTTTATTTTCGACGAAGTTTACGAGGTATTCTACTTTCTATGCAGTTCTAAAGTGAAAAATATTCTTTAGTATCGGCACGTCCATCGATGTTCTTTGTCTCGTACAACAAAAACTATAGCATATATAATTATAAAATTTGGTACATTTGTAAAGAAATAATGAGGTGATACAATGAAATAAACTTTAGTTTGGCTTGAAATAGCTGACGAAGTGAAGCCTTTCGAAACGCGAAGCAAATTACTGGGGTTGGCGAAGCGTAGCGAGCTGGGGACAGAGCCCCCTAGTTGTAATAAAAATATATGTGAAAACTTTAGGACTCTAAGCATGCTGTTACATTTTCTTAAATCTTTAATGAGTTACAGATTTCGATCACGTTAATAAGTACATAAAGAAAGTGTCTGTTTTTTTCTAACCATATAAAGTACCCATTACTGATAAAGTCCGAAATGTAATTTTCCCATATGCAATCAAAAAATAGCTACGGGCAGCTCAACTGGTGAAGATTAAAACATGTTTTAAGTAGGGATTAAAAAGAAAATTATATAAAAAAAAAATTAGTTCTTAATTATTTTTACGAATATTTTAGAAATATGTATTACATTTAAAACACACCGACGTGCCCCTCTTAAAAGTCACGCTTAAATCTTTTAATAATATTATAACTTCATTCCGAAATAG
This sequence comes from Amaurobius ferox, assembly GCA_951213105.1. Lineage (NCBI taxonomy): Eukaryota > Metazoa > Arthropoda > Arachnida > Araneae > Amaurobiidae > Amaurobius > Amaurobius ferox. The sequence goes on from OX578150.1 coordinate 77,256,125, forward strand.
TTAAAATTTCAAATGATTAAATGTGTTTAAACTATTTAATTTTAAAGCGTGCTCGGCTACAGAATTGTTTGAGAGTCCTGATGCAGGCCTCTATTCAACTGGGCAGTGCTGCAGAAGTGCATACATATAATATGTGCCATATACATATATCATGCAGCATACTCCTCTGTACAAAATATCCCGAATTCATTTGTTGTATATATTTCAATTCGTTGCTGCCTTTGTTTGGCTCATCGGTCAAAGTACAGCACTGGTGTGGTCCGTTCTGTAGCGGCTATCAATTAAACGAAATCATTAATTATATAAAATATAGTTCAAAAATATTATCGTTGTATATGAACGGTATGCATAAAAATATTAAATTTTTCACAATATCAAATTTTTTGATTGCAGCTAATTTTTATGTGCACTGCCGCAGGAATATTTTGCAAAACTTCAATACTCAGGTATTAATATTATCTTCAATAAAGTCAACGTTTTTGAAGTCATTTTAGGATTTGCACTCCAAAACTACGATACATTCGTCGTTTATTGTTTGACTCACTGAAATTTGGGGATTAAACGTAATATCACGTTATATTTACCTATTCAATATAAAAATACAGATTTTTCTGTATTTTGAGAATAGGAAATTTGTAAAGTTATTAAAAGGTTCCTTAGATATCTTCGCAAGCTTCTCTTTCACCCCCCCCTACTTTTAATTACTTCTTTAACAGGTTTATTCACGCATTCTACTATGCATTGAGTTAGGTTGTTTTGACGCTGTGCACACGAAGATTAATTGAAGCAGGGCCGACAATAGATTCGGAAATACTGATTTCCATTTTCACAACTGATTGTCTTCAATAGTCCTGGAAAATGTACTGCACACGTTCTGGAAATTCTAATGGAGAAATAATATTTTTACTCGTAATTTGCGACATTTCCCCGCTTTCAGTAGCCCACTAGATTAATATATCGAAATCCATAAATATCTATCGAATCACAGTACTTCTAAAATAGTACATGAAGCCTCTCATTAAAGACGATCTATGTGACCTAGGATATGTGTGCCCACTATTCAGTCCACTCGAATTTCTCGATCTAGGATATGTGTGCCCACTATGTGCCCACTATTCAATTGTGACCGTTTTTTCGGAAAAGTGAGTAACGTTACAATACTTTGTAATGTGATGGCGACTTTCTCCGCAGCTTACTTTAGTGCACTATGTATTTGAACTGTTTAGATATCATTGTATTATGAATTGTAGGTAAAATGTAAGCAATGCATACATACACTGCACAATATTTGATATAAAACAAAGTCATCACAAGGGCTCTTTGAATATTAATATTTATTAAAAAACTTATTTAATATTTTGAAATGTGTCATATATACAGCAATCGTTTTGAGAACGTTTTCTAAAACAAAATTAATCGGTAAAAGAAATTATTTAATCAGAAACAATATGAAACAAACCAAATGCAGATTATTAAATTTTTAAATATTGAAAAAGTCAACTGGACAGTCCTGCAGAAGACTTGCATATAATATAAATAGTACATTTAAAGGTCTTTATGAACAGCAGACAAGTGCTCTAAATTAACATTAGCGAATTTCTAAACAATCCTACACAACGGAACTGCCCAACATGATTGATCCTACATTGTATTTCTCGAATTCAGTAGTTCTATTTCAATTCCTTTCTGGAACCAGTTTATATCACGTGTAACAGCGGTTAAACGAAATCATTATTTATATAAAATATACCTCTAAAATATTATCGGTATATATGAACGATATGCATAAAAATAATTATGTTTTCACAATCTCTTTGATTGCAGTTACTTTTTATGTGCACTGCCGCGAGAATGATAGTTACAAAAACTAAATACGCTGATTTATTAATATTATCTTCAATAAAGTCAAAGTTTCCAAAGTCATTTTACGACTTGTACGCTAAATCTGCGTTACATTTGCCTTTGCGTTTGACTTACTGAAATTTGAGGATAAAACTTTGTATTATTACGTTACACTTACCTATCCAATTCAAAAATACAGATTTTCCTATATGCTAAGATTAAGAAGTTTATAAAAATATTTAAAGATTCCATAAATATTTCTTTGCACGCTTCCATTTCAATCCTGTATTAGTTACTTTTATAACAGGTTTATTCATGCTTTCTACCCATGTATTGGGTTGGTTTGTTTTGTTTTGTTTTGACGCTATACATACGAAAGTTATTTGAAGCATTGATAATTGACATTGTTAATTGACATTAGATTCTGAAGTATTGATTCACGTTTTAATAACTGAAAGTCTGTGGTTGTTCGGGAAAATGTGCACCTTGCGTTCTGAAATTCGTAACTTGCGTCTAACACGAAAATGGTATATGTCTAAATTCCAACATTTCACCAGACTCCCAGTAGCCGAATACTTAAATCTATCCAACTCCATGTGTCTCGATCGAATCACCTCAAAATGATTCAGGGTGATTAAAAAAGATGGGTCAAACTTTACGAGGTGGTAGTATACATCAAACTCAGCATTTTTCGGCATAGTTTTCCGGGTCGAAAATGAAACGCTTATACGTTATAAGACAAAGTTTAGCGAAGTGGTCCCAGAGCTTTATCCCCCCACGATCGAACGATCTGTCATGTCTTAACTTATTTTACTGGGGATATCTCTAGAGTCTTGTCTGTGACACTCCCCTTGAATCTGAAGAGGAACTCGTCGCCAGAATTCCTGAGACTGCTCCGGAAATACACAATATTCTTAGTCTGTTCGAGAGAGTTCGCCAATCCCTCCATTGGCGCTGTGCGACACGCATTTCAGGTTGGCGGTAGCTATTTTGAGCCATTACTGTAATTATTGTTATTAAATATCATTTTATAAGTTATGTCATTCTTGACTTTACGCCTCACCATATCGGTTTCACCATTAAGCGCCCACTGGTTCCTTTAAGTTTCATTTCCGACCTGAAGCTGTGTGCTTCTTTGAAATGGCAATCCTTTACGAGTTATATAAAGTGAAAATTAATTTCGTATTTTAAAACTTCAAATTTGTATTCATGATTTATATTTTCCAAAAGTCTTAAAATTACCGAATTAAATGGCATTAGAAAAGTTATGAACTTAAATTACGCAAAAAAGATTTTAAAAATAAGTTGCGTAAGAACAGTTATGCAATTTAATTCTTTATGAAATCAAAATGAACATTCGGTTCTTATATCACCCCGCTTGATAGTTAATTTTCAAACATTAGAAAATATAAAAATTTTTACTGTCAAACTGAAAACAAATATATTATTTTCATACGCGATCGAAAACGTACACTGTCTTCCAAAAATTAAGCACGAGTTGTGCGCTCAAAAAATGGATGCATTTGGTATGACCTACTGTTGTTAAATATGAAGTTGTGCAAATATCAAAATACTTGTTCAATAGCGGTTTTTTACTCTAAAAATATAAAAATTAGGCGCGAGGAAGGGGAAGCGACTTGTTAGCGCGGAAGAGTTCCAAAGCTAAAAATATCAGGGTTGATTTTGGATTAGATTATCTTTGTGACTTTCGAAGATTCTGAACGCTGGCTTACTGTTGAGGAAGATGACGCAGGACAAGTCATTAAAGAAAGTAGCCAATTTCTATTCTGTGAACAATTTTGTCATTTCTTGTTTAAGTAGATAACTCCTAACAAATTGTACAGTTATCCCGCTACAAGTCGTCCTAGGACTACAACAATCTCCGCTGACCGTAAGCCTCCGTAATTTGAAATATAAGACTAAATATGCCAGATATGTTGAATATGCCTGATAATTAGCCTGTTTCGTACTTTTTTACGTAATTTTCGACGTCGACAAGAATAAAATCAACCTTAGTCTAGGTAGAACCATTCATGAAATGTTTCAGTTTGGCACCATCGCTACTGAACGTAAGTTCATTCGCCAAATTAAATCTAATTTAAACTTCAAATTCGGAGTCATTTAAAATAAATAGCCTTTTCATTTTGTGCCATTAAACTCAATTTAATACATAAAGAAAGAAAATAAATTTGAGTAGCGAAAGTCATGATTTGACACCATTTTAATTGAATCATTTTCCCCAGTAGAATCAGATTTCCCAGTTAATTTTACATAGTTTTGACACCGTAAATCTCACATTGGTTAAATATACTGCAACCATTTCTATTTCAACAACTATTAAATCATTTTAATGCACTCAGCGTCTACTAAATTTTGGGATGCTTTTTCTATGCATTTTCAGATAAAATCACTGACATTTTAACCAAACAATATACCATAAAAGTTAACACTTTATAAATGATATTTCCAATATAAAATAGTGAAACAATGACTAAATTTAACATTAGTTATTTTATTTTAAAATAAAAGGAAATGTTCTGAAAAGTGATATACTTAACTTGACCTGATATCCTTGAAAATCAATAGGTCTCGTATACTGACCCGTACTTCAATTTTAGTTACAATGCCCTAGCTCAAACTGTACTGCTTCATGGATAATTATACCTATGTAAAAATAACTATGAAAAATTATATTGAACTCTTGCCAACTACATGAAATTAGTATTTAAAATAAACTATTGCACACAGAAATGAAAAAAATTTCAGAAGTTCAAAATTCCTGAGAGCTAATTTCCAAAATCTTAACAAATGTACATTCAGAAGAACCAAATGATCCAATGTCTTCCACATTTAAATCACACCACTGGCGTAAACAAAATAAATTTTCAATCGTATTCGTAGAATGTGGCAACATCTGTTTGGAAACTTTGTAAACTTTTTCCACTACATAAAGTTTGCTCTTTAGGTATTATAAATTGCAGAAAAGGTATAAAAGAATGCAAGCATTGGGCAATATTTAATATAAATCAAAGCATCAAAAAGGCATTTATAAATCTGATCATTTATTAAAATCACACATTTTAATGTTTTAAAAATATTGCATTACAAATGTTTGTTGAAACACAAATTTATCAATTAACAAAACGATTTTAACAATCAAAGCTGTACAACAAAGCAGATACTGATTACTACATTTTTTGATATATATAAAGCTGCCGATAAAATTAAATTTAAACCGATAAACTTGCTGAAGTTTGATATCCAACACTTGTCATAATGTTAATTTAAATAAACGTTCTTAAAAGTTTTTATGATAAAACTCAATGTCATACATTAAAATACAAAAGCTGATATCTCAAATATTCCAATTTCCAATCGGTCGTTTTTGCGCAGTGCAAGTTAGAATAATTTTTGGATATACTAACCAACAGCATGAAAGTCAAAAATATCTCGTTATCAGATACTCAACTGTCAAATTTGCTGTTACCATGGCGGTTACCAAACATGCCAGAGACAGAGGTTTAAAATTGTTGAAAATTCCAGTTGCATTATCACTTAAAATTGGATATATATATGTTAAAATTCATAGATTGTTGTTTGTGAAGTTTTTATTAGTTTTCTAGACATTCTTTCATCTTTTAGACCATTAACATAACCTCTTGGACACATTAGCTTGTTCCTTTTACTAAAAACGGCGCCTTTTCACTTTTGGGATGTCTTCTTCCTCTAGTTTTGCTAATTTAGCGTGTGGTTCAACAGACGAATCGTCAGATGATATACATTCACTGGTCTCATCATTTGATCTCTCTGAATTACGGTCGGAAGGATTTTCAGATGTTTCATGATCAGAAGATGATTTTTCAGTGATCGCATCATCTGAATTGTCTGATAAATTTTGATTGGAAGACTTTACTGATGTTTCATGATCAGAAGATGATTTTTCAGTGATCGCATCATCTGAACTGTCTGATAAATTTTGATTGGAAGACTTTTCAGATGTTTCATGATCAGAAGATGATTTTTCAGTGATCGCATCATCTGATCTGTCTGATAAATTTTGATTGGAAGACTTTTCAGATGTTTCATGATCAGAAGATGATTTTTCAGTGATCGCATCATCTGATCTGTCTGATAAATTTTGATTGGAAGAATTTTCAGATATTTCATGATCAGAAGATTGTATTTCCGGCGATCCCGGATCCACGACGTGCTGAGTATAGGATTCAGTCACAAATGTTTCGGCATATTTGTTGACAGCAGCCCACCCAGTCTGCTTCGCATCGTTGAATTTGAAGACACTATGTATTGCGGTTGCGGCTTCAAAAGGGGCACTATCAACTTCACGTTTGTGGAAGTATAAAGCCGCAGCCGCCAAATGCACACAATACTGGAGAAATTTATCGAAGCTAAAGACGTCGGGAAAATAATTTTGGTAAATTGTGTCTTTCAACTTATCGAAAGACATGTAATTTACTTCGTCAACATTTTGAATGTCTTCAGAAATAACTGGTTCAATCTCCATCTCACGTTCCATGATGCTAACAGCATTCTGAATAGTCCCATTGAAAAGTTTGCTTATACCTTCATATCGTGGTCCAGTTTTCGTTCTTTCAAACTCAGAGTCATTGGCTTGAAATACAAAACTGACCAAATCTTCCGCAAATAACTTTCGCTCTCGGTTCTTAATTTTTTCAATAGTTCGAGCCATCTGAAAATTAATTCGTCCAATGGGTTCAGTAACACAACTAGGCGAGAACAATAAATTTCATAGACCGTAGCTTATGCACGATATGATTTACTTTAGGATTTTTTTTATATATATAAGGTTGGGCAGTCAGCTCGGGAACAAATCAAAATGTTGTCACCTTGACGTCACGGTTCAGGAGGACTTTGTAGTTGCCAAACCACAGTAAATTTTCACATTATTAAAGTTAAAAGTTGTTTGCTAATTTGAAAATGGCAATAGCCAAACATTTGTGGCGAGATTGTCAATTCCGCTGTGCACACAGGGCCTAGTAACCTCCAAAGACATTTCGTGACGTCACTGGTGCAGATTTAGTGTGTCGCTTGCGTCGAATAGCTGTTTCAGTTATCATGTCCCTCTTGATAGCCCGAGAACAACATACGCGCGTTTCCCCTTCAGTTGGCATCGCATGCTTAGAGTTAGGTAAAAAAAAATGAAAGATTTGCTTCTAAATTTGATATTGAATCGATGTTACCAACTTTAAAAATTTTTAAACTGCTAGCAGTAATCCAATGACAACTCGCTAAGGGAAACAAATGCAAATTTAACACGATAAAAAATATATATTAATCACAAATAGCTTATGAAATAAAAAAAAAATTGAACGCTGAGAATGTTCAGAAATATTATTCCCTGCTTTTTAGGGGACATATTAAGAAAAGAGAAACTTTCAAAGAATTTATTGAGTCGGTCTCCCACTAAAACATTCCATCCACAAGTTTTCAACACATCTGTTCAAAACCAAACACATTGATCTAAACGTTAGAAGGGTTAAAGACAGAAATGAAAAGACCAAATGAAAGTTTATTACCCTCACAGCAAAGATCGTCACATGTGTGACAGTGACGTTGTAGTCACATGGCACCTGGGTCACAATGTGACATCACTTTTGTGACTTCTATGCGACGTTACGTATTAGTAACTTTGTAACTTCATTGTGACTATATTCTGTGACGTTTCCACAATTTAATTAACACGTAACAGTGTGACGACATTACAATGGCAATTACAATGTGAGGTTACAAACAAGTTAATATGCGACTTCACAAACGACTATAAAAATGACTAAAATGACTTCGCTGTGACCTCAATATGACATTGTCGAGACGTCCCAAAATCACAGTGTGACCTAAATCTTACGTCACTGTGAAAAAAAAATGCTGTTAGGGTACTTTCCTTATATACATAATGTATAAGGAAAGTATTGTGACGAGGTCGAAAATTCGAATTTGAGTTTTCGACGGGAGAGCACGTTTCAAGCATCCCTGATCACGAATTAAACATTTTTGAAGTGATGTCTGTGTGTGTATGTGAAAGTATGTGTATGTGTGAAATTATGCGTGTGTGTGAAAGTATGTGTGTGTGTGTGTGAAAGTATGTGTGTTTGTGTGAAAGTATGTGTGTGTTTGTGTTTCAGTAAGCCTGTGGAGACGATAACTGACGAACGAATGGACCGATTGGAACGAAATTTGGTACAAAAATCACAATCCGTAAACACTGGAAGCCTATTGTTTTTATCTGCAATCGGCTGTTCAGAACCCCTTAAATTTTAGAGTGAAATTTTGAAAAAATCGTCAAAAAATACAAAACGCTAATAAAGTTACTCAAATACACATTTCTCATCTAATTTTTCATTAGAAAACGATTGACATAAATTTTAGAACGCTAACATGTACCGTTCTTGAGATATTGTACATTTTTCAAAAAAAGTATCAAAAAGACTTATAAAATAAAAAAAAATATTTCCTATTGAGAAACATGTTCACTTTTCATATGTAAAACCGTGCGATAAATTTGGTGACATCATTCTCGTAGATCTAGCTCGTTCTATTCATGAAAAAATAATACTTTGAGTAATACTTTTATATTTGAACGCCAATAGTCATTTATCTGCTGTAAGAATAATATATTTCTCCTTCCGTAACACTTGGAGAGATTTTGGTGAAGAATTTGGCGGAATGTCGCCAACTTGGCAAATTTTTAAATGTCGCTAAGTTAACGAAAATCTCGCCAAATGGTTAAAAATAACGCTAAATCAATGAAAATGACGACTAATTGACGAACATTCAATATCTTGAAAAGAATATAAGTATCTACTTTAAGAATAAACTATTTTTTGCTGTAAAAGTAGTAAATGCATTGCATTATATAAGGAAAGTCATGTGCTGCCCACATCAGATTTTTTTAAAATTTGATTTTGTGAGAAACATTGATAAGAGCGATTTATCTGATGCAAACTTTGGAAATGTTTACTTTGATTGCTGTTTCCTACAGACGCCATAGAATGATGCTTAGTTGTGAACAAAATTGACATATAGGACTAAAGAGGATTAAACAGTTTGATAGAACAAGTTTAAACTGCTGATACATTCCATATGATAAAGTATTATCGATTTACCTTTATTAATCTGTATATTTCAAAGCCGCTTATTTTAGGTCGTATGATGCAGATATAAAAAGGAGAAAAATATATCATATATGTAAAAATTATCTCTGCTAACAAGAAATTGCTTAGCTTAATGAAGCTTTCCAAAATTTTTCAGAAATGTACGTCATTTCAGAAAAATCACGTACATTCATTTCATACACAATAGACACCGTTTTAGCTTTCATTATATTTAACTGAAAAAATATATCTGCACAATAGGTGGGTTATATGTTAGACACATGACATTGAAAACACTATTAAGACACTCTCGCCGAATTAACCTGTACTTTAACTACTAATCAGTAATTACTAGTTCAATATTATTTTCACCACATTTGGTGACTCTAACTTTTATACGACAGCCTTAAATCATTCTGGATAACGTAACAAATGTACTGTTCATTTTAATTGTGGCACCCACTCTATATAATAAATTCATTTTCATCTCTGGTACCGCTTCTGGTCCTGCATAAATTTCTACGCTGAAAGAAAATTAAATGAAATCGTCTAATCAAACAACCCCTTTCACTTTATGCATTATTCAAAATATTTTATGCACTTATTTTGAATGGTGTACATTGAAAAGGAAATTACTCGGAAGCGTGTAGTTTGATTAAACACTGCCTTTGTATATTCCTTTCAAGATTCACTGATGACGTTCCACACAGAAACGAAATAAAATGAATTATTTTAAGCTGCTAATGACATACTCATGCCCCACCTGAAATTAAAAATCATACTACTTTCCCTACATATATACAGGGTGTCCCAAAAATAATGAAACGCCCTATAATTCTTTACCTGTTGGAGATAACTGGGCAACGTAAATTGCAAAAATGTTGAAAGTAAAGTAGGAAATAAAATTACGTTAATGAAATAATCCTTCCATTAATTTTCAAAGATTACATTTTTTAAATTTTTATACGCTCCCCCCCCCCCCCCCCTTAGACAAATTTGGTCAATCAGAAAATTTTTATTTTTAATGCAAAAAGATCATTAAAAACCCGCATATATGTGTCTTTAAAATAAACTGAATTATGATAAATGAAGAAATCTGAAACCTTACAAACTTATTTACAAATTACTCAGTCATAATGAAGAAATGTATGTATTACAAGCTGGACTAAATCATAACTGAAACCTGTATAATTAACTAAACTACAGACGTTTCTGTTTTAATATTGTCTTAAAGATTAAGATGCATGTTTCAAAATCGAAGCTAAGTCTCGGACTCTGCAACTTATATTTATCGGGAGCTCTTATATATAGAATAACGTTAAATTTCTTTCCATTGAAATCCAATTGCGAAATATATTAAACTTAGAGCCAGTTTTGAGTTAAATATATCATATCAATATCTTTATATCAAAATTTTTACTTTCCCTGTGTGACCCTGGTGCTGATTAGTTTTTAGTACGTTTCGGGATAAAAGAACCCGCCTTTTTTTCAAGAAATGGCCAACTAAAATTGCCTGTATCCCCTCTAGTTAAAAACTAATAGACCGATTTTCACAATATTCGGCAGATAAGTGAGTCACCCCTTGTGAGTCACCCTGGTGCTGATTAGATTTGGGTAGGATTAGGAAAAGATAACCTGCCTTTTATGCAAAATGGCCCTCAAAAATCGCCAAAATCTGAAGTAAAAACTGCGTATGCTGAAATATATCCATTAAATGCTTGTTTTACATGTAATTTTTAATGATGAAAAGAATAAGACCAACCCCATTACGCTAGGAGAAACAGTTCACGAGATATTTTAGTTTTTTCGTATTTTCTCTACGCTACCTTTGACAATAAGCCCAGTTACCAAAAGACAACGAAAATTGAATTAAAATTGAATTAAATTTAATTAAAATAAAGAGAACGTAAAATAAGGCTGCAAGGAAATTCATTTGCTGCCCACATCATATTTTTAAAATTATTATCTTGTATTCCACCCTAAACTTTTTGGAATGATTTTCAACTTTCCTTATAAAATAAATGTGCCCTGCATATTACCATTTTAAATCTAACTGTCAGTATACCGAGAAGAGTTTCCACTTAGCATTAGTAGTATTTTTTCAATTGAAAAAAACAAAACAAAATGTTCTAAAGAGTGAAATCTTAATATCGAGCCGGTGTCACTAAAAATAAACAGACCACTTATAGTTCTGATTGCAAAAATCGTGCAGACTTTCATTTGAATTCTCTCACGTTTTCCCAGAAATGTCACACCTGCCGACATTCATACAAAAAACGCTTGATTCATGTTTGAAGCTGCAGACGCAGCGTAAAGTGTAAGAGTTCGTTTCGTGTTACATGCAGTCTTCATACATTACTTATAAACTTAACAACAGAGCGGTATAAACAAAATTTGACCTATTTCTATGCGATGTGCAATATTCCTCCTGTTAGCCCAGTCAGCTAATTCATAAGAATCCAAGAGTTGGATTTATGTTTATATCAATATTTTAAATATGAGGTAATGTTTCAAAACACAAAGGTATCATTAATTTTGTCATTTATGGTAACAAATTGAAGTTGCAGAGAAACTTTCTAACATTACTTTATTAATCAGCCATTTCGGTCCAGCATACGATTGTTTATGTCCCCGATGTATTTATGTGGTTGATATTATTTCATTCAAAAATGAGTCAGTTATATAGAGCTAACAATAGGTTTACCACCTGTCCGGTATATTTTATACACTGTCTGGGATTTAAAATTATATCAGACGTCTTTTTTCCAAAAGGTTTATCATTAAATATTTCACAATCCTAATTTAACTACAATTTGAAAAATTCAGATTTTCGACTACATCAATGTTTATATTCAGAGATAAATATTTCAGTAACGGACTATAAGACACCATAAACTTTATCATTTATTATAAAGTCCACACTGGACGTGACAATGTATTTCAAATTGGATGAATACGGCGACAAAGCTAATGTTGGCTGAAAAGCAAGAAAGAAAGTATTCTGTTCTTATAATAAAATTTGGGCGAGTTCTCGCACGTTTTAATTTGGAAAATATCCAAAAATCAGTAAAAAATATTCCGATGTGGGCAGTACTTAATTTTCTCTACAGATTGAAATTTATTTTCCCTTAATATCTTCGATAATTCCTTGAATTGAGTTTCATTGCACGAAATAACAAGCACGTTTATCTGAAATTACACCGAATTCGAAATTTTAATTAAATTTTCGCCTTCATTTTTGAACTGGGCGAATTTTCAAATGCGGCGCAGCGAAAAGGGCGAAAAATCTAAAATATCTCGAGAAGGGTTAGACATAGAGTGATGAGATTGGTTTTTTATTCCTTTGATCATCAAACATTACGTATGAAACAAGCACTTATTTGATACATTTAAACATGCATAGTCTTTTATTTCAGATTTTGACGATTTCCGCAGGCCATTTCATAAAAGAGACAGGCTCTTTTATTCGATCGTGCCAAAATCTACTCTGCACCAAGGTGACCTAACCTATAACTAATTTATCTACAACATTTTGGGTTATTTGGTAAATTAGTATTTTACCTACAGTGGATACATGGGATTTTGTGGTTCATTTCACAAAAATAAGACATGTTCTTTTACCACGAATCGTACTAAAACCTAATCAGCACTCTGGTAACCCACAAGTAAGAGACCTTTAAAATGTTATGACCTTTGTTCTATTACTTTGAGTGATAGTGTATAAATATACTTTGCACGCGCAAACGCACACACACGCCATGTTAAAAATAGCTTTTTCGTTTTCTAGAGACTCCAGAACGTGTAAATTCTTCGAAATCTCGAATTTTGATTTTCAATACGATTCCAATGCTTTTCCTGTATATTACCATTTATTGTAGGGACAGTGAAAAATCATAGGTGGTGGTTACAATCCGATGAAGCAGAAATGTGTTTACTTAAATAAAGTATTGTAAAATAAAACCAAGTCAAGAACTTTACTCATTATGTTATAATCTCATATTTTTCTTTCACAGCAGGTAGTATTGGCCTACAGTAACATAAGTATAATGCGTAATTGAAACATCTTGCTACTAGCGAGTAACTAAACTTATTAGTTGGTGCCATATTTTATTTTGAAGTGGATCACGTGATCTCTCCATATTATATAGATCCGATTATTATTTCAATTTCTATTTAAAAATCTACAGAGCATATTTTGTTGAATTTTTATATTTTTATGGGATAATTTAAATATTTCCTAAAATTTTCGAAGCAATTTGTGAATTTTACCTTCACTTAAAAAATGTTTGAAAAATTGGGTTCCACAGGGTTCAAGGTATTTCATTTTCTCAACCCGGATTCAATTCAAAACTAATTGGGTGATATTATTAATTTACATTCTCAAATGTCCCACAGAGCGGCTCAACAACATACTAAAATTCCATCTTGATAAAGTAATTTTTACGCAGTTATCTTGCGAACTTATAGACAGACAGAAACAGAATGAACAAAGTCAAATTTTGTATAGTGGTAAATTTTGTATTTTTGTTTGGAAGATTATTGAGAAAGTACTGTTTTCAGTACATTGTTAGATTTCGAAATTTTGATGCTGATATGCTCTTTAAGATCTCCTCAACACGTTTTGACTGTTTTTGGAGTGATGTTCGCCTGCAGTTTATTACTTGTGCACACCATGGCAACCACAAATATTAAAGAATTTTTACGAAACTTTAGATCCAGCTTTGTTATCTAATAGTCTAGAACTAGATAAAATATCTTTTTAATTTGAGCGAAAACTTCAACATTTATTCGAAATTTGAACTTATTTTAACATGGTAGCATGGGACAAAATTAGACATAATTATGAATAAAAAGTATTTATGGCTCAATGATTATAAGACTTAATAGTTTCAATCATTTATGTGAAATATTTCCGTGATGCATTATATTTTGTTCTGTATGCTATTAATCTCTCCATCTTGTCACAGGGGGGAACAAGTTACCCACCCGAGGGTTATATTATCTAGTACGGTGTCAATTGATATATTTTTTTCAAATCTATTAGTGTAAAGAGTAATATGCTATAGTTGTAATACTTTGGACTCACTAAACCGATTTTACACATTTTTACTCATGAAATTTAAAAAATAAAGATGAATTGTTGTATGAAAAAGTCGAGTTGAGCCACACTACTTAATTCTACAATAGAAAGGCCTTTTCACTTGTCACTTTGAAACAGAGGTAAGTGTTGTTTTTACAGTCAGCAAAATTAAGTTTTAGATCGCGGTGAAAATATGATTGATATTTAATGCAATTGAAAACCATTCAATATGATTTACAAATCACTCAATGACAATGAATAAAAAAGTTTATTGCAAGTTGGATAAAACCATAATATAAAACTTGAATAATTAAATAAATTACACACATTTCTGATAATGTTTGTCTTAAGAATGAACAAGATACATGTTGCAAAATTCTGTCATTTTCCTCGACGATAATTCTCAGGCTGTACAACTTATATTTATCAGGTACTCTTATTTATAGAATAACGTTAAATTTCTTTCCATTGAAATCTAAATGCGAAGCATTGTATCACAGTCAACTCTGAGTAAAATATATAGTAATAATTTCTTTATCAATATTTAAAAAATTTAAAGTACGTCGCCCTAAATTTTCTGGAAAGCGTTTATACTTTCCTGATAAAATAATTGCAGCCAGCATATTATTATATTAAATCGAACTTCTAGTATACCGAGAAAGATAGATATTTCATTTACACCAGTCGCATTTCATTTTCAATGAAAAAACAAAACTAAATGTTCTAAAATGTGAATACCTCATGCTGATCTGATGTCTCTAAAAATAAACAATCCTCTTATATTTATTGATTGCAAAAATCGGGCAGAAGTTCACTTTATATCCCTCAATTTATTCAACAAATGCCATACCTACCGACATGCATACAAATATCGATTAATTCATGTTTGAAGTTGTTGGTGCAACGTTGACATGAAATTTAGAATTTCGTGTTACATGCAATCTTAATTAAATTCTTATGAACTGAACCACAATGTTGTGCAAACACAAATTGACCTAATTCCTGGCGAAATACAAAGACACCCACCTGGAAGCCCAGTCCTCTAATCTATAAAACTCCAATTTTCGACTATATTCATGTTTTAAATAAGAGGTAATATTTCAAGACACAGACACCATTAATTTTGTCAGTTATCATAATAAATTGAGGTTACAGAGAAATTGTTGACCTTTATCATACCAAACAGCCATTTAGGTCCGGTATTCGGTAATTTATGCATTGTTGCATTTACGTGGCTGATATTCTATTGAGTTAGCTATATAGAGCTCATAAGAGGTTTGTTTACACCCGTCCGGCTTATCTCCATAAATTATCCGGGAATTAAAATTATATCTAGAGACGCAGTGATTTCGGACGAATTTTGTCCATAAGGTTTATCATTAAACACCTTAATGATAATTTAACTTTTAATACTAATTTAAAATATACCCAAAATTCGATTTCCGACGATATCAATACTTGAAAGATAGTTAATATTTCCATAACGGACCCCCAAGACACCACAAATCTTGTCGCCTCATTTACTCACTTTAAAATACGTATTTTAAACTGAGTAAATGAGGCTAAAGATGACACAAAAGCACGAAAGAAAATATTGTGTTCCCATAATAAAATTTGGACAAATTCTCAAACTTAAGATTTGAGGTACCCAAAAATCTGTAAAAACTCATCTCCTACGGGGGCAGTACTTAATTTTCTCTACGGATTTTTTGCTTTATTTCTTTAGTAATTCATTAAATTGGATTTAATTACCCAAACTAACACGCACGATTATTTGAAATTGCACCGAAAGTACACTTCTAATTCAATTTTTGTTTTCCTTTGGTAACTGTACGAACTTTCAAAGGCAGTATAGTAAAAAAAGTCAAACTAGAATGTTTTAAGAACGGTAAAACTAGAGTGATAGGATTGGTCAAAATATGATCATCATCAAATATGACGTAAAAAAAAGCATTTACTTGATGCATTTGAGCATACGTAGTTATTAATTTTAGAATTTGACGAATTTTGCGGGCCATTTCTTAAAATTGTACTTCCTCTTGGCAAAATCTTTCGTATACAGTTCTTAAAGATATACTATATAATCACAATATATTGAATTAAATTATATTTATATTAAAAAGACGTAATACGTGAAATAACAAAATATGTCTTAGGCGTCTTAAAAATTTCAAATCTGAATTCAGAAGAATCTACTCTTGTCATATATCCTAATTACATAAATGTTCTATACAAAATCACATTTCATTACCATATGTATCGTATTTTGTGTTTCAGTCATGTATTAGGAAATCTTATAAATTTATCAAACGTCTACGTTCCCCCGACCTCCAAATTTCTTATTTAGCTTTAAGATATCTTTACATTATAAATTGTAGAGATAATAAACCCAAATAACAGCAAAGCGGAATGTTCATTATGAAGCGAAGGTATCGCAAAATATTTCTAAATGTGAACATTTATTAAAATCAGACATTTTAACATTAAGATATTTCATAAAATGTATTTACAAACAAACGTTTGTTGAAACATAAAATCATCTGTTAATAGAAATATTTTAATCCTCAGAACATTCGATAAAAGTTTAATATTTTACATTTATTACAAAGTTTATGCAATATCAATTACCCAAATGTATTTATGATAAAAATAGTATGCTTTAAAATATTGAAATTAAAATCTCAAATATTCCAAATTCCAATCATGTTGTACAAATTGAAAAATTGCATGAAAGTAAAAAATGATTTGCAATTCGTCACCTGATACTCAATAAATGTTTAAAGTGGTTACCCATTAAGCCAGAGAGGAGACTTAGCATTTGTCCAAAATGCAATATTCATTATTACTGCAATATGGATATAAATATATTATAAATGCGTCGATTCTTGTCTTTCATTCCAGGCTTTTATTCATTATTTTGGCACTCTTTAATCTTTAAAACTATTTGCTGACCTTGCACACATTCAGTTTTTATTTATCTGTAGAAGACGATTTTGAGTTTGTAATATTTTCCTCGTTGTTTGCTGAATCATCGGACATTACTTGTGTCACATCAATGGAATTGCTATTTCCATTGATCGCTTATCGATTATATATAATTTCTGCTGCATTTTGATAAGCAGAATCTTTAGGCATTGCATGATCTGAAGAAAGGATTTTAGTTGATTCCAGAGTCATGTTCGGATGTGCCGTGGGCATCAAAGCATATCTTTCCGCAATAATGTTCAAATCATCCCATTTATTTGAAGTAATATTTTTCCAGAAATCGCATATGAAATTGATTGCCATGTCATAGGCATCAAAACATTCACGGCCGTAGAAGTATGAAGTCGCAACCGCCAAATACACACAGTACGGGAGAAAATTACGAAAGCACTCAGGATTAAAACCATTTGGAAAATACTTCTGGACGAGTCTCCTTCCTAAGTTTTGGTAAGAAACATAATTTACTACGCTGATTCTCTGCATGTATTCTAAAACGTCTAGTTGAATCATTAAGTTACGTTCTATGTTCGTAACTGCGGTTTGTAAGGTTGTATTGAAGGCTGCATATGCACGTTCAAATGAGGGTGCTCTTGCTGCTACTCGCTGAAAGAGATAGCCGTGTCCTTGAAGTATAAAAACCACCAAGTCTTCGGCAAATAGCTGTCTCTCATACAACGCCATTCGTTCAGCCATTTTAAAATTTACTCTTGTATCTGCAAAAATTCGTCGCTTAGTGCATGGTATGATTTACTTATAAATTCTAGTTCCTGGACTGATACTGTCACATTTAAAACATCTGCTAAAGAACAGTTTTGAAGCTGCTAACATTTATCCAATGAGAATTCGCTAAGGGAAAGAAACACCAGTTTAAAAGGATAAATTACGCATGATTCTTCTTCTTCTTTTTCTTAAGTTGAGAAGCAAATAGTGTTTACACATTAGCTAAATTATAAAACATCCCTTTTCCTTCTCCGTAAGAGAAGGTTATATTCTGCAGCAGGGAAAAAAATTTAGTCGATGTGTTCCAGTTGAATTCGTAAACAAACCATTCCATACAATTATTGCTGATAATTTTTATCACAATGCCGTAATTTGATATTTGTTCTAATCTGAAAGGCTGCTAAAGATCCTTCTGGGATTTTCATGTTTTTTAATGTCTTTTCTATGTCATTGATATATTTATCCTTTTTGCATAACTCGTTTATATTCTCGTTTAGTTTGTTTAGGCTATTTTCATTTTGGATCAACTTCGTTCTATGTCTATTTAGTAAAACTTCCTGTAATCCATTTAGAGTTGATTTGATATTACGACCGTTGATATTTATATACCGATATTTTCCATTATATTTTTATTCTTTCTATTTTGGTGGAAACTGTCCTTTATTCTTCGTTTAGTTAAAATTTTAATAAATTCGGAAGGCACAAATCCGAACATCGGAGATACATTTTAAGTATCCTCCATTTTAGCAACTTTATTTCTTTATCATTTACTGTGATACCGCGGTGTTCTTGTACCCAATCCAATTGGGCTTTGATTTCGTTTTTCCTGATTTTGCTTATAAATATTTTTTATGAATAATTAGGTTTTTTCTATTATGTTCATTTTCGATTGCTTCTTTTGGTCTATTCGTAGCGATCCAGCTCGTTTGCTTATCTTTCATCTGTTTAAATATTCCAAAGATTCAAGGTATTCCTTTTTGTTGAGAATTTCGCAAAATTTGGGCCGTCTCATGATGGCAAATTTTTCCCACTGAGGAATAACAACGCGTGCCCATTTGTTACTTGGAATTTGTTTTTCTTCCTAATAAGGTGTTTAATGTTCTCAAAACTTTTAGTAGTCCAGGTCTGAATTTTATTATTGTATTTTTTATTTCTATATTTTGCTTATTTACCCGTTTTTCCTTTTAATTATTTCATTCTTTAGCATATTTTTCAATTCTATTGAATTTTCGGATGTCTTAATTCTACTTGTCGAATTCTGTTCTCATAACATCAATGATAAACCATCTCGGTATGCCCGTGGCAATCGATATTTTCAACCTTTAATAAATTTTAGTTTTTCTAGTCTAACCTCCAATATGTAATCTGATTGTGTGGTTATTACTTGTGTAATAATTCTTATAAAGATCTATGCGAGAAACCCCAGAAATTTGCTTTATAACCATTTCATTGTCCTATCAGAGTTATTTTTTACTCTGATCTCCATATTTTTCAGATGGTCATTTTCAGACAAGGCGATTTTCCATAAAGATTTTTCTGTCCACTTTATCATATACAATAGGCATTTGCAATATCATAAGCAATGGCCATCACAAAATTATTTTTCTGTCTGATTCCTAATTGATATGTTTACGCACTGAGAAGCATCTACATGACTTCTAAAATCGCACATACATTGACAGTGCTCTTAATTTTCTATAGCCCATCATTCAACCCTATTTAGGTTGCTTCGGTCCGCTATTTTAGCGATCAAAGAAATAGCCTCAAGGTAGCGTTCTATTGTTTTACCACATAGGATCTAGCGTTCTATTGTTTTACCACATAGGAGGTATCGTTCTATTGTTTTACCACATAGGAGGTAACGTTCTATTGTTTTGCCACATAGGAGGTAGCGTTCTATTGTTTTTTCACATAGGAATTAGCGTTCTATTATTTTGATTCGGATGTTTGTGTTTTCTTATTTTACTAATAGAGGAAACAGTTGCTGTGGTCCAATAACTTGGGATCTCTTTTTTTGTTTGTTTCTTTTGAGTTGGAATAGATATTAATACAGTTGTTGACAATTTTTCCATGAGATTAAGAATTCCGTTTTTGCTGTTATGATCCAGTCCCGCGTTTTGTCTGTGGTTTGTTTTATTGCAAGGGCAATTTCTTGAGTATTGACATTTGGGATCTCTTTGCTGCTTTTAGTTTCTAATTTGCCTTCCGGGATCTTCCCCTCTTTGTTACCACTATAATTTTTTCGATATATTTTTGCCTGTTCTTCGTTTCAATGATTTCGATTTTTTTCATTAGTGAGGATGACGTTTTCTTCTACACATATTTGCCATGTTTTGTGATTCTTAAAATGTTTATATTATTCTTTTGAAGAATTTATTTCTTTTAATTTCTTATACAAAGTATTTCTCTTATCTCTCACTGAATTATCACTTTAGAGTCATGTCCACGAACTACCATCCTTTGCAAAGGATCATCCTGGAAGTGCAGTATTATCGACTGTATTGAGCCCGACCCTCCTGTATCCGTTCCTGTGGCATGCGCATGCGCAATAGTGTATCATCAACTACACTAGAAAATATCAATGTTAGAAAGAGGCTTGTGAAAAACCTCCATGGCAAGTCCCAAATTTCATTTTTCTCAATCTTTTGGATAATTTTTTAAAGAGCAGTGCACCTGATTACATTTATGTTCAACTTTTTACAGAACACAGATTTATTTAAGGAGTTCACTCATATTTTTACAAGTGGCTCCAAAACAGCAGCACATGCCGGATTTGCTTATGTATGTAATGATATATTTAAGTCTTTTGAGCTTCATACCTTATGTTTCATTTTTACTGTAGAAATCACAGCAATTCACCAGTCATTAATATTCATCTCCCATCAAAGGGTAAAAAATACATCATATATACAGATTCGTTAAATTCTTTGCAATTACTTTCATCCTGAACGGCCATGCATCATCCCATTGCCTAAGATATCCTTCAGCTTGTGCATCGTCTGAAGGCACGATGACACCGAATTCAATTTTGTGGGGTTCCGGGACATGTTGGCATAAAGGGAAACGAATTGGCTGATAGCGCTGCAAAAACAGCTAATCATATTCTGAATCACCCCATCTCTTTGACAGCTATAAAAAAACCTATTAGTAAAATAATATATGATAAATGGCAACATTCATGGAATCAGCAAACTCAAAATAAATTACATGAAAAAGCCCTTAGTACAAAAGTGGACTAGTTTTCAGTGTACGTAACTTGATCTTATCTTAACTCGCTTACGAATTTGTCACACAGGCTTTACCAACAGACTTTTACTTATTGGTGAACATGAACCTTCCTTGTAAGTGATGTCAAACATCAGTGAGTGTAAAACACTTATAATCTAGTGCACTACTTTCAGACTTCATCGTCTTAAACACTTCAGGACTTCTGACATTACATTAATGGACTTGATAGGAGAAATTCCTCATCCTAACCTGATTTCCTTTTTGTTGGATATAGGATTTTTTTATCATATATAAGTTTTTACCTCTCACTTTGTATCATCCTTGTGCCGTCTATCAACTGGTAATATATTTTACAATGTCCTGTTATTTTGTGCACATTTTGGAATAAAATTTATATTATACACTTGTTATTGTCTTTTACTCTTAAATTGTTTGTTTTTACCATGTGTTTGGCGTAACATATCCTTTTTGGATTTTGTGCCACAAAATTCAATCAACCAACCACTTACCTTTTCTTTGTATTTTCGGATTCTTTGCATTTTATTTCAGAAATCAGATTAAGTTTCATCGCATATATTTCTATTGCTCTTTTTACTAGTCCGTTTAGTCATTATTCTGTACCTTGCATATTTTGTATTGCACCAAGGAGGGATTTGTCTGTAAATACTTGTCTACATAAATTTTTCTATATTCCCTTGCATCGTTGATTTTGATATTCAAATTTTTTTCTTCAATGGTTTGATCTTTTTCGTTGGTACGAACTTTTTCAGAATGTTACTGTATTTTCTTTTTTACCATTTCCTACTTATCCAATTTATTTCTTAATTCCGTGATGATCAGAAAGCGGTAGCTTCCGTTGCAATCTTCTATTATATTCCATTCAAATAGAGTTAATAATTCAGTGGAGATAATCATGACATCTAATCATGGTTTTATATTTTCACACACATAATAAGTCGACTGGTTTTTGTTCAGGATATAGTAGTTATTGTCTGTTTATCACTCAAGTTATTTGGTACCCGCTTGATTTCGGTCCTGATTTCACAAACTTTTCATTCTTGCATTTAGATCACAGCAGAGGCTAGCTTTTCAGGTCCAAGCTGACTAAAGTGTCCTTATATGATCGGATTTTAGAGAGTCCGGTTATTTATAGACATATTAATAAGATTTTTTTTCCGTATAGATTTCTCTGGTTTGGATTTCCAAGTATGGGTCGATGTTCTAATGTTGTACGTCTTTAGAAGTGACATCTTTCTTTGTGGGGTAATTAGTCCCCCACCATATTAATTTCCTTTTTTATATTTTGGATTTTATTGTGCTGGGCGATATTAGCTTTACATTGCAGCCAGGTCTCCTGTAGCGTAAAGATGTCAGGTTTGAAGTTATCAATAATTTTAAGGAGATTATTTTGATTCGCTTTGAAACCCCATATATTCCACTGACTTCTCACGACAGGCGGCAAATATTTTTCTCCCTGTCTCGGAAAGTCTTATATTTTCTTGTGTTCT
This sequence comes from Amaurobius ferox, assembly GCA_951213105.1. Lineage (NCBI taxonomy): Eukaryota > Metazoa > Arthropoda > Arachnida > Araneae > Amaurobiidae > Amaurobius > Amaurobius ferox. Next base: position 77,278,618 of record OX578150.1, read on the forward strand.
GGCCTTTTCTTTGAACCTGTGGATATCCATTACTTTGTTTGAGACGGTGAAGTTTCGGTTTTTTTTTTGGGGGGGGGGGAGGGAATTGGTTTCCTTTTTTAGTTTTCTTCCTGCTCAATATCCTGGGATTTCTTGCGCCGCATTTTGTTCTGCGCGAAAAGAAAATTAAATGAAATCCTTCAAATAAACCACACGCTTTCACTTTAATTATACATACCTCTAAATATTTTACGCACTTAATATGAAAGGTGTACATTGAAAAAAATTTATTTGAAATGCATTGTTTGATTGAACACCGTTTTATTGAACACACCGAAATTAAATGAAATCGATAATCTACTACTGTGTTACTCATACTCATGTGTTAGGTCGTGCCTGTATTCTAAAAATCACTATTCGAAATGCATTACTTCATCGTACATAGTAGTATATACAGCGCAAGTATTGTGTCGGGGTCGAAAATTCTAATTCGAAATTTTAAAGAAAGAGCATTTGTCAAACATCCTCGAACTTGAATCAATTGCTTTTGAGGTGATGCATGTGTGTCTATGCTAGTGTGCCATAATCATTGGCGGCTAGTTTGTTGAAGCGCTGTTTCAGTTGACGTTATCGGTTGAAAGGATTATTATTTGGTGAATTTTTCAGGCACATTAATCTTTTTTTAGATTATATTTGACAATACAATTGCCAGTAGCGCAATGTGTTTTGATGAAATTCGTTGTCAAGGTACAGGAAAATACAAGCTAAATGTATCCGTGTCACCTATTCCTGATGTCATGAGCCGCCACTGGTGTTCATGTATATGAGTCTGTGGAATTGATTGAATGGTGCGTTTCGAAAAAAAATTGTTACGATTCTTAAAATCAGTTCAGTGTTGATTAAAACCCGATCGAACGTTCAAAGGCTCCCAATTTTGTTATTAATGTTTGATACATTTGTAAAAATTCATGACTTTTAATAAAATGAAATAAACAATCATTTACATAATTTGTCATTAGAACAGAAATGACGCCAATTCTAGAACACAAGTATGAACCATTCACTATATTTAGCACGCAATAAGATGAATTTATCGAAAATGGTACGCCGAATTAAAACAAATGGCAAATATCCTTAAAATGGTTGAGCTTTGCGATATATTTGGAAAATATTGTAAATTTTACCACTTTTTGACAAAGTTGTTGAATTGACGAGTAGAAAGCCAACCGATGCGTAATTAATGATAATGGAGCCGAAATAGATGGAAATTCAGCATTTTCTAATAATTAAAAACTTATTATACGGATCATATTTTTAATGGATTTTAACGATATTTCTGATTGTTACGTTAGATCTGCCCAAAATATAAGTAAATTTGGTATTTCGATGCTTTTCTGGATGCCAATGTAAAATGTAACAAATGTTTATATGCAATTCCATGATAAAATATTATCCCAGGAATCTATACATCGTTATATTACACTTTTAATTCAATTTTTTTTTCATTTGGTAATTCGGTGTATTTTCATGGTGTAGCAAAACAAAAAGTTAAACATCTACAGTATTTTAAGAACTGCAAAACCTGAAGTGATGGGATAGTCTAATTACTTTTATCATCAAATATGCCGTATAAAACAAGCATTTAATTGATACAGTGATTTGAGTGTACATAATCTTATGAGAATTTGACGATATTTGCTAGCCATTTCTTAAAAATTCAAGTTCATTTTTTCAAATACCAAAATCTAATCAGCACCAAAATAACCTACAAGTAACTTATAAGAAATTTTGTGAAATTTGGTCAATTAAATTTTTAGCTAGAGAGGATACATACGATCTATACTGGTCATCTAGCAAGCACCCCAATCGTACCAAAACCTAATCAGCAAAGATCACCAACACGTGACTTGCCAATAAATTATGAAACTTGGTCCGTTAGTTTGAGTGGATATACAGATATTGCACAGACTGACACGTCACGTTAAACAGTCTTTCCGTGTTCTACTGATCCCAAAACCTGCAAATCCTCTAAAATAACAGTTGCAATTTCCAACACGATTTCAATGCTTTACCATGCATGAAAGAGAAAGTAAAAAGTTTCGCCGGTGGCTATAAACTTGAAAAGTCGAAATGGGTTTAATTAAATAAAGTTTTGCAAAATAATACTCGAGAAGTTACTCGTTTTATAATCAGATGAGTCATTCACTGCATGTAGAACGGACTTCCTATAACTGAAAAATGATGCGTAATTGAAATCACATAATTTTACTAATCTACTAGTGAATATCAAGGTCATACAAGTTTTAACAGCGGAAAATAGATTCTTAAGGATTATAAGCAAGTTTTAATTTGAACATCAAATGAATCCAATATCGTCAGGGAAAAAAATCTAATAACTTTATAATCTGGTTTCTTGCCGGCGATGATAAAATCTACATCTAATAGGATGAGGTTATTCACTTTCCTGAAGTACTTCGCTATTATTATAACCACTATATTACAAAAACTGATACAAATCTGAAATATACTTATTTTTATAAAACTTTTAAAGAGCTATAAATTTATCCCTTTCTATTTATAGTTAATTTTAGTTTTCAAGATTTACACTTTGCTGAAATTTGAAAAGGGAAATGCTTTAATTCACTTCAATTGTACAAGACGATTGTTAGAAAACTATAAATAATTACTTAGTAAAGACAAATTACTAACATAGAAATATAATTTTCCAATGTATTTTTTTGTTTTTTATATCTAAGATTATATTCATCTCCATAGTGTAGAAGATATTTTGACCTATAGCAAGCGAAGTAAAGCTTTGCTTCGACAAGATCATTAATTTTTTTTGTCGAAAAAATAGTTTAAAATATTAAAACAATTTTTGCATATTTGTCATTGGTACATTATGACAAAACAAGTGTACATTAATGAAAAAAATCTGAATCAACATATATGTTGCGTTTATAATAGTTGCTCAAGTTTCCCTTATCCTCTGCACAAATATGCAGTTTTTTTAAATTTTCGAAGATATAAAACGTCCAAATTATTGAGTTTGTTTGCAATATTCATTTTCTTTATTTTAAATACTCACCAGTCTCATATCCCAGATATTGTTTTTTTCACATTGCCGCAAAAATGACAAGTGAAAAATTAATTATTGATAATCGTCTCAGTTCTTCTGGATAAACATTTCCTTTCAGCTATTGTTTAAATATTTTTATAGTATACATATACAGTACAGTAAAAAAATTACATATATCAAAACATAAGTTGTTATTGGTGTATGTCTTTGGAAATATTGTACACCCCGGAGAAGTACTTCAATATTTGAACATGCAATCTCATTTTGACCTGAAACTGGTGTTTAGAGAACACACACACGCTCGTCTAGACAAGCCCTTGAAAACTTGAGTGAGAACTTTGTGGTTAGCATAGCATCTGCAGAAATAAAGTAGCTCAAACCCATATTTATATATATATATCAGTAACAAGAAGCCAGAATACATAGTAATATTAACGATTATATTTGATATACGATTAATGCAATGTTCAAGTTAAAACTTGCATCAGAAACAGTAAAGAGTATTTTGCGCTGTTGAACTACTATAAACATGATATTCGTTAGTAGGTTAGCAGGGTTACGTTGTTTTTATTACTTATCGCACTTTAGAAGACAATAAAATAGTGTTTGGAGCACACGCATGCCCGTGTAGACAAGTTCTCTAAACTTGCTTCAAATCTATGGGGTTGACGTAGTGTGTTAATGAATATAGTAGCTAAAACACATTAATATATCGATAATTTTCACATCTTAATGGAATAAAAAATAATATATTGCAGAATTATTTGCCAATTTCTTTTTATATCGAGAACATTTTGACTGCAAGGACGTTTGGAGAAAAGTAACGATCTGCTAAATATCCGGATCACACAAAAGTTCTATACAAAACCACACCTCAACACCATATTTGAAAACTTTGATGTTTCAGTCATATTATTGAGCAATCCTGTTAATTTATCAAACGTCTGCATTCCACCGCTCTCCAAATTTGATATTTAGCTTTTAGACATCTTTAAGAATTAGAGTGATAATAAACACAAATAACAGCAAAGCGATTTATTAATTATGAAATGTAGGTATCGCAAAACATTTCTAACTGTGAACATTTATTAAAATCAGACATTTTAACACTGTTAAGATATTTCATAAAATTATTTAAAAACAAACATTAGTTGAAACATAAAATCATATGTTAATAGAAATATTTTAATCCTCGGAACATTCGATAACAGTTTAATATTTTACATTTATTTCAAAATTTATGCAATATCAAATACTCAAGTATTTATGATAAAAATATTATGCTTTAAAATACTGAAGTTAAAATCTCTAATATTCCAGTTTCCAAGCATGTTGTACAAATTTAACATTTACATTAAAGTAAAAAATAGATTGCAATTCGTTACCTGCTACCCAATAATTGTTTAAAGTTGTTACCTATTATGCTAGAGACAAGAATTCCCATTTATATAAAATGCGAAATTCATTAATACTGCAAAATGTATATAAATATTTCAAATGCGTCGAATCTTGTCTTTCATTCCAATCTTTTATTTATTATTTTGGCACTCTAATCTTTATAACCATTCGCCGACCTTCTTGCACACATTAAGTTTTCCTTTATCTGTAAAAGACCATTTTGACTTCGTAACATTTTCAACGTTTTTTGCTGAATCATCGGATATTACTTCTGTCACATGAACTGAATTTCTATTTCCATTGATCGCTTATTAATTATATATAATTTCTGCTACATTTTGATAGGCAGAATCTTTAGGCATTGCTTGATCTGAAGAAAGGATTTTAGTTGATTCAAGAGTCATAAACGGATGTTCCAGAGACATTGAAGCATATATTTTTGCAATATTGTTCAAATCATCCCATCTACTTGAAGTAATATCTTTCCAGAAATTACATATGAAGGTAATGGCCCTGTCAGTGACATCAGTACATCCTCGGCCGTAAAAGTATGCAGCCGCAACCGCCAAATACACACAGTACGGGAGAAAGTTACGAAAGCTTTTAGGATTGAAACCATTTGGAAAATACTTCTGGACGAGTCTCCTTTCTAAGTTTTCGTAAGCAGCGCAATTTACATCGTAGATATTCTGCATGTATTCAGAAACGTCTAAGTCAATCTTTAAGTTGCGTTCTATGTTCGTAACTGCAGTTTGTACGGTTGTGGTAAAGGCTCCATATGCATGTTCATATGAGGGTGCACTTGCTGCTACTCGACGACATTTACAGCCGTGTTCTTCAAGTACAAAACTCACCAAATCTTCGGCAAATAGCCGTCTCTCATACAACGTAATTTTTTCAGCCATTTCAAAATCCAACCTCCTAACTGCAAAAAATCGTCGCTTAATGCACTGTGTGGTTTACTTATAAATTCTACTTCCCGAACCGATACTGCCACATTTAAAATATATGCTAAATGATAGTTTTGAAGCTGCTAACTTTGATCCAATCAGAACTCGCTAAGGGAAACATACACGAGATTAAGAGATAAATTATGCATGATTCTTCTTCTTTTTATTATCAAAGATGAGAAGAAAATGAAGTTTAAAATTTAGCTAAATTATAAAACGTCTCTTATTTTTCTCTGTAATGGAAGATTATATTCTGCAGCAGGGAAAAAATTCGGTCGATCTATCACAGTTTTATTTGTATACAAACCATTTCAGACAGTTATTGAAATTTGGTATTTGATATAATCAAAAAGTCTATTAAAGGTCCTTCTGGGATTTTCATGTTTTGAATGTATGTTCCATATTATTGATATATTTATAATTTTAGCATATCTCGTTTATAATCTTGTTCAGTTTGTTTAGAATATTTTAATTTAGGACCGACTAAGTTCTAAGTGTATTTAATAAAACTTCCTGTAATCCATTTAAAACGTTTTAATTTTACTATTTATACACGGATACTTTTCATTATATTTTGAATCCTTTCGTTTTGGGGGGAAATTTTCCTTTATTCTTTGCTTAGTTAAAATTTTATGAAATTGTTAAATTAATTTTATGATATTGCGATATTTTCTAGTTTAAATAAATTTTGGTTTTTCTACTTTAATCTCCAATACGTAGTCTGTTTGTATGCTTATTACTTGTTTAATAATTCCTATAAGGACTTCTACGATTAGGCTCAAAAATTTGCTCTATAACCATTTCATTGTCCTATCGGGATTTTTTTTTTACTCTGAACTCCGTATTTTTCAGATGGTCTTTCTTCTCAGTCCATGTTTGCTACTATAGGTCAGTCCTAAAATAGAGAAGTTTTTCCCACTTTAATCCTTTACCATTCAGTTTAGATACATGGGTAAACTCCTTCCTTTTCGGGACAGATTAATGACTTTAGTTTTCCCTTTAGTCTATTTACATGACTTCATAAATCTGCATGGCTTAATACATAAAGTCTACATAATGTCTACGTGACTTCATAAATCGTACATACCTTGACTGATCTCTTTATTTTATATAGACCATCATTCAACCCTATTTAGGGTGCTTCGGTCCGCTATTTTAGCGATCAAGGAGATACGCCCAAGGTAGCGTTCTATTGTTTTACCACATAAGAGGTAGCGTTGTATTGTTTTACCACATAGGAGGTAGTGTTCTATTGTTTCTATTCTGATGTTTGTGTTTTCTATTTTTACTAATAAGTTAAACTGTTGTGGTGGTCCAATCATTTGGGATCTCTTTTTCCTTTTTCAATTGGAAAAGATATTAATACAGTTGCTGGCAATTTTCCCCATGAAATTAAGAATTCCTTTTTTACTGATTTGATCCGGTCCTTCATTTTGTCTTTACTTTGTTTTATTGCAAGGCCAATTTCTTGAGTATTTACATTTGGGATCTCTTTGCTGCTTTTAGTTTCTAATTTGCCTTCCGGGATCTTCTCTTTGTTGCCACTATAATTTTTTCGATATATTTCTGCCTGTTCTTCGTTTTCAATGATTTCGATTTTTTTCAGCATTGATGATGATGTTTTCTTCTTCTACACAAATTTGCCATATTTTGTGATTCTTAAAACTTTTATAGTAGTCTTTGGAAGAATTTATTTCTTTTAATTTCTCATGCAAAGAATTTATCTTATCTTTTCTCATTATTTCCCGGTACCTTGAGTTTTATTTCAGATATTCAAGTTTCATCGCATATATTTCTATTTATATGTATATATATTTCACTGGCCGCATATATTTTACTGGTCCGTTTATTCATTGCTTTGTATCTTGCACATTTTGTATTGCACCAAGGGGGATTTATCTGTAACTACTTGTCTTCATAGTTTTCGTTATATCCCTTTGTATCGTTGATTTTGATATTCAAATTGTTTTCTTCATCAATGGTTTGATATTTTTCGTTGGTACTAACATTTTTCAGAATGTTACTGTATTTTTCAAAATATTCAAATTTCCTATTTTTTACCTTTTCCTACATATCCACATTATTTCGTATATCCATGATGGTCATGAAGTGGTAGTTTCCGTTGCAGTCTTCTATTATATTCCATTCAAATTGATGAAATAAATCAGTGGAGATAATCATGACATTTAATCATGATTTTATATTGTTACATATATAATATGTCGGGTTGCTTTTGTTTAGGATATAGAAGTTATTTTCTGTTGGTCACTCAAGTTATTTGGTACCCTCCTGACTTCGGTTCTGATTTCACAAACTTTTCATTCTTGCAGTTAGATCTCAGCAGAGGCTATCTTTTCAGGTCCAAGCTCACTAAAGTGTCCTCATATGATCGGATATTAGATAGTCGGTTGTTTATAGACATATATTAATAACCCGTGTAGATTTATCTGGTTTGGATTTCCAAGTCTGGATCGGTGTTATAATGCTCTACGTCTTTATAAGTGACATCTTTCTTTGTGTGGATAATTAGTCCCCCACTATGTTAGTTTCCTTTTATATTTTCTGGATTTTATTGTACTGGGCGATATTAGCTTTAAATTGCAGCCAGGTCTCACGTAGCATAAAGATGTCAGGTTTGAAATCATCAATAATTTTAAGAAGATTATTTTGATTCGCTTTGAAACCCCATATATTCCACTGACTTCTCACAACAGGCGGCAAATATTTTTCTACCTGTCTCAAAAAATTTTATATTTTCTTGTATTCGGACCTTTTTTTTTAACCTGTGGATATTCATTGCTTTGTTTGAGTCAGTTAAGTTTTGGTCACTTTTGGGGATTGATTTCCTGTTTTCTTCCTGCTCAATATCCTGGGGTATCTGGTGTCGCATTTTGTTCTGCCCGAAAAGAATATTAAACGAAATCCTCTAAACAAGCAACAGGTTTCCACTTTAATTATTCATTACTCGAAATATGCTATTCACTTATTATGAATGGTGTACATTGAAAAAAATTTATTTGAAGCGCATTGTTTGATTGAACACTGTTTTATTGAGCACACCGAAATAAAATCTTCTGATCTACTAATAGCATACTCATGTGTTAGGCCGTATCTGTATTCTAAAAATCACTATTCGAAATACATTACTTCCCCTACATACATAGCAATATGTACAGCGCAAGTATTGTGACGGGGTCGAAAATTCTAATTCGAAAATTTAAAGAAAGGGCATATGTCAAACATCCTTGAACTTAAATCGAACGATTTTGAGGTGATGATGTATGTGCGTGTATTCTAATGTGTCTTAATCAGTGGCGGTTTGGCAGTTGAAGTACTGTTTCAGCTGCGTTATCGGTTGAAAGGATTGTTATTATTTGGCGAATTTCTCTGGCACATTTATCTATTTTTAGATTACATTTGACAATACATGTGCCAGTAGCGCAATGTCTTTTGATGATGTTCGATGTCAAGGTACAGGGAAACACTAGCCAACTGAATCTGTGTCACCTATTCCTGATGTCACGAGTCGCCACTGGTGTTTATGTGTATGTATGTGTGTGTATGGGGATATCACACAATCGAATGTTGTTGTTGTTGTTGAGACTCTGACCGGCCGACCTACCAGAAAGGTGTGAGGTAACCGTTTGGACGGCCGGTAACTGTCACTCAATTTAGACCGGAAACCAGTGAAAGAGGCATCCACAGGGACCGGACCTCCTTCCCCTACCACCAACCTCTCTGAAGGACTTACTGACCCACATGTTTAACGTGATCTTACTCCGCATGAACACTGCGGCAGTTGTGGCAGCGTGAAAATTCATCGCGCAAACCACAGGGCTACCGTGCCCGAAATTGGCCAACAGCAAGCGGTGTTCCCAGGTGGTCAACCACCCGAGTACTAACCGCGCCCGATGCTGCTTGACTTCGATGATCTAACGAGAACCGGTGTTTTCAGCAGGATACGGCCGTTAGCTCTACAATTGAATGGTGTGAAAAAATTTGTTACGATTGAACAATCAGTGAATATTATAACTGTATTGAATAAAACCCGATCGAGAGATCAAAGACTCCCAAATTTTGTTATGAATGTTTGATAAATTTGCAAAAATTCGTGACTTTTAATAAAATGAAATAAGCAATCATTACTTACATAATTTGTCATTAGATGTTATGAATTGTTATGAATGTTTGATAAATTTGTAAAAATTTATGACTTTTAATAAAATGAAATAAGCAATCATTGCTTACATAATTTGTCATTAGAATAGAAATGGCTAATCATTTGTTATTATAATAGAAATAGAACACAAATATGAACCATTCTGTAAATTTATCAGGCAATATGATAAATTTATCGAAAATGGTACGCCGAATTAACACAAATACCAAATATCCTTAAAATGGTTGAGCTTTGCAATGTATTTGGAAACTATTGCCAAATTTATCACTTATTACTTTCCTTATATACATAATGTATAAGAAAAGTATTGTGACGGGGTCGAAAATTCGAATTCGAGTTTTCGAAGGGAGAGCACGTTTCAAGCACCCCTGATCACGAATCAAACATTTTTGAAGTGATGTCTGTGTGTGTGTGTGCGTGTGTGAAAGTATGTGTGTGTATGTGTGTGTCAGTGAGTCTGTGGAGACGATAACTGACGAACGAATGGACCGATTCGAACAAAATTTGGTACAAAAATCACAATCCGTAAACACTAGAAGTCTATTGTTTTTATACACAATCGAATGTTCAGAACCCCCCTAAATTTTCGAATGAAATTTTGAAAAAATCGTCAAAAAATCAAAACCGCTTATAAAGTTACACAAATAGACATTTCTTATGTAATTTTTCATTAGAAAACGATTGGCATAAACTTTAAAACGCTAGCATGAACCGGTCTCGAGATATTGTACATTTTTCAAAAAAAATATCAAAAAGTCATATAAAATAAAAAAAAATATATATTTCCTATTGAGAAACATGTTCACTTTTCATATGTAATACCATGCATATCAGCTTATTTTTTATTGTATGAAGTTGTGAAAATATATTCCTATCAATGAGCAGACATTAACTTGTATTCATAATTGATCAACCAGACTGCATTTGCTTCGCTATGAATATTTCAAAATTAAGTCGTAAGTTACTGTCAGCAAAATTAAGTTTTAGAACACAGTTAAAATATGATTAATATCTAAAGCAATTGAAAACCATGTAAAATGATTGACAAATAACTTAATCAAAATGAATAGAAAAATTTATTGCAAGGTTGATCAAAACCATAACTAAAACTTGAATAAATATAGAAATTACACATTTCAGTTACGGTTTGTCTTAAGAATGATAAAGATGTATGTTTCAAAATCCTGTCTATTTCCGCCATGCCAATTCTCGGGCTCTGCAACTTATATTTATAGGGTGCCCTTATTTATAGAATAACGTTGAATTTCTGTCCATTGAATTCCAATTGCGCAGTATATTATACTCAGAGCCAACTCTAATATACTGTAAAATGTATAGTGACAATTTCTTTATAAACATTTTAAAAATTAAAATAAAGTACGTTGCCCTGCATTTTCTGGAATACGTTTCTACTTTCCTAATAAAATAATTGTCTCCAGCATATTATCATTTTAAATGAAACCTCTAATATATCGAGAAAGATAGATTTTCCATTTGGTATCAATCATATTTCATTTCAATTGAAAAACAAAACATTCTAAAACGTGAAAACCTCACTCTGACACTGATGTCCCTAAAGTAATCTCTTATATTTACTGATTGCTAAATTCGGACAGACTTTCACTTTATATCCCTCAATTTTTCCGACAAATGTCACACCTACCGGCAGACATACAAATAACGAATCATTCATGTTTGAAGTTGCGGGCGCAATTTGACGTGAAATGGAGTTTCGCGTTACATGCAATCTTAATTAAATTCTAATAAACGCAACCACAAAGTTGTACAAACGCAATTTGTCCTACTTCCTGGTGAATTGCATGGGCAACTGGAAGCCCAGTCAGCTAATCCATAAAAATCATCTAGACAAGTCCTTGAAAACTTGATTCAGAACTATGTGGTTATCATAGCGTCTGAAGATATAAAGTAGATCAAACAGATAAATATATATATTAGTAACAAGAAACCAGAGAATGAATTATTTGGCGATTATAGTTGATATTAGATTCATGCAATTAAAATTTGCGACAGATACAGTAAAGTGTATTTTGCGCTGTTGAACTTGTATAAACATGATTTTCGTTAGTAGCTTAGCAGGATTACGTTGTTACTTTCCTTATATACATAATGTATATGGAAAGTATTGTGACGGGGTCGAAAATTCGAATTCGAGTTTTCGACGGGAGAGCACGTTTCAAGCATCCCTGATCACGAATCAAACCTTTTTGAAGTGATGTCTGTGTGTGTGTGTGCCAGTGAGTCTGTAGAGACGATAACCGACGAACGAATGGACCGATTCGAACCAAACTTGGTACAAAAATCACAATTCATAAACACTGGAAGTCAATTCTTTTTATACACAATAGAATGTTCAGAACCCCCCTTAATTTTCGAATGAAATTTTGAATAAATCATCAAAAAATCAAAACCACTAATGAAGTTGCCCAAATAGACATTTCTTATGTAATTTTTCATTAGAAAACGATTGACTTAATTTTTAGAACGCTAACATGAATTGTTCTCGAGATATTGCAAATTTTTAAAAAAAATTATGAAAAAGTCATATAAACTAAAATAAAAAAATATTTCCTATTGAGAAACATGTTCATTTTTCATATGTAATACCATGAGATAAATTGGGTGGCACCATTCTTGTGGATCTAGCTCGTTCCAATCATGAAAAAAGATACTTTGAATAATACTTTTGTATTTGAACGCCAATAGTCATTTATCTGCTGCAAGAATAATTTATTTCTTCGTCCATAACGCTTGACGAGATTTTGGCGACAAATTTGGCGAAATTTCGCCAAGTTAGCGACTTTTTCAATGTTGCCAAATTAACGAAAATCTCGCCAAATGGATAAAAATTACGCTAAATCAATGACAATGACGACTAATTGTCGAAAATTGAATTTTTTGGAAAGAATATTAGTATCTACTATAAGAAAACCTATTTTTTACTGTAAAAGTAGTAAATTCATTACATTATATAAGGAAAGTCATGTGTTGCCCACATCAGATTTTTTTTATTATTTATCGTACTTTAGAAGACAAGAAAATAACGTTTGGAGCACAAACATGCCCGTGTAGACAATTTCTTTAAACTTTTGTCAAATCTATGTGGTTGACATAGTATCATATGGAATATAGTAGCTAAAACACATCAATATATCGATAATTTTCAGATCTTAATTGAATTAAAAACAATATTGCGAAATTATTTGCTAATTACTTTTTATATCGAGGATATATTTTGACTGCATTTGCAATCATATTGTAAATATGAATGCAAGGAAGTTTGAAGAAATGTAACCATCTTCTAAATATCCGGATCACACAAATATTCTATACAAAATCACACTTCCAATACCATATTTACAGAATTTGATGTTTCAGTCATTTTTTGGGCACTCTTGTAAATTTATCAAAGACCTACGCTAACCCGCCCTCTAAATTTGGTATTTAGACTTTAGTTATCGTTACATTATGAATTATATAGATAATAAACACAAATAACAGCAAAGAGGAATATTCATTATGAAATAAAGGCATCGCAGAACATTTCTAAATATGAACATTTATTAAAATCAGATATTTTAACATTAAGAAAATTCATAAAATTGTTTAAAAACAAACGTTATTTGATACATAAAATCATATGTTAATAGAAATATTTTAATCCTAAGAACATTCGATAAAAGTTTAATACTTTACATTTATTACAAAATTTATGAAATATCAAATACTCAATTATTTATGATAAAAATACTATGCTTAAAAATACTGAAGTTAAAATCTCTAATATTCGAATTTCTAATCATGTTGTACAAATTGAATAATTGCCTGAAAGTAAAAAATGGTTTGCAAATATTTCGCCGATATCCAATAATTGTTTAAAGTGGTTACCCATTATTCTAGAGACAAGAATTCGCATCTATATAAAATGCGAAAATCATTATTACTGCAAAATGGGTATAAATATTTTAAATGCGTCGAATATTGTCTTTATTTCCAGTATTTCATTCATTGTTTTGGCACTTTTTAATCTTCAAAATTACTTTCCGACTTTCTTGCACACATTAAGTTTTCCTTTATCTGTGAAAGACTATTTTGATTTTATAATATTTTTCTCGTTGTTTGCTGAATCATCGAACATTACTTCTGTCACATCAATAGAATTGCTATTTTCATTGGTCACTTATGGATTACATATTTTCTGCTGCATTTAGATAGGCAGAATCTTCAGGAATTGCATCATCTAAAGAAAGGATTTTAGTTGATCCTAGAGTCATGTTCGGATGTGCCGTGGGCATCGAAGCATAATTATTCACAATAATGTACAAGTCATCCCATCTACTGGAAGTAACATCATGCCAGAAATCACATATGAAATTAATGGCCATGTCATACGTATCAAAGCATCTACGGTCATAGAAGTATGCAGCCGCAACCGCTAAATACACACAATACGGAAGAAAGTTACGAAAGGTATTAGTATTAAAACCATTTGGGAAATACTTCTGGACGAGTCTACTTCCTAAGTTTTTGTAAGCAGCACAATTTACACCGTCTATATTCTGCATGTATTCAAAAACGTCTAGTTGAACCTTTAAGTAACGTTCTATGTTCTTAACTGCAGCTCGTAGGGTTGTGCTGAAGGTTGGGTTTTCACGTTCATATGAGGGTATTCTACCTAATACTCGGTGAAAGTTATAGCCGTGTCCTTCAAATACAAAACCCACTAATTCTTCCGCAAATTGCTGTCTCTCATACAACGTCATTTCAAAATTCTTGCTTCTAACTGCAAAAATTCGTGGCTTAGTGCACGGTATTACTTATAAATCCTACTTCCTAAATCGATACTGCCACATTTAAATTATATGCTAAAGAAAAGTTTCGAATCTGCTAACATTCAACCAATGAGAACTCGCTAAGGGAAACATACACGAGTGTCTTCTTCTTAATTCCAACTGGAATCGAATTTTTACGGACGCTCCGCTCTTAAGGTATATATATATATATACATATACATATATATATATACATATATATACATATATATTTACATATATATATATATACATATATATATATATATATATATATATATATATATAAATATCTGTATATATATGTAAATATATATGTATATATATATATAAGTATATATATATTTATGTATATATATATATATATATACATATACATATATATATATATATATACATATACATATATATATATATATATATATATATACATATATATATATATATGTATATGTATATATATATATATGTATATATATATATATATATATATGTATATATATATGTATATATATATATATGTATATATATATGTATATATATATGTATATATATATATATATATATATATGTATATATATATGTATATATATATATATATATATATGTATATATATATGTATATATATATGTATATATATAATCCAAGAAAAAGAAGAATTAAAGGAACTTGGGATAACCAAATGCTTTGCATTTAATGGTTGGGGAGGATTGCGACTCCCCCTCCCGTTTAAAGCTGCTTTTCCAGCCTAGGCAAACGCTCACGGTACCAATACAAAGCAAAGGTTGGTCCCCATTGCGTGCTAATACGAAGGCACCCGAATACGGAAGAACAAGACCAACCAAACAGAAGGAAACTGGACCAAAAGTGAATCCTGCCCAACTCGCTATCTTATATATGTTTATCTTACGCATGCGTGCAATCTTAGCAGGTACGCATAAACTTTATTTACTTGCAGATTGAAGAAGTAAACTGTCAAAATCTACCTGATCCTTGAAAATCGATCTATAACAATCCCTTAAGAAATATAAAGGATAATGTTTATATAAAGCCTCTTTTATGATTTTTATATTGCTATTATTGCAATCTTTTTTAAACGTGTTGTAAATTTGATTTCTCTTGAAGTGTCCGAGTATGATATTTCTGAAAATATTTTTGGTAAGATTTGTTTTCCAATCGATCAGATGATTGATCTTAATTTTATATAATTCTCTTTTGTCATATAACGTTGTATAATGACCATATAATCCATGTTTTTTTATTGAGATGTCCAGAAAATTTACCGCTTCATTTTCTTCTTTACAATTTTCTATTAATTCCAATTCCGGTGGGTAAAAAGTGAAATCGAAATTGGTGGTGGCTTCATAACACCCCAATAGCACATCGTCAACAAACCGGAAATATGGTATCTCAGACAAAATATGGGTTCCTTTTTCATATGTTGTGAGGTAAATATCAGCCAAGATTGATGAGCAGGCTCCTCCCATTGGAATTCCCTTTATTTGTCGGTAATAATTTTTTCCGTTATATAGAATATTTTCTTTTAATACTAGTTCAATAAGGTCAAGGTATCTTCGATAAGTAATAAAATCCTTCAAATTAAATTCTTCATATAATTTTTTCAAGATTGAGTATAAATTAGATAAATCAATGTTGTTAAATAGGTCGCGGAAATCAAAGCTTTTAAAACATATATCTTTATTACAATGTTTTAATCGATCGATAATTTCTATTCCATTTTTGATCATGACATGATTCTGTTTTTTGATATTTTCCATCACAAACTTGAGGATGTTCAATAGTCGTTTATTAGCTATTGTAAAATATGATCCACAGCCTACGGTAACTGTACGGAATTTTACAGGCTCTTTATGCATCTTTGGAATGAGGATTAAATATGGAAATTTAACATTTTTTATTTCATTACCGATTCGTTTGTACATAGCTTGAATCCTTTTTGATAGAACATTTCCATTATTGTGTAATGGGGTGTACATAGTACCGTCTAGATAGCAGTGGAGAAGTGTATCTATGTAAAACTTTTTGCATGTAAATGCAAAATGTGATACCATCTTGTCTGTATAAGTTATAACAAAATTTTCTTTTACAGTTTGTATAGCTGCAGGTATTGAAAGATTCCTAATTCTGGTATCTTGTCTGATGTAATGAAACTGAATTTCTTTTAAAAAATTATATTTCCATTCTTGAAAGGCTTGGATAGGTAAACTGTGTTTTACTGCTATTTTATAAATGAATTCTTCTAGATCTTGATTGAAATTTTCGACTACTTGGTTATATTCTTGTGATCTGTATTTAGTTCCGAGTTTGAAAATATTTTTTAGAGTGTTATCTGAGATAATATTCAGATCACCTGTAATGATGTGATTGTGATAAGGATCTTTAAGTTTGCTATCATGGCATTTGCATTCTGTTGTTTTAGTATCCAATTTTTTACATATATTGTTGTAGTTGAAGAATCTTCTACCGTTTGTGCGTACAAAGCGGTAAGTCATTTTTACCTTAAGGTCCTGAACAGGTAAGAAAGTTTTAATACTATAGAGTATCGATTTAAAGGGAATTCCATCAAATTTCTTATTTCGGAATGTGGTTATAAAATATTCTATAATTTGTTTGTTCTGTATTCTGGGATTTAATCTAATTTGAAATTTTCTGGCCCTTAATTTAATTAAGTCTAGCATAATGGCTATATATTTATGTGTTTCTTCAATCTGAAAGTCTATAGGTTCTTCCAACGTATATTGCTGTATAAAAGCCCATATACGAGGTAAATATTTGATATTTATACTGTAAATGACATCCTTTATATATATATGTATATATATATATATATATGTATATATATATATATATATATATATGTGTATATATATATATATGTATATATATATGTGTATATATATATATATATGTATATATATATACTATATATATTATTTAATGGATATATGTACTGAAATCTAATCAGCACCAGGGAAACCCACAAGCGACTTATGTACCGAATTTTGTGAAATTCGGTCCATTGGTTTTTTAGCTACAGTGGATACAGGCTTTTGCTGGCCATTTCGCAAAAAAAAGCGGGTTCTTTTATCCCGAATCGTATCCAAAATTATTCAGCACCAGATTCGCCTACAAGCGTCTTACCTACGAAATTTTATGAAATTCGGTCCATTAGTTTTTTAGTTAGAGTGGATACAAAATCTGCACAGACACACAGACATCACGCTAAAAATAGTTTTCTGGAGGTCTCGAAACGTGTAGATCCGTCAAAAACTCGAGTTGCGATTTTCGACATGATTCCAATACTTTCCCTATACATTACCATGTGTTGCAGGGAAAGTAAAACGCGAACAACTACAATATTTTAAGAACGGTAAAACCTAGAATGATGGCATCGTCTAATTATTTTCATCATCAAATATGACGTATGAAACGAGCATTTAATTGATATATTTGAGTATACATAATCCTTTATTTTCAAATTTGAAGATTTTTGTGGACCATTTCTTAAAAATTCAAGCTCATTTTATCAAACACCAAATTCTAATCAGCACCAAGGTAACCTACAAGTAACGTATATACCAAATTTTGTGAAATTTGGTCAATTACATTTTTAGCCATGGAGGATACATGTGATATTTACTGGTCATATCACAAAATTAAAAATCTGATATGGGCAGCACATGACTTTCCCTGCAGACTTATATTTACATTCTATTTATTTCAATTACATTTAATTCACTTTTATTTCAATTTTCTTTCTCATTTGATAACTGGACTTCTTTTCAAATGTGGCGTAGAGAAAATACGAAAAAACTAAAATATCTCGAGAACGGCTAGTCCTAGTGTAATGGGGTTGGTCTTATTCTTTTCTTCGTTAAAAATTACGTATTAAACACGCATTTTATGGATATATTTGAACATGCGTAGTTTTTAATTATAGATTTTGGAGAATTTTGAGGGCCATTTAGCAAAAAAAGGCAGGTTATTTTCTTCCAAATCATACCAAAATCTAAACAGCACCAGGGTGTCCCACATGTGACTTACCTACCAAATTTTGTGGAATTCGGTCCATTAGTTTTTCAGCTAGAGTGGATACAAGCTTTAGCGGGCCATTTCGCATAAAAAGGCGGATTCTTGTATCCAAATCGTACCCAAAACTAATCAGCACCAGATTCGCCAACAAGTGACTTACCTACCAAATTTTATGAAATTCGGTCAATTAGTTTCGCCCACAATTGACATACCTACCAAATTTTATGAAATTCGGTCAATTAGTTATTTAGTTAGAGTGGATGCAAAATCTGCACAGGCAGACACACAGACTCATACACAGACGTCACGCTAAAAATTGTTTTTTCGTATTCTAGAGGTCTTGAAACGTGTAGATCCGTCGAAAACTCGAGTTGCGATTTTCGACATGGTTCCAATACTTTCCCTATACATTACCATGTATTGCAGGGAAAGTAAAAAGAGGTTCTTTTAACCCCAATGGTGTCAAAATAAAAATAACAGCAACAACGTCACCAACACGTGACTTACCAGTAAATTGTTATGAAATTTGGTCTGTTAGTTTGAGTTGATATACAGACATGTCACGTTAAACAGTCTTTCCGTGTTTTAGTGATCACAAAACTTGTAAATCTCTCAAAAATTTGAGTTGCGATTTCCAACACGATTCCAATGCTTTAACATGCATTATAGGGAAAGTAAAAAAAAGTATCGGCGGTGGCTATAAACCTGAAAAGCCGAAATGGGTTTAATTAAATAACGTTCTGCAAAATGAAACTCAAGTCAGTACGTTTACTTGTTTTATAGTCTCTTGGGTCGTTTCACTGCATGTAGTACGGATCTGTTGTAACTGAAATAAGATACGTAAATGAAACCGCTTAATTTTACTAAACTACTAGTGAATATCAAGGTTATACAAGTTTAGCAACGGAAAATAGATTTAGAAGGATTATGAGCAAGTTTTAATTTGAACATCAGATGAATCCAATATAGTCACGAAAAAAGTCTAATAACTTTATATTCTGGTTTCTTACCGGCGATGATAAAATCTATATCCAATAGGATGAGTTTATTCGTTTTCCTGAAGTACTTCGCTATTATATCCACTATATTACAAACACTGATACAAATCTGAAATCAATCTACTTATTTTTATAAAACTTTTGAAGATCTATAAATTAATCATTTGCTATTTATAGTTGTTACTTTTAGTTTTTAAGATTTACACTTTGCTGAAACTTAAAAACGGAAATGTTTTAATTCGCTTCAATTTTACAAGACGATTGTTCGAAAACTATACATAGTAACTTAGTAAAGACAAGTTATTAACATGGAAACATAATTTTCTAATGTACTGTTTTGTTCTTTATATCTAAACTCTATTCATCACCAGAGTTAAAAAGATATTTTATCTGATAGCAAACAATGTAAAGAATTCGACAAAAATTTTATTTTCTTTTTCGAAGAAATAGTTTAAAATAGTAAAATAGTAAAATAATAATTTTGTATATTTGTCATTGGTACATTATGACAAAAGTGTAAATTAATGAGGAAAATCTGATGTGGGCAGCACATGACTTTCCTTATATAATGCAATGAATTTACTACTTTTACAGTAAAAAAATAGGTAATTATCGCCAAGCGTTATGGAAGGAGAAATAAGTTATTCTTATAGCAGATAAATGACTATTGGCGTTCAAATACAAAAGAATTACTCAAAGTATATTTTCCCATAAATGCAATGAGCTAGATCCAGGAGAATGATGTCACCCAATTTATCGCATGATATTACATATGAAAGTGAACATTTTCTCAACAGTTAATATATATATTTTTTTAATTTAAGGGATTTTTTGATAAATTTACTTAAACAATGTGCAATATCTCGAGTTCATTCTAGCGTTTTAAAGTTTATGTCAATCGTTTTCGAAGGAAGAATTGCATAAAACATGTCTATTTGCGTAACTTTATTAAAGGTTTTGATTTTTTGATGATTTTTTCAAAATTTCACTCGAAAATTTAAGAGTTTTCTGAACATTCGATTGCGTTTAAAAACAATGGACTTCCAGTATTCACGGATTGTGATTTTTGTACCAAATTTCATTCGAATAACTGCATGCGTTCGTAAGGTATCGTCTCCACAGACTCACCGAAACACACACACACATACTTACACACATCACTTCAAAATGTTCAATTTGTTATCAAGATTCTTGAAACGCGCTCTCCCGTCGAAAACTCTAATGCGAATTTTCGACCCCGTCACAATATTGTCCTTATACATTATGTATATAAGTAAATTAAAATGCTTTATCAACATACATGTTTTTATAATCGTTGCTCAAATTTCCATTATGCTTTGCACAAATATGTAGTTTTTTTATATTTTCGAAGCTATAAGTGTCCAAAATTATTGAGATTTTCCGCAATGTTCATTTTCTTTGTTTTAAATATTCAACATAGTCTGGTACCGCAGATATTGTTTTCTTCACAATGCCGCAAAAATTACAAGTGAAAAATGAATTATTGATAATCATCTCGGTTCTTCCAGCTGAACATTTTCTTTTAACTATTGATTTTTATAGTATACATACACATTTCAGTAAAAAAATTACATATATCAAAAATATAACTCGATATTATTGGTGTATGTCCTTGGCAATATCGTACACTCCGGAGAGGTTCTTCAATATTTGAACATGCAATCTCCTTTTGACATGACAATGGTGTTTAGACACACTCGTCTAGGCAATTCCTTGAAAACTTGAATTAAAACTATGTGGTTAACATAGCGTCTGAAGATATAGAGTAGCTCAAAGGAGTAAATATGTATATTAGTATCAACAAGTACTAACCAGAGTAAAAAGTATTATATGGCGATTATAGTTGATATTAGATTCACGCGAAGTTCAATTAAAACTTTCATCAGATACAGTAATGTACATTTTTCGCTGTTGAATTTGTATAATTTCGTTAGTAGCTTAGCAGGATTTTACATTGTTCTTATGTCACACAAATGGTCTATACAAAATCGCACTTTAACACCATATTGATTGAATTGGATGCTTCAGACATTTATTTGGCAATCTGGTCAATTTATCAAACGTTTACGTTCCCCCGCCCTCCAAATTTGGTATTTAGATATCATTACATTATGAATTATATAGATAATAAACACAAATAACAGCAAAGTAGAATATTCATTATGAAATGAAGGTATCGCAAAACATTTCTAAGGGTTAACATTTATTAAAATCAGACATTTTAACATTGTTAAGATATCCTATAAAATTATTTAAAAACAAACGTTAGTAGAAACATAAAATCATATGTCAATAGAAATATTTTAATCCTAAGAACATTGGATAAAAGTTTAATATTTTACATTTATTGCAAAATTTATGCAATGTCAAATACTCAAAAGTATTTATGATAAAAATACTTAATAATAATATGCTTAAAAGCACTGAAGTTAAAATCTCAAATATTTCAATTTCCAATCTTGTACAAATTGAACAATTGTATGAAAGTAAAAAATGGTTTGCGATTCTTTGCCTGAAACCCAATAATTGTTTGAGGTGGTTACCTATTATGCTAGAAACAAGACTTCTCATTTATATAAAATGCGAAATTCATTACTACTGCAAAATGGATATAAATATTTGAAATGCGTCGAATAGCGTCTTCCATTTCAGTCTTTTATTCATTATTTTGGCACTCTTTAATCTTTAAAACTATTTGCCGACCTTCTTGCACACATTAAATTGCCCTTTATCTGTAAAAGACCATTTTGAGTTTGTAATATTTTCCACTTCTTTTGCTAAATCATCGGACATTACTTCTGTCACATCAATAGAATTGCTATTTTCATTTATCACTGATGGATTATATATAATTTCTGCTACATTTTGATAGGCATTATCTTCAGGCATTGCTTGATCTGAAGAAAGGATTTTAGTTGATGCAAGAGTCATGTACGGATGTGCCATGGGCATTGAAGCATATATTTCCGCAATAATGTTCAAATCATCCCATCTATTTGAAGTACTATCTTGCCAGAAATCACACATGAAGCTGATGGCCATTACAATGACATCATTACATTGTCGGACGTAGAAGTATGCAGCAGCAACCGCCAAATACACACAGTAAGGGAGAAAATTACGAAAGGTAGTAGGATTAAAACCATTTGGAAAATATTTCTGGATGAGTTTCCTTCCTAACTTTTCGTAAGCAGAGCAATTTACGTCGTAGATATTCTGCATGTATTCAAAAACGTCTAGTTGAATCTTTAAGTTACGGTCAATGTTCGTAACTGCAGTTCGTATGGTTTTTTTGAAGGTTGGATATGCACGTTCATATGAAGGTACACTTGCTACTACTCGATTAAAGTTATAGCCGTGTGCTTCAAGTACAAAAACCAACAATTCTTCGGCAAATAGCTGTCTCTCATACAACGTAATTTGTTTAGCCATTTTAAAATTCAACCTTCTAACAGCAAAAAATCGTCGCTTAGTGCACTGTATGGTTTACTTATAAATCTTACTTCCTGAACCGATATTGCCACATTTAAATTTAATGCTAAAGAAAAGTTTTGAAGCTGCTAACATTTATCCAATAATAAGTCGCTATGGAAACATACACGAGTATCTTCTTCTTCTTCTTGATTCCAACTGGAATCGGGTTTTTACAACCGCTCGGCGGCATAAAGCAAACCCTTTACTGAAAATGCATATAAAGGATAGTGAAAGTTCCTCCAAATATGCTTCCCTCTAACTTTTGAGGGACCAAAACTTCAACACAAAAAGTAATTTAAACTGATGATCGCTTTCCTTCCACGGGGGGGAAGTCAGGATCAATGTCAAATTTTCATAGAATTACTTAAGTTCACTTGTCATTGTAATTTAGTTGGTTTAATAACAGTAGCAGTAATTTGGCGAACTGGGAATCATTTAGGTTGTATGCCTTTCCTCTTTCTGTGCTTGGCACGAGGATTGGTTTTGACCCTATCAGCTGCACCTCCCCACAGGTAGATGGACGTTTTTCCTTTGTTTTTTAGATTTTTCTATCGAATATGCATTGGTTTGTTTGTTTCTATTCTTATCACTCACTTCAATGAAGTTTGCTAATTCATCTTCACTTGCGCTGCTTTCTTCCATGTCTCTTTCAGTTTTCTCAATATGTTCATTTTTGCTCTTTAGGATTTTAGTCAAGTTTTTCTAAGATTAAGCAGATGTTTTTGTTCAGCACATCAATGTCGTCTGGAATCCACCTGCACTGAATATCCACATTCTTAGGATTTTTCATGTATACTACTACATTTCACTACTACATTTAACTTCTCGATATTTAGCGTCAGTTCCGATTGTTTTTGTCTATTTTCACTTTCATCCGTCACTGCTTTTTCCATTTTTTGTTGTATTCTGCAGACTGTAGAGTATTCTAATTTTTTTTTAATTATTTCTTTTGCTTCACCATAGGAGATGTTATTAGCTGTTATAGCTGTTTGTATTTCTGCTTGCATTTTTATATCCTGACATTGTTTAATTGTAGCCATGTGCTTTCCCTCGCACTGAAATCATGTCGTGTTCCTCTAAGCACTCTGAAACTTCGTGTTTTCCTCCACATATCTAAATTGTTGTGGTTTCACTTACACATTCATGCTTGTAATGGTTGAATTTTTGACATATTAGGCATATTTTAGGGCTTTCTACATATGGGAGAACTTTATATCTCGAATAACCAATGTTCACGTTGTTTCTATTATTTTACCTAATTCACGTAATAAATAATTGGTATTTTCTCTGTAGTTTTAGGCTTAGTGAACAGGGTCAATTCATTCCAATTTATCTCTTGTTTCTTAAGTTATTCAGTAATTTCTTCTAGGTTTACTTCTGGGTGTATATCTCGTATTATCCATTTGGTGGTGATAGAGTCTTCAATTATTCTCGAACGTATAGGACACTACAAAAATTTTTCTTTTCCAAAAGCCGGGCAGCGCTTTCGCCTGATTTGACAACCACAGCCACGCTGCCATTCCTTGTTATGAATATAATACTTATATCTCTAACAACATCCTCTTTTGCAGTTCCTTTTTAAAAAAGATTGGGTGAAATGGGATATTCTTCACAGTCCCAATTAGAATAATTTCAGCTTCTGTAGTTCCCTTCTGGAATGCAGTTTCGATTTTCTGCCTACCGGATAGGTTGTTACCTTTCCATTCCATAGACCAGCGTCGCTAAAGATTTTCCGCCGACTTATCTTCGGCACTTTGTTGTTTTGCCGTATATATACATATATATGTATGTATATATATATATATATATATATATATATATATATATATATATATATATATATATATATATATATATCAAAGAAAAAGTTAAAATATGTAAAAGGAGGATGCCAGATAAATTGCATAAAAATGGCAGAGAGGGATGGCGACCTCTCATTCCCGTTTAAAGTACTTTTATGTCTAGACAACGCTCACGGAACCAATGCAAAATAATGACAGGTCCCCGATATATGTGCAAAATCGAAGGCACTAGAACGAAGACAGAAAAGGAATATCGAGAGGCAGAACGCATAAAATCAATATGACAACCAAACGATCCGGAATGTACAAAACTACTTCCTAAAGTTAACATTTTAACGCATACGTACATCGTTATACACTGTTATGATGTTATATTACCTATGTCTTGTCTAAATGAGTATTCTTCTTCTTTAAAAAAGGAATTATAATGATGTTTAAGAAAATTTATCGGGTAATATTTTTTATATGCTTCTTGCATGATTCTTCTGTTACTTATGATACAATCATTTTTTAAAGTATTATTGTGGAGATTTCTTCTGAGGTGTCCTGTGATGATATTCCGGAAAATATTCCTAGTCAAATTTGAATTCCATTCTATTATTTGGTTAATCTTCATATCAAAATTGTCTCTTTTATTGTACAACACCGTATGAATTCCTTTTATATTGTTGTATCTTATGGTGATGTCTAGGAAATTAACTTCGTCTTTATTAGTATTAAGGTTCTTGATCAGTTCCAGTTCCTGGGGATAAAAGCTAAAATCAAATTCAGGAGTATGCAAATATTGTCCTAATAGCACATCGTCCACGAATCTATAATATAGTAATTCATATAATATATGATTACCTCTTTCAAAATATGATAAATATATGTCTGCTAAGATTGAAGAGCAACCCCCGCCCATAGGGATGCCATTGATTTGTTGATAAAATTATTTTCCATTATATAGCACATTTTCGTATAAAACCAATTTGATAAGATTCAAATACCTACGATAAGTGATTACATTTTTGAGATTGTATTCCTCGTGCACCAATAGAAGTATGTCATGTAGTTTCGAAAGGTCGATGTTGTTAAAAAGGTCACGGAAGTCATAACTTGCAAACTGTATATCTTTATTGCAGAATTTTAAACGTTTTATGACTTCATTGCTGTTTTTTTTATCATAATAGAGTTTTGTAGTAATAAAGCTTTAAATACAGGTTTGAGGATATACAGTAGTTTCCTGTTAGCTAAGGTTAAATATGAATTACATCCCACTGTTACAGTACGGAATTTTACAGGCATTTTATGCAGTTTTGGGATGAGGACCAGATATGGGAAAGACACTGATTTTAAATTAATGCCGATTCTTTTGTATAATGCTTTGATCTTATTTGACATTGCTGCAATATTATATGGTAAAGGTTTATACATAGTAGGTTCCATGTATGATTTCTGCAATGTTTCAAGGTAATAAGTTTTGCAGGTAAATGCGTAATTTGAAACCACTTTATCCGTATATGTGATCACGAAACGATCTTGGTCCTTGATAGAACTAGGAACATGGGATCTTGGCATAGTTTTAAGTTTTCTATGATATTCATTGATAAATCTATTTAGGATATTGTATTTCCATTCTCCGAAGGCCGTGATAGGTAAACTATATTTAATTGCCATTTTGTAAATAGAAGTATCCAAATCTTGATTGAATTCTTCTTTGACGTGGTTATATTCCTGGTTACGGAATTTGGTAACTTTTTCAAAGAGTCTTCTTAATTGTAGATCTTCAATCCCTGTAAGATTGCCCGTAATAATATGATCATGGTACACATCCCTAAAAGTACTGTTTTGACAATTACATACCGTTGAAACAAATAAAGATGTATTTTTACTTAAGTGATTATAATTGTACAACATCCTCCCATTGGGACGTACGAAACGGTAAGTGAGCTTAACCTTGATGCTAGTTACAGGTATCAATTTATTTAATTGATTGAGCATTAACTTAATAGGAATACATTGAAAAGTTTTATTTTTGAAGGTGGTAACAAAGTATTCTATATGATCTTCTTTTTTAGGATGATTCTGCAAGTCAATATTAAATTTTTTAACTCTCATTTTCACAAAATCCAGTAATATGGCAAAATTATGAGTTAGGTCATTATTAGTTCTTTGATCCAATGATGTTATATGATCAATGATGAAAATTCGAAGTAAGTGTTTAAGTCTGATTCCAAACACCATATTCTTAATCCAATTGTACTTGACATATATATATGTATATATATATATATATATATATATATATATATATATATATGTATATATATATGTTATATATATATATATATATACGTAAATATATAAATGTATACTATATATATATATAAATATATATATGTATATATATATATATATATATATATATATATATATATATATATATATATATATATATATATATATATATATATATATATATATATATGTATATATATATGTATATATATATATATATATATATGTATATATATATATATATATGTATGTATATATATATATATATATATATATATATATATATATGTATGTATATATATATATATATATATATATATATATATATATATATGTATATATATGTATATATATATATATATATATATGTATATATATGTATATATATATATGTATATATATATGTATATATATGTATATCTATATGTATGTATATATATATATATATGAATATATAAGTATATGTATATATATATATGTATATATATCTATATGTATGTATGTATATATATATATATATGTATGTATATATATATATATATATATATATATATGTATATATATATGTATGTATATATATATGTATATATATATATATGTATATATATATATATATATATATATATATGTATATATATATATATATATATGTATATACATATATATATATATGTATATATATATATATATGTATATATATATATATATGTATATATATATATATATATATATATATATATATATATATATATATGTATATATGTATATATATATATATATATATATATATGTATATATATATATATATATATATATATATATATGTATATATATATATATATATATATATATATATATATATTGTCAAAAAGAAAAGAGGTATGGATAGAAACAATATACCAAAAGATGGCCGGGGGGAGTTGTGACCCCCTCACCCCGGTTAAGCATGCTTTACGTCGCGACAACACTCCCGGAGAGCCGGTACATTGCAAAAAGAGTACGAATGTATCAAATTGTAAGATGTAAATATACATCATACAGAAACAAATATAAGATATTGTCGAGATCCAGCCCTATCGAAATTCATCTACAGTAAATGTTTGAAATAAGTTAAAAAGTGTGTGAATAATGTTTGAAACATGTTCACAAGTATAAATTATCAAAATTACAAAGCTTCTACTTAAAGAAGAATTTAAATATTGACACATAATAGAACAATAATAACAAAGTCTATTTCTAAAACCATATACCTGATAACCAGGAATATTATTGACGGTGGGATGTGGTTCATATTTGGAAATAGCAAACAAAAAACTTTTGGATTTACTCATAATAGTTATGCATGATATCAAAAGAGATAACTCTATTATGATAAAAAATGGACAGAAACTGATAAACCGACTAAAGTTTTGTCATAACGATATCAACTTTAGGAGTTACGACTTCCGAGATCTTTTTAACAATATTGATTTGGATAATTTACAATTGATTCTGAAAGATCTACATGAAGAATACGATCAAAAGCAATTTATGACTTATAGAAGATACATAGACTTGGTGGAATTGGTATTGAAAGAAAACATACTACACGACGGAAGCAATTTTTACAAACAAATCAAGGGCATACCTATGGGAGGGAGTTGCTCGTCAATACTAGCAGATATATATCTATCTAAATACGAAAGAGGCACTCATATCCTATCGGAAATGCCCTACTTCCGTTATGTCGATGATGTGATAATTGGGGGCTTTGAAAACACCCCATGTTTAGACTTTTCATTCTACCCAAGCGAATTGGACCTTATTGAAAATCCAGCGTGTGAGGACGGATCGGTAAAATTCTTGGATTTAGCTATCAAAAAACACAAGAAATATGGAATATACACAGAGTTACACGACAAAAGAGATTCATACAGGATCAAGGTAAATCATATAATCGATTGGAACTCAAACCTTGCAAAGTATGTCTTCAGAAATATAATAATTGGACATTTTAGAAGAAACCAAAATTATAATACTTTTAGGAAAGACTGCATT